>VWZG01008668.1:370989-614189 GCA_013396735.1 Grallaria varia
TTCTTGTGAAAATGAAAGAAATACATAATTTGAATCTCATATAATGTAGAGTCATCTGCCTATTTAATTTCAGTTAGGCTGGAAATGTTGTTGATCTGATGCCATTAAATTCAGTGAGAATTTTGATACCAACCTTAGTGGGTAAAGGATCAGGCTGTTAACTTTTTTACTCCTTTCATGTAGGAAAATGGAATTGAAGCAAAGTTTTCTCCACATCCATGCCCAAACTGGACCCTAGACTGGACCAGTCTACCATCTGCAGTCAATCCTGGGGAAGGTAAGGGTTTTTATGTATGGGTGTATATTTAACAGTGCCTTCTTCTGGTGAAGCTATTGAATTGTTTCATAGGAAAATATGTCAATTTTCAATATGTTTCAGAGCTCTGTGCAACAAGTAAGCAGTTTTAAGTCTGTTCTAAAATTCAATCTGTTTGTGTCACATGGTACATGACTTCACTCACAAGTCATCAACAGCTGATGACCAAAATGGGAACAAAAGATTGACTTTGATTTCTGAGCTGTATTTTTCCACACCATTTGCTACTTTTCTTCATAGTAAATTCTTGCTACATGATGTTAATGTAATCAGCACAAAAGTTGTGCATGGACTATGTCTCCCAAAGCAGCAAATTATGATTTCATTGTGATGAAAATAATAGTCATTAGCAAAGTTTGTCAGCTACATATTGAGTGAGTATTCCCTTTTGTGTCAGTGTTCCCTGCCCTGTAGGGATAGTTTGCTTTGCTGGATTGCAGGGCAGTCTGTTGCCTAGGGGCTGTGGTTCTACAGAAAAAAACCCCCTGATTTATGACATTTGTTGTTTTCATTGTGAATATTGAATACCTATTCCACCATGCAGTAGAGTGTCCTCTTAAATGTCTTATGCGTACTGCCAGACAGTAAGAAGTTAGTGGATAGTAACCCCTTTCTACAAGCAAGAAAAATGTTTGTGTTCTTTTGTGTAAGTAAGATAACTTGGAGTCAGTCTAGCCCCAATGGCTATTGATTTAAAGAATACAGAAATACACATGCAACGTACAGATGCTCTTCAATGCCCAGTATGTGGAATTCCTGACAAAATATAGGAATCACTGAAGAGCTATACACTTACCAAAAATACTTAAAAAAATTATCTAACTGAATACGATCACGTGTTTATGTCTACAATATACAAGCTGTAAAAAGAAGATTAAATTTCAGGTCCATTTCCTTTGGTTTGGATCTGTGTGTAGTTCACAAAGCTGTGACAAAATTCACATGTGTACCATAGCAGATTATATTATATAAAGTGTCCATCCTTCTAACACAAACTGTTTTCCTCTGATTTTGTCCTGAGAGGAGTGTGTACTGGGATGTTGCACACCCTGCTTTAGTTATAGATTCTTTCCTTTAGCATGGATGATAGAAAAAAACCAAAACAAAACAAAACGTGGGTTTGCATCTGTCTACACTACATCATGCTTTGTCAGACTTATGTGGGTGTTTTGGATTTATTTCTTACATTAAAATAGCCTTTGTATCTGCTGAAATGCGCAGGCAGGATTTTTTGTTTTGAATTTCTGTGACAAGTTCCAGTATTTTGTCAGAAGTGAATAAACATTTTTGCTTATTTGCAACATTCAGGGTTTTTGCTAAAGGTTTAGTTCATACTTTTGTCAAGATATCTCTTCTATTTGAAAGAAAATTTTGAGAAAGTTGCATAACATACAAAAACACATAATGAATATTTGGAAATTATTTGCTATAAGGAGGCTCTTGGACTTGGTTTGACTGTAGAGAGGAATCAGCTCCTGCTGTTTACTGCCTGTGTGCATGCTTGCTCCTCTTATTTTTTTCATGTTTCCTGAAATAGTTGCTAATAGCATTGATCTATGGAATTGATTTTCAGTACAACTTTTAGGAAGTTTTGCTAGCTTAAGGTGCTGAGAGATTTCAGCTTCCTTAACTCAAGATCACTGTAATGCTGATGCCATTTTCTGATTTAGGGAAACTCCAAATAGATGTCCTTTTAGTCTAGGAGCAACAGAGTCATATAGGACAAAAAGACATTTCCTGATTTGAAAAATGATTTTGCTTTTCAGCTGGATACATCTGCGTGCTTACCTTTGTCGTTCTAAGTGGTGCTGTTCTCTGTTTCGTGATTCTTTTACTACTGCAGCCTAATCATTGTTGTATTAATTGAGTTCTCAGTATTTTACCACTAAATCCTACCTATCAGGAAATAGGCACTGATTCTGTCATGGTTTTAAAGTGGATTTGAGAAAAGGAATTCAAGCTTTCAAACACATTACTGCTATAATTGGTAAATAAATTTCCTCCTACTAATCTTTATAGGATTTGAGACAAACTAGAGAACATTTCAGTTAAAACTCCCTTTGGTTTTTTTATCTGCAATACATTTAGTTTGCTGGCAAATCTTAGTTGTATAACATATATAGTATACGTTCTTTGCTCAGAATTTGTGATATGTGTATGTGGAAGTTCAGGTGTTGCATTATTTCGTCTGTTTGCAAGTCTAATTAGATCACCTTGCTGCCGCAGCTATTTATTACAGAAAATAATTACTGATAATTGCGGTTTTAATGTATTATTCACGTTACATATTTAAGATGATTCAGTTTTTTTGATGAGGATTATTTACTGTTGTAAAACTAAAGATTATCACATCATGATTTGCATTTCATTTGCTTAGTCATACTTGTGAAACAGAAAAAGATAGAACAGAATAATCTATTTCAGTTTGAAGGGACCTGTAATGATCGTCAGGGTTGCCTGCCTGACCACTTCAGGGCTGACCAAGTTCAATTAGGTTGTAGTTAAGGCATTGCCCAAATGCCTCTTAAACACTGACAGATTGAGGCATCCACCACCTCTCTAGGAAGCCTGTTCTTTTCTTTGACCACCCTCTCAGTAATGAAATGCTTCCTATGTCCAGTCTAAACCTCCCTTGGTGCAGCTTTGAACCACTTCCATGTGCAAACCTCTGTTAGTTCTAGTCCTGATGAAATTTTTAAAAGGTATTTGATTGACCAAAATTGAGTCATGCTTACATTTTAGATATCTTCCAACTTTTTAAATTTCTGCCATTATATCAGTTGCTTCTAAAATGTATGGCATGTAAAGTTGTGTGTGTGTTGACACATGTGTGAATCTATAAGCCCTTGTGAGCATCTGGACTATATTTGAAAGAAAATAGCCCACAATACAGTATCTTAGTGTAACCACTGGTATTCTGGGATATTGTAGTTGTCGAGTTGTTACAAACTTTCCCATTTTGAAGGAATTTAACACAAAACATTTCATTTATTTTACAATGTATTGGAAATGCTGTTTTCTCTTCTACTTGACTGTATAAAAACTTGGCCAGTTATTTTTTCAAATCTGTGTTTAGGTCAGAAATATGTTGTTATTGTCTATTAAATAAAGAAGCCAAAATTCCTCAGCACTTCATTGTTTCTTCCAAATCACATAGTGTATAAAGTCTTACCCCCAGCACACAAACCAAGTCTGTCTGTCTGAATATATATCTTGATATTGAAAAATTAATTTGTTCAAAGTATCAGAAGAATTTCTAAGTTATATTAGGGGCAAAACTTGTATGCCATTAATATATTTATTAAAATAGTTGTTTGCAATAAATACTTCAATCAACAGTAGACACAATCCAAAAGTCCTAACCAACCTCAGTGCTTGGTTGTGTTGAGCTTTCCATAGATGTAAAGATAGATGTGGCTGTCCATATGTACAGGCAGTAAAAAGAGTGTGGCAGGTCAGAGTATAAAATGTAGGTGGACACAGGAAAGGAAGGAGAGACACAGAAAATGAGACAGAAGGAAAATGAGATACATCAGTACAAGGAAATAATTGCATGATGTATGTCATCATAGAAAGTGTTTTCATTTCTTCCCTGGAAAGGCAGTGGCTGAAATTTTGGAAAGAGGTGCTTGTTGAAATAAGAATGTTGAATGGAAATAGTGTGCTACTGCTGATTAAATATGAGGTCTGGGAAAGAGGAGATTATTTTTGATTAGATTTGTGACAAAGGAAGAAATGCGGCATCTTTTCCTTTCAGTGGTATCACTGTTCATATTAGGCAGCAGTAGAAAGGGAGGGTTTAATCCTTTTTGGAACTTCAGTCAGTTGTGAAGTCTTCACTTGCATTCCTGGTCCTGTGTGTATGAAACCATTCGTTGTTTTCAGGTTAATTTCCTACTAGCTGCAAAGTCTTTGTGGATACTAAGATCAGTTTGACTGGTTATGATTAGAGTTGCTTCCTTTAGGCTCACACAAAACACTTTCAGGGGAGTGGGAAAGTGTGTGAATGTGGGGTTGGACAGTGATAACCCTTGTCACTGCTTTATTATTCTGATGATATATGGAGATACAAATCTCTCATTGTTATGGTTTTTTTTTTCATCAAACATTGTATTCATTGTGAAACAAAAAAAGGGAAAAAAATTTTTTTAATAGGAATCTGTTTTTTTTCTTTAAAACAGCTTTTTATTTATGTGAAATTCAAGAATGAGAAATAACTGACCCTCAGTCTCACAAACCTTACTTCTTTTCTCACAAGTTGAAATACTTGTTAAGCAGGAAATACTTCCAAGGAGTTCTTTATTTGTGGCATCTCATTCTGAATGTAACCATCTAGATTGACAGTATGCATGTGGTAGTATTTACTTACGAAGGTAGTGGTTAGTTGTGAACAAAGTTATTCTAGTCTTTCCAAAGAAACTGCTCACAGAATGAGTGTAGCAAGGAGTAAACTACATTCTGTAGGCTTTTAGATAGTGCCCTCTTCCTCATAAAAATACTTTTTCTTGAATGAAGGAATTGTAGTAGGTCAGAAAAAGAGCTCCTTAGCTGAAATACGACTTACTGTCAGGTGAAACTGAAAAGTCCATTCTGCATGCATGTGAAGGAAGTCAGTTTAAAAACTGTAGGTAGATAAAAATAACTGAATGCATTGTACAAGTGCAGCTTGCTCTTACCAATTAATGGAACACATGTAGCCTGTTGACATTATAGTCGGTCCTAAACAAATTCAGTGGATTGTATATAAACACAGTTCCCGTTGAATCATGTCTGATGTATAATATGCTCTGTTACTTCTAGTAAGAAATGGATTAGTACTATTGAATTGACTGGGATAAATGTTTGCCTTGTGGAGGTGAAATTTTCCATGTACAAATTTTAAAAAGCCAGCATGGAAGATGGAAAGGTCTTCCACATCTTCTGTGTTCAGCACGCAGGAGAGGGTGTTAATCTATTGCAAGGCAGTGCTTGCTTGCTGAGGGGAAGACAGAATGACTCTGGTCAGGTTTGTTTGATTTATGCTTGCGTTGTGATCAGTGGCAAGTTGATGGCCAAACTTAATTGCTATATAAAACTGTCACAGAAAGGTTGGCCTGAATAAAATGATACTGTGATTGATATATGCTCCTTGCTTGCATTTCAGTCTTCAGACTTTTGAGGAAGTTTCTGGACTTTTAGAATGCTTAGTTCTTAAAATGAGGTGAAGTTTGAAAAGCCCAATGAACGTCTACTGTTCAATGAAAAGACTGTCCCTTATGTAATTGTTGTAAGGAGACTTGTTACCTTGATTTACAGCCACAGAATAATTAATACTATACTGTAAATGTGGGGGTTTTTTTTATCTTGGTGGGAGAGGGGAAATGAAGCAGCATTCAGGAAATAAAGGCAACTTTTTCAATATTATCTGTCTATATGTTGTCTTCTTTTTCTAAATAATGTGTCAACTGAGAATTTGTTCTTCTAGTGTGCATAACTTATGAATTCAGGCATCACCTGATTTGACTACAGTTGAGATAATTTCTCTGGGCTTTCTTTGAAGACTAAATATACAAATAGTTGTGAGGCCATTTTAAAAAGTCACTTACCTAGGTATAAGGGTGTTGTTTTGTAAAATGACTTCTCAGGTCCCCAAACTCTCCCCAGCTCCTCCTTCCCCCCTGCTTTTCCCAGTAACTCCTATTTTCTTTTATCTTACAGGATCTGAAACATTAATCTAGTAACAATTGCCTCTGTACCATTTCTTTTTATTAGTAACAGTCTTTAAACTCATCAGTTCATACATTTCATACATTTGAAAGTTAGGTAAAGGGTATGCTCATCTGTACCTGTCTCCTATCTGATTCTGGCTATAAGCTAAGTTTGTAATTGCTTGCATCAGGCAGAAAGATTCATAAAAGAATAACAATGTTAAAAAGATAACTGGTTGAAGGAGAGGTAGCAGGTTCACATTGTAATTTCGTTCTCCGGAGTGGAGATTAAACTAGATAAAATTAGATATTTTATACTTAATCCAGATAAACTAGATTAAATTAGGTATTGTAAAGTGAAAGAAGGACACCAGTTTTTAAATAGAGCTTCTGTTAAACTTATCAGATGAACCAACAAGAATAAAGCAATGTTTACATTTATAGTTTAGAAACATCTTCAAAGCTTAAGTACCTTTGAATAACACAGGCTGGAACAATAACACAGAACAGGGTGTTACCATTCTGTAGGATTAACTGATGTTTTGATTAAACAGTCTTAGTGGTGTAACAGACAACGATCCTGAAGGGCCACTGTTAGCTTCAGCTTCTAGAACTGATATTAAATAAAGGGTGCTTTAATGTAGTGTGGCCTCTCAGCAGGGAAAGAAGAAAATTTTGAGAATTTTCTACCCTCATAAACAAAATTAGTTTTAATGAAATGAACAGCACTTAATGATGTCATTATCTTCTAACCAATTTAAATGTTTGTGACTTGGTGTCCATGTTAAAGTTGTTTGCAATTGCTCATAGAGCTGACTAACATAATAACTGTGGAATAAATGCTGTATTAGATGCAGAGTTATTTAATTAGAAATTGTTGTCAAATTTGATTAAATGTATTCAGGTTGTTTCTAGGATTGTTTTGTGAGGACAGGTCATTGTTATTTCATTCTGCTTTTTATATTGGTGTTATCTTTTGAATATTTAAATTTGAGAGTTGCTTTCTGAATTGAGAATACATGGTGCTTAAAAATCAAAGCTGGTTTAGGGACTCTGATATTTTATTAAAATTTTTGGTAATCAAGAGATGCAAATGATGTGTTTTAGTTTAAATGTTAAAAGCAACTGTATTTTTAAAATTAGATCCAGACAGTCATTCTGTAAAACAAAAAGAGTTAAAAGGAACTCTTTAAAGTTCTCTATTTCCCTTTCAAGCCTGTCAGAACTTTTTAATAGACTTTGAAGATTTTTTTAAATAGTTTTTTAGCCTATTTCAGTATCTCAGGCATCCTGAAGCAGGAACTCATCCTTCTGCTTCAACTGATTTTTCCATATCAGACAGCTCTTTGCCTGCAAGCCACATGGGTAACAATCCAAGGGGAACTCAACTGAAGCTGCTTCTCATTATCTCCTAAAAGTGACACTTTTGCTGCACTCATTTAAATAAGTTTAAACCATGTTTATGTGTGTATTATATTTTGCAGTTCAAGATCTTGAAAAACCTGTGATGGCAATAGAGCCAGTTTGCCTTATACTCTTGATAAATACTTGAGAAGTTAGTAATTTACTGTAAGAAAGAGAAAGGAAAATGCTAATTTTTAAATATAAGTAACATGAGTGTTTGAGGTGGTAAGTGTAAGAAAATGGAAGTTTATTACTTTGATTTCAGTCTTCTTGTGGCTGGTCTTAAAAAGAGGATTCTTGCAAAACTTTAGTTTTCTTATGTGACTTCTTTGGCTCTTTTGACTGTTCAGGGATGCAACATTGCACAGTTGGCCTGAGGACAATTTTGATGGAAGTTTGAATGCAATTGCTAATTTTTAGACAAAAAATTCTTTATGTGTAGCTGGAAATAATAACTTAGGCATGTCACCAAACCAGATAACCATATCCATGACAATGTACACTGTTCTTACAATTACTGTGCTCTTCTTCCGTTTTACTTTTGTGTTTGTCTTCATTACAGAGCAAAACAAGGAAAGGGAATTAATTATTTTATATTTTTAAGGTGCCTATTTGGAGACAGGAGGCAAAGCTATTACACAACTAAGGTATATTTGTATGTAGTAATGATTTTTAGGCACAATGTTTTATTAAATTGAATCATCTCTGAAAACATAGATGGTTTCTGTGCCTCATGAAATCAGTACATATCCATTAAGAGGGATGCAAGTTCAGTACATTTATGTTTGCTTGAAGTCTATTGCATTTTTTGTGTGTGATATCTTGATCTAAATGACATGCTTACAACCTCTGAAATATTCGAAATCTGCAAAGGAAAAACAGCAGTTGCTAGTGTATCTTCTTGAAAATCATAATAGAATAGCACCAAGTTCTAACAGCTGTGTTTTAATTCAGCTGGGACATGTTCTTCTTGGTGTTTGGCCTATTCTGTAAAACAGTCTTGTGGTGAGGGTGATTGATAGACTTTCCTATGGCTGATAATCACACTGAGAAGTGTCAAGTTTGTTTTAGTACTTTGCTTTGTGGAATAAGTGTAAGCCCTTAAGGAATTTCTGAAGCCTTACCCATTCATATTGAATATCCCCTGCAACAGGAGTTCAGGGTTTGATGAAGGCTAATTCCTAGAGGTATGATTTTATAGTTCACAAACCCTTGTTAATTGTGAGTTTATTAGGCTTCTGAGAGATTTGGTTTGTAGAATACAGTATATGAAGTTCACTTTTTTGAGTCCTGTTGTGGTTTGCGTTTGTTTACTGAACGTACCTAAAGATTAAAATTAAATACTGCAATTTCCTGGTTGAAATGTTTTACAGATTTATGATTTGGGAACTGAAGGCAATTCTTAATGATTAGTTTTTGTGAATTCGCAGTAGTCTTAGTTCTGGCACTTGACTTGAAGCATGTTCTTGATTAATCCAGAGTGAACTTTTACAAAGTGTCTACCCTTGTGTTAGACACCAGATCAGTGATTATGGGGTCAGAAGCGCCTTGTGGGGGTGCATGTGAGTGTGGAGGGGACAGGGATGGGTTGAACCTCACGGAGGTGGGTCGGCATTGTGTCCCTCATGGCAGCTCCTGGAGCCCACATGGGATGGTCCTGGAGCATCTACCACTCGCAAACAGCCCAGGAGAACTATACCACCCCACAGCTCCTGGAGCCCCTGATCCAGCTCGGATTGGCAGGGACAGTGAGAACACGGCCCCTCACCCAGGCCTGGGACCCCAGAGTGGCTGGTGGGTCAGAGACCCCACCCTCAGGGTGTTTGGCCATAGAGACCAGAACAGATAAAACCAGAGGTTTTGGTGTGTTATGTGTCGCAGCCCTGCCATCTGGATGTGTGAGAGCTGATCTGCCCCAAAGTCTCAGTGGTAGCTCTATGATGTCCCTCCCTCTTTCTGCTTCTCTCTCTTCTTGCTTTCTCTGTTTCTTTCTCTTTACTCCTTTCTTGATGCTTTGCGTGGCTTGGAGCTGGGGAGATTAGATTTGACTTAAGTGTTGTGAATTGATTGAATATTGACGTGGGTGTTGTTAATTAATATGTTCTGAGCTGGTATTGGGGTGGAACATTTTGTCTGGTTTGTGTAATGCCCTTTTTGAATCTTTGCCAAGTTCCCTTATTTTCTCCCCTAAATTAATAAAGAAACTCCTTGGAACAAGTCAGTGGCTTATTCTCTCAATCAATTCTTAAGGTATTAAAGAACCGTGTCTATCTATTATGTCCTAAAGTAAAACTCTTAGCAGAGTCCCTGAGCCCATGTCTCCGAAGCTGAAGTGTTACAGCTTGACAGTCATTGGCCTAAACTGACTGTATCTAGATAGAATTTGAGTGTGAACTGCCCATTAGACTGTGAGGTTTTTTTTCTTTTTTGTCTCTGAAGTTCTCAGACACATAGAAGGACGTCAAACCCCAAAACATTAACTCATAGATGCCTAGCAAATATTTTTTAACAGAATTGTTAAATTAATTTTCCATATCTTAAGCAGAAATCTTTAATGAATGTTAAATTCCCTGCTAAGTAGCTCTTGTCTTTGTTTCTTTTTAACTGTTTGGTCTTTCTTTTCCTCCTGATATCATTGTAGTGGAATTTCCCCCTTTTGAATTTCCATATTCCTTGTTCATTTGTTGTCAGAGCCCCGAAGTTATATTATTTATCTCTTAAGCTAGAGGTTTAGAGATTGTCTGTGCTAAGTACTCCGTAGTGTGGGGTGCAGGTCATTCTTTATGAAAGATTACTGTTGAGGAATGAAGGAACGATGATCCATTCTAGTAATTATGGTTTGGAACAATGTCCACAAAAATCTAGGACAGATAATTAATGTGATTCAAAAGTACATTTTCTTCTGAATATGGCTTAAAATCAGGGTATTTTGGGGGAAGAGGAATTTTATAGACATTTATCTCCATTAATAGTCAATAAGGTGTCCTTAGGAGTGATGCCGTGGTACAAAATGTCACTTCATAGGGAGGACAGTGGTGATACATTTCTTTCTCCTTTTTGTGTGCACTGCTGACCCTCAGAGGGTCCTCATGGCAGCTGGATAACTAGTCAAAAAATCCACCTGTTGCAGAACTTCAGCAAATATAAACACCTAATTAGTTGGAGGAATTCTGCAGGTTTTGTTCATGTTCTCTTACTTGCCTCGGATGATGTCAAAATTGACCTTGTCTGCCATTGTGAGGAAGACCTAAATATTATTCCAGGAGTTCTGCTCTTTGCACCAGCAGGTGTGAACTTTCCTACTAAGCATATATACTGTTAAACTTACAGCAGATTTACTTTTATACCTCGTCCAGTTTTAATTCTGTATGTACCTAATTTTTGTCATGTTTTTGTAATGACGTGCCTGGTTTTGGAATATAAATTCCTTTAAAAATGTTTGGATACCATCTAAAAACTTGTCAGGGTGTGTAAAGAAATCCTGTCCTGTTTCCACATAAGGAAGTGGAAAAAAAATGCTTTTCCCTCAGTTGGGCCACCGTTTCCCTTTTTGAAAAATGTTTTAACTTTCTAAATATTTTAATTAAATTTTGTAGTAATGAATGCCTTACATATTATCGTATTTGTATTAATTATAAAAATTTAGGAGGAGGAGGAGTATGAATATGCTATTGCATAAAAGGTTAAATTGTTCATGACGTTAGTCTTCATAATGTTTTCCCAGAATATACTAATACCTTAATATTTCCAGTTGCTGTGCTATTTAATTTGGTCTTCTATAGCAAATAAGATATTTCAATATCTGCATCAGTATTCTGATATTTCTTGCTGTAAAATGTGTTCATTGCTTATTTGAAGGTNTCAGTTCAGATAGGAACACCCAGTACCTCCCCCAGGGTGAGGGTTTTCACAATGGGCAGTTTACTCAGTGAGTCACAGGATATTTTTGGTCTACTTGATGGCCCATTAGCAGACATGACCCCCTCAGGTTGGGTGTGAAGGTGTTAATGACTCCTGGAGGGGAGTTATCACACCTGAATCATTGGTGTGAAGACAGGGAACCTTCTTATCTCTGTTTTTCCCATGCAGACAGTTCATAGCCTGAGGGTGTCAGGTGTGTCCTGGGCAGCTGTTGCAAACAATGCATCGTTAACAGTTCATGATAAATGGCAGAGAGGGTATGGAATACACAGTTCCAGTTACATTCCCACAGTGATAAACTGGTCCCAGCCACTATAACTAGGACAGAAGGTTGTCTAAGTTTTTTCATTGGGCTTAAATCCCAGCTACACTGACGATAGGGTGTACAGCTTGTGTCCTTCAGCTCTTCTGAGTGACATCCATTTGCCATATCCCAGAGTACTCATAATTCACATGGCTCTGTAGTATAATCTATTCAAGGATTTAAAGTTAGGGATTTTTTTGACTTTCTTTGCAGTATTTTTATAGGTCACTTACATTGTTGTTTTCTACCCATTGTAACTGAGAGAATGCTGAGTTTTAACTCTATCAGCTCAACTGTTAAGTGAGCAGGACACTTAGCAGTTCTCTGTGTTTCTGCTACAAAGCCTAAGTGGTCCTTTCAAGAAGAGGCATCAAGAGACCTTCAGTACTCTGCAACAGCATTTTTTCTTCTTTACTTTCTTCAAAGTGTAATGTTGAGCTGTGCAATCAGTCTTTCGAGAGCAGAATCAGAAGGTTTTCTTAGCTGTTTCACCGGTGAGCTCGTGTGTGACTGCTGGAGCTTAAAATCTTCAAGGCCACAGGAGGGCAGTAGAACCTCTTTGGATATGGAGCTGTACCTGGATGGATGGAGTTGTGCCCTTTGACTAAGGGGTCACCCAAGAGAAAGATGCTTTTTATGTGGCAGTTCTCAGCTCAGTAACCTCTAATCCCAAAATCTGGGACCACCTTTTGGGAAAAGTGATTTACAGCACTTTTTTTAACTTAATGGAAAATTCTGGCAATTTTTCCATGGCTTACAAGTAACAACATGAGAAGATTCCTGCAAATGATGTAATTTTTTTTTTTTTTTTTAGTTGATCAATAAAGGCTGCCATAGTTCAAGGGACAATGTTTTGGTAATTCAAAAACATGGCAGCACTGAAGGCTAAGTTATGGCTGGAATTCAAATAGAAATAACTTGTTTAATGTGTTAGAAGAAAAAAAAGTAGACAAATGAAAGGATGTAGAGCAACTAAGTAGTAATTAATTAATTTTTTGTTTTGTAGCAATACTGAGAGCCCATGAGAATATGTAACCCTCCTCATTAGGAAGGGAGGAAAGTAGTCAGAATGTGAAGAGCTGTCTAGCCTAAACAAGTGTTTGAAAATGAATGCCGGAAACAAGTTACAAAAGATTCTCTCTTAACTGAACCTCTTAAGACTTCTCTTTCTGATATAATCTTGCTTTCAAAATATAGACACAGGGAAATGACACAAAAGTTAAGATCAGAAGATTCACTACATGTGAGAAGGAAGGTATAATTTCTATGCTTGGGCACAAAAAAGACCGCAGCATAAAAAACAAATGAAACTGAGTCTTAGTGTGTCTCTTTCTCCTCTTCCTCAATAACAAAAGACTTCAAATCCATCAAATAATTTATATGGTGTTCTCACTCAAATTTATTGACACTCACACATTTTGTTCTGGGGATAAGTTCTTTAAAAACATTATTTGTTACTTATTTAGGAGGGAAGTAGAAGAGAACTTGCTATAAGTTGAAATACTTTATAGAGGTTTTAGATTTTTCTTTTTTTTGGTCTTTGGAGAACCCATTAGATTATTTGTAGATGATTTGTGAAAAAATAATTCAAGCTATGTTCTTAATTCACGGTTTCTTATTTTACTTGGTTACTGAAACTATATTCACCTCTCCTAGTTTAATTCCTTTAAGAAGTTATTGCTAAGGCTAATGGTTGTTTCCAGAGTTTGTGATTACCCAGATTTTATGTCAATTCCTAAATCACCATAATAAACAAAATGGACTTTTATTTTGTAGTTATTAAACTAGACAGCTTCCTTCAGAAATGTAGGCAAATGGCTTTTGTATGACTTTGTTTTCCAGTGTCCAGTGCATTGCAGGTGTGGGACTGCCTCATGCTAATGTCAGGATCAGTGCTGAGGTACTGTAATGTTTTGTGCAGCGTTAGTGCCATTCTGTAAGCTCCTCATTGATTATGAGTGCTTATGAGTCCTGGCATATTTCATCCAGGCAATACAATAGGCTTGTGTATATAAAACATACCTTGGACATGGTGTTTGTGCTGGTGTGTACTGAAAGGCAAGCATTGTGAGAGTGGCTACACATACCTTCTTCCATCCCCCAATCTTTGTATGTGCAGAGTTGAGGTACAGAATTTGTTTCCATTCCATAAATCACTTGTGACAAAATATGAGTGAAGGAGGAATTTTTCTGTCTCTTGAAGTTCCTTATGGCTTCCATCTGCACTTTCATTGTTTTGAGATATCTGTATTAAGAACCATGAATGCATTACTTGATTTGGATACAATTTTACATTGGAAAAGGTTAGGAGTTTCATTTTGGCTCTTCCTGAAAGAGTTTTTGTGCATAGTTGTTCATTTAAAGTGCTAATCAGCAATTTCAAGGAAGACTGCACTGCCATGTTCAGGAAAGAAAACCAAACAAACCTAATAGTGGTAAAAAAATAAGGTAGAATTATTTTATGAGTAATTTGTAATCTGTTTTGATTAGTTTGTTACTTTCAAAGCTTTTAATTATACAAAAGAAAGGTCAGACTACTGTATGTTTAGTGTTTTAGTGAAGGTGGTATTAATTATTTTGTACTTGAAATGCATCTTCTCCAGATGGTCTGGAAATGCTTCTAAAAAGTTAATTTTTGGTGCATGTCTTGTGTCAAATTTCTGGCATCCTACCATAGCAATATCAAAAGGAATTCACATCCTTTAAAAACTTCTAAAGTATTGAAGAGCAAAGGCAAGTAGGAAATTCATCTGTTTGTAGAATTATTTTGTAGGTGTAGAAGAATTGGAGAATAATCTCAATATTAAAATCAGTCAAACCTAATCTGAAGCAATAAAATTTGTCCTCTCATGGTATGGAACATTGATCCAAAAATCCAGAGATAGTGGAGAGAGATACGATGCTTTTATTTCAGTTTGTGCTTTAGAGCTTTTGCAGATCTGTCATGGAGTTGTCAGTCTTTGTGTTGATGTTTAAATGGCATGTTTAAATGTAAGTAATTTGAGCAGACCAGTTGAGGTATTACTTGTGTAATCACATCAGCATGCTCTACCTGGAATTTTCTAATGTGTCTGATTGAAGTGCTCTTAAATCTGCTTGAATGCTTTTGAATATCCCATTTGCAGATCTTTTGTGTGTTCTTGCATTTATAATGAGTAGAAGAAACAAAAGAACATCCCCACATCCCAAAGACTAAGATACTTTTGAGCAGTATAAACTGTTCTGAGTGCTTCCCTGAAACTCAATTGGACAAAGCTCTTATCTTGGCTCTTGGTTGTATTGGGTGTCTTTTGCAGGATTTCATTTGTTAGGAACCAGACTATACTGGACAAAAGTAAAAATGCACTCTTAAACTTCTCTGTTTTATACAAATATGCCTTGCAGTCCTAAACTTCGTATTTGATGTTTTTAAGGCTGCAGTGAATGTCAGCTCAGTTTGTCAGTGGTTCTTGGCCACACATGTGATGTTCAGGACTGCATATGGAAACTGCCTTTCTTTCTCTATCCATCACTTAAGACATGGGGAAATATTGGTACGTGTCGCAGACTTTCATGAGCTGTCATTTCATGCTGTATCCTGGATGAGTTCATGTGTTCTGTTACAAGTTCAGTGGGATTTAATTAACGGGCATCTTTAGGAAAGAGCACAGCGCTGTTACTTGCACCATATTTGCTAACTTTATGCAAGAAATAAGTCAATTGGTAGATACGATACCTTGAATCATACCTCACGTTTCTATTGTGTCTTACAGTAATGGTGGTCATATTTTTCTTGAAATTTTATTTTTCAATCTGTATAATGCTTATGTTTCTGTATTGTCAACAGAAACAACTTGTGTACATGCTACTTGTTCCCAAAATGCATGTTTCAATAATGTAACTAGGGATTTGGTGTTCATAGCTCATTTCCCCCTCATACAGCTCAAAGGGCATAGTTAAATCTTTGTTTAGATGTAGTAACTTAAAAAATTAGCCAAGGTATCAAATATGTATAGGTAAGTTTGAGAAACCAGATTTGCTGCGTAAGGTACATTTTGTGGACTTTGATGACAAATTTGACATGAATATGGATAAATTTCTAATGCTTTTAGTATTTTAAATTGATGATTTGGGCTGTTTTTAAACTTACATTTTTTAGACCTTTTGAACTGTTATAGACAGAATTACTGCTTTTAATTTTAACAAGCTTTATATTACTATTACAGAACTAAGTTTGAGCTTTCTTGTAGGACTCATATATTGGTCTGCAGAGTTCTAAGGCCAGGGACTTCCCTGTTGTTTGTATTCCTTTAGCACTTCAGTTTCACACAGAAGCAATGGCCTCACTGCCAGATCTCTGCAGTAAAGTCTGATCTGAATTAGACATTGGCATGCTACTGTATCTGTGACAAATTAGCACACAGTTTGGAACTTGCACCTAGATACTGCTGTGCTAGTCCTGAGAGGACACCTGAAACCTGACTTGACTTGAAAACAGTGCTGTAGAGAGAACCTTGGCTAAATTAGAGCTGTTTCAATACAAGTTAAATGTTGAAAAAAAAGGGGATGAGGGGACAGGGTAGGGGGTGGAATTAAAAGTGTTATTTGAGTCCCTAGGGAGATACTGAATCAATGCTTTGCCTTATGAGGAACCTTCTTTTTTTTTTTTTTTTTTTTTTGTGTGCAGTAGTAATAGCACACAAGCATGATTTAATAACTTGTTTAGCTTTCACCTGATCTCAAATCCTTCCGTTTCCTTAATACTGCATGTACCTTTATTTAGAGTCCTTGTCCCAGAAGAGCTTGTTTCCTAGAGAATCTGTCCCTTGTTCTTCCTAGAATACGCTAATTCTGCTGCTTGGTTGATTTCCAAAGTAATTTCCTGAGGAAGAAAAGATAAGGATAATGAATGCAACAGGGAGTTATGTGTATCTCAGTTCTAATATCAACTTCTTCTTCACTTCTAGTAATGGAACGTCGGAAAGGATGTATGACCAGTCTGTTCATTTCACAATTTCATTAGTACAAATTTGTTTCCCACCAACTCTGTGAAAACATTTCCAACCCAAATCTGGACTAATCTAAAATCCAGGAAAACGTGGGCAGCCCTAGAAAATGCAGTGAATGGCTTAATCTGAAATGCACAACTGTGTAATATTGGAATTTATAGGTCTATCTCTACAATAACACACACCCTAAGAATTTAGGCTTTGCTTGTTGAAGACTCTGTGAAGTCCTGATAATAATTTTAATGGTTTCCAAAACAATGAGTTGGAATTTCCAGGCGTAATTTACCTGTAGTACAGAAATCTGCTACTGACCAGGGTGGTCTCATATTAAACAAGTAGCAAGAACTTATTTTTAGTGTGAAAGTGTATTCTGGGATATTTATGGTATCCTTTAAAATAATTATGTTATGGATTGGTGTATATGGATATGTTTCATTCTTCTTGTAATGGTGATACAAAACTGCAAGCAGGTATTGTGAAAAGTCTTGTAACCAGGAGGTTTAGAGTAATTCTTTTTGTATGTAACTTTTAGAATCAAGGGTTAAGAAAGACTGTTTATGCTCGAGCAGCTTCTGAATTTATTCATGTAGCTGATTTGGTCTTTTAACCATAAAGTAGCTGTATAGCTTTTCTGTGTGGGCTAATCCTGAATATTCAGGACTATGAATATGAGAAGCAACAGAAATGGATATATATGCATCTTTCAAAATTGTTAGTGTCCCTATCTTCTCTAACATGTTTTTTTTTTTGAGCACAGTCTATTGTTGTACAATTTTGGTGAAACATTGTCATTATTTCTCAATATAGTCATCATTTTAAAAAGGCTGGAAATGATTTCTTAATTAAAATAATCTGTTTCTCTAAAAACAAAACAACCCCCCAAAAAACCCATTTGAGCTGAGCCAGAACACTTCTTAATCCTCTGTTTTATGCTATTCAAAAACATCTGCCCAATGGATTACTTTCCATCTTATCTGAAGCACGTATTTGACATTCCTCTGCTTGTGCTTGTTACTGGATGCTTTGGCCCACTTGTGATCTCACTTGATGTGTATTGGCACTATAAGCTCTCTGTAACTTATTTGGATGATGTTAGGTAAGATGTGGCGCAGAAAATAAATCATTCCTTCAATCAAGCTCTCTTGACATTTTGGATTGTAATTGTTTTGTAAACAAAGGTTGGGTCATTAGTTCTGTGTTTGTGCCCCCCATTTTTTTTCTTGTTGGTGGTTAATACATGCATTTTACATCTCTGTATGTTTTTAACTGTGCCATGAACATTAGTCACAGTTGATTCTCACTTATGGGGAGTAGTAGAACATATGGCAGAGATTATCAATGTTGAACTCCTATTTGACCCATAAATCAGGTTTTTATAAAGATAGGCTTATAGCTGTTGCAATGGAAAACAGTGGGGCTGAAAATCACTGCACTGTCTTTCTGCAGAACATGGTAGTTTTTGTAGATTCCACTTTTTACTGATTTTATGTCAAGTTCAAAACATGCAGGTTTTTGTGAACATATTTGTTCATGATTTTGCTATCAGAGAGATAAACAGATTTTGTGGCATATTTTTTCCTGGAGATCCTGCAAGGATAAATTGGTCTCTAATAATCAGGTAATATATCATATCTAATTCAAGAGATTTTTTGAATGCAGAGCTTTTTTGTGTAAGTTGTTGTTAATTTTAATAAATACCATCAGGAAATACTTGCTTAAAAAACAGCTGTTTCTGAAGTTAGTTAAACAGATATGAGGAAACTTCCTTTTGGTTTTGTCTTTTATTTTGTAAATTTAATTTTTACAGTGGTTTGTAGAGCTTAATCTTCCTCACTGCAACCATATGTGTACTTTGTTTCAGAGTATAAACAGTTCTGTTGTCATGTGTAAAAACTAAACAACAAGAACTTCAGTATAATCACAACTTTAATTTTATGTTGTTCATTAAGGTGACTCAATTAGGTTTGCTATGGTGCAGTATACACAATGCCAAAGAAATAAGTGTTAAGACTCTGAATGTATTTTTTCAGTTTTATGTCACAAATAAGCTGCATAGTCAAGTGCTCCCTACTGCGTTAATTTTCCACTGGATTTGATTTTGTGGTGTGTCCAAGAGGGACCAAGCACTGTTCTCAACTAATTTTTTTAAAGTTAGTTTTCTGAAGTATTTTCAGCTCAGTACCCTAGTGCTGTAATATTTTAGTCAGGGGCTCGAAACAGCTTTTTGGAGAAGTCAGATCTGTTAGAATGTGGTCTGTTGTCCATTTGTAAGACATCTAGTGGCTGCTGCCTGAGTAGAATTAGAAGCCTACTTTATTATTATATTTTTATGTAAAGCTGCAGTACAAGAGAATAGATAGGCTTTACAACAGCTGTTGATTTTTCAAGGGATGTTGAGCTCCTTCATACTTAAGGAAGGAATTGAATTAAAAAACATTAATTCTCTTCCATCCTCAGAGTATTTATATTGCACTTTTCTGCAATATTCACCATTACGCAGGTATACAATGGAGGTTGTTGTTACTATTACAGGTCAGATTTTTAGGGCTTTTGAAAACAAAAATACCTCTTAAAATTACTGAATACTTAGTTACGGATACTCCAATACTATGCATAGGGGTTTTTTGTCCTATTGTAATAAACACTTTTCTGTGTAATTGCAATGTAATTTTTTAGTACAAAGGTGCTTGTTCTGGCCTTGTGTCTTTTCAGCTTGGTTTACTCAAGAAGTGGTTTAATCTAAATAAAATAATCCACCCACTCTTAAACCAGAAGCATCCATTTTAAGGATTTCGTTTGTGTAACACTATTGATCTGACTGATGATCCTTCTAACTGTAGGTTAGTACTGCACTGTGCTGTGCTGTATTAGCTACTGTCAAAACAGTTTTGTGTCTTTGGCCTCGAGGAGAATTTGAGCACAATACCCTCTTAGCTTGCTCTTCTTCTGGTGCTTGCTTTGCACTCTGGGTGTATGTGTGCTCGAGCAGCTGCAGAACATCTGTCTCAGCTATCAACAGGGGTGTGTACGTGCCTTGATCTCAAAGGTGGGGTCCCTGCAAAGGTGAAGGATCCCCATGTTTCTCAGTTCCTTTCAGCTACTTAGAGGAGCCTTGATTTCCTTGAGACCAGTGTTACTGGGCTCTTTCCTTCTCGATTCCCTGCACAGTTATAAGTCCAGGGAAATAATACTGGCTGTCAGTGCATACATTGTACATAGAATGGGATGAGTAGGAGTCTTGCAGATTTTCCTATGTGGAGTTTGTGAATAGGAAAACTTAGGACAGTAGGGTAACAATACACACAGACTCTTAATCCCACTCTGAAGAAGGGGACTATTGCTATCTGAGCTTCATTTGCATTTGTGTAAGCCCAAGTTGTGTGTGGACGCGTGTGTGACTGGCAAACTTTGTTCAAATATACCAAACAGCCCTTGCAGTATAGAGCCTTTGTATATCTTGTGTTGCTGCCGCTCTGGATTCTTTATTAGTCTTAGCTGTGATAGTGTGGATGTTGTTGAGCTTGATATACTGAGTAGTTTATATTCTCATCTTTCTATCAGATGTGGTTCTTAATTTCTTTAGAAAGGTCATGAGCATTAATGACTGTACTTGCTTGCCTGAGAAAATAAAAATGTATTAATTCTACATTATATGTAAAAGAAGAAATTTTAAGGAGAAAGTGAGGCTTAACTTTTGTATGCTACACATACATTTTTAAAAGTTAAATAATTTCAAAAATAATATCTTCTATTTTCCACTTTTATGTAGTGATTTTAGTGTCTTCATTTTCAAATTATGTGAAACGTTCCTCCAGTAATTTTTCAGAAATATATATGCTTATATATATTAAAATAGATTTTGTGTTTAAGAAGTACTAGCTGTGGCACTGCTTAACAGGTGCACTACTGAGACACTTTTCAACAGGTACTGCTATTAAGTCTATAAACTATCTATTTTTTTTTTTTCCAACACTAGGACATCCCCTATCACAGTTTATTAGGTGGTGAGGGAGTCTGTAGCCACAGATACTTGGTGAGCTATTAGATCAATTTCTGCATCAGCATTAAATGATGACAGAGTAAATGTGTCTGTACGATCTCCAGTACCACAGATCCACAGATGATGATGGTGATGATGAAGAAAAAAGAACACTGAGATGGTTTTTGCACTAGAAAGGCAGTATGGCCTCCAGAGGTCTTATATGAAGAAACATTGCTGTGATGATGTGTTGTGCTGCTTTTTTAGTTTGTTTTCCAGCTTTTTTGTCTCCATTGACGTTACACTGGCACATAAAGTTTGTGTCAGGGACCATTTTCTACACGTTGCACTACAATAATGGCCTGTTGTTTAAAAGTTGCAGGTTTATATTCTATGCTGCTCTTCAACTACCTCATGTTTTTATTATATTCTTGTCTTTAGTTGTGCATTTTTCACTAAGGAAGATGTTTCCATGAGCCTGCCCCTGACAATCAGTGGGAGATACGTTTTGTTTTTAAGTTTCTGAAGGCAGATGTTTCCTTAGCCTATATGTTTAGTTGACTAAGTTGATTAATTTCTGTTGGAAAAGAGTTCATAATTTTTCATTTCTGTAGGCTTCAATTTATAGAAACACAGTAAGCTGTTGGAATGACTTTGGTCCATGCTACACAGTATTTCTGTTTCTCTCCATCCCCTCAAAACAGTTTGTCTAACTTTGTTCCAGTGTAATAAAGTAATGAGAAGGGAGAATGTGAAAAGCAAGAGGATACCATCATGTATTTCCTCCTCTTAATGAATTACTGAGTTTTTGTGTTGGAGATAATTTTATGGATGACCCTTCCGTTTAGTTAGATGGACTTAAGTATGCTGGTAGTTAATACAGTAAATAGAAGCGATGTGTAAAGTTAAGCTGCAAATGCTGCTCTTTGTCCGGCAGCCAGCTGTTCCAAGTCCCTTGTTATTGAAGGGCCAAATGAAGTCATGTCTTTGTTTCATAATGGGTTTTACTGGGGAATTGGAGTGGAGTACTAGGCTGGTGCCTATGGTTTCATTAACTTTTTTTTCCATTTAAATCCAAGTCTCTGTATTAAAGATGGTTGAAGGGATTTATGGATTTTCCTGACTAGTTGCTTTCATAAACTATGTAAGAATAATACAAAAGGCCACCCGACAAAAAGCTGCTTAAGACACAAGTTAAAGGAGCCTTTTGTTATTGGAACCATTGATTGGGCAACAAGTGCCGGTTGTATATATTTGTTGTCTTGGAAACTCAGTTTTGCCTCTGCTTTGGATTTCAGGAAAATAACTTAACCTGTGACAATCTCCTCAACCTTGTATATTTTTGTTTCTTATAGTATCAATGAAACAAAACCCTCATTTGCTCTTTAGACAGGGATGTATGTATGTAGTGGAGAACTGTATGCGCCATTAGCTTTTCAGCAGTGTTTCTGAGGTGATGTTACACTGGAATAAGCCAGAATTAAAAAACCAAAATCCATCTCTAGGCAGATTTCTGAATTGATATGACCAAACTGTCTCTAACTGGTATTTTATATGTGCTCTGAAAATCTTCTAGGAATGTATTTAATTTGGAAGTGTTGTATAGCATAAGCTGATAGTCATGTTGAGAGGCATTTTCCCCTTTTTTAATGTATAGTCCTTCAGAAATGCATTAAAACATGTTGAAATTTTATTTCATTTTCTTCTTCTAAACTTGATGTAAAATGTTGTCTGCACATTGCAGGTTTTTGACTTGTCATGAAAATTTTCTATTGATGGCAGGATTGTTTAACTTCACAGTCTTTCTGACGTAAAGTGTGCAATAATGTAGCATTTTTTCATAATGGGCAGTTATTGCTATGTAGTATGATCCCAATGATCACACCATTATTGTTATATATTAAAAGGAAAGGAATGAACATTTATTTTGTTCATTTAATTGGTTAGTCCTCTACTGCATCATAATTTGCTGGTGCTGTTTATAGTCTGGGGGTACCAATGGACTGCCTGTCTTTATGAATATATTTGTTAAAAAGCCTGGTTGTGTTTTTTGTTTTGGTGGTGGTGGTGGTGGTTTTTTTGTGATAGTACATGCCAGCATCGATTAGCAAGTGGTCTGGTTCTACATAGTTACAGAATTCCTCAAACCTGAGAATGCTGAGATACATGTTGGTTCTGACCCAGACTGGTTACCAAGAGCACCATAAACAGATCAAAGGAGTATTTAGTAATCCTACTTGGCTGTGGTATGCCACCTGCAAAATTGCACAGCTGGCACTCTGTAACAGGTCCTTAATTAGGGATAAAGGACTGCAGTCTCAGCTACTCATGGCTTACACATTTTGCCTTCATAGTACCACAAAGCACTGGAGGGAAAAGACTATGGAAAGAAAAATGCTAATTGAAATGGTTTTTTTTGTTGTTAGTGGTGGGTTTGTTTGTTTGTTAAATCTGTCATTTGTACTACTTACAACAGAAGTTTATTTATTATGGAATGAAATCTAGAGGTTACACAAACTTAAATACTGATCATCTGCGTTTGCAGTGGTAGACTGGTAACCTAGCAGAAGCAGATACTGACCTTCAGCATCAGAGCTTAAAAGAGCACTTAACCCAAAGCTGGTGACTCGCTTAAACTATGTATATAGAAAACATCCTAGTAAGTTAGGTATTCAAAGGAATTAATTGTGTTTATAGTCTAAACTGCAGTTTGATTCTCCCCTGCCCCAACTTTACTTAGAAAATTAATTAGAAAAATAAGAAATGAAAGGAAAACAATTAATTGGTCAAGCAGTTACTATTAGTGAATTGAAACCTTATGATGGAGTTCTGTAATTCCTATATTTCCTCTGAACTCTTGAATGTTTTTTCAGCCCTTTTAACTAATGTAAACCACATGAACACCAGAGATACTCATTTAATACAGCAAATTTGATTGAATTTACTAAAATTTTCATAAACTCCAGATTTATACAGGATCAAGCTGAAAATGCTGTGATAATTGCAGTGTAGATCAGACAATGTAGAAATATGTAACCTTGGCCTTCCTGTGTGCAACTAGAGTGCCTTTGTTTGGAAGTTATATACAGCCACTGTGAAATGATGTTATTTGCTTATTAAAATGTAAATGAATTATGAATTGGTCATCAGACCTTTGTAGTGTGGGATTTAATTTTCATAATGACTGAAATGCAGGGTGAAATTTCAAGGCTGAAATTCCTTTTCATCAGGGTAAGTGTTTTGGAGGGATTCCTCCAGCCATTAACCCTTATAAAGTAAACAGGCATAATGCGTGAAGTTAAGCTGAGAGTACGGCTGTTTGTCTTACAGCCAGCTGTTCAAGTGCTTGACACATAAGGGCCAAATGAAGCATGTCTGTACTCTAAGCCAGCTTTTCTTGTTTCTGGGTGATTACGTCAGACTTTCTTACTCTATTGATAAAGTCAATCAAAGACAGGAATAATCCAAATTTTTAATATATTTAATATTTAATTTTTTTTATTATTTAGAAGCAGTGATGGGAATTAATGGGATGGTACATGTATTAGAAAGTGTTTTTTGTTCTTTCCTTCAGCTCATTGCAATTCGCTGCTCTTTACTGTACAGAGGCATTTACCCCTTACCTTTTTCTCAACAATCAGTTGTATATAATTCAGCATTCTGAGCTCAGAAAGAAAAATCTCTGTTTCTGCTGCCTCTTAACTACTGAGAGCTGGTCCCCTGGAGGCAACCTGCTGCTGAACAGCTGTGAGTGTGAATGGCAGGGTCTTCTGGCCCTTGTTCTGACCTCAGCAGCAGCTGTCTCTAGTTCCTGCTGGGGAAGGAGCTCTCCTGTTTTCACAAGAGACAAGCACTCTTAGCCCCTGGTGAGCACTAAATTCAGCAGGAATTAGCTGTTCCCCTTTCTCATCAAGTCAGTAGCGGTTCATCGGGATGTAAGTCTTGTGAGAAGTACAGAAAACCATTTGATTCTTGTTTCATTGTCAGACAGTGACATCTTCATCTGAAGAAATTTTGCAGAATGGGAGCAGCCCCTAAGTGTGGATGTTGCTGATGTTTGGTATAATATTGTGTGTGTAGGTAGAACAGCACTCCTTTTAGGGATCTTTTAGATCTTTTCCCACATTTAGTACAGCAGAGGTTGCTTTCCCCTTTGCTTTATTCTTCCCCAAATGTTTTATTGTCTGTCACCTTTTAAGGTTTCTTTTGCTGTGCTTTCCTCCTCACATCTTACTTCACTTCACCATAAGTGATAGATGCATTTGGGCACATAAGGAGAGAAGGATACAGACAAAAGGGCTGACTGCTCAGGTGGCAGTAGCAGAGGCGGCAAGGTGAGGACAGGAGGTGAAAATGAAAGGGAACACCACTGCTCTGAAGTTGTTAGAGACCTGTCTGCTGCATTGTCATTGCTCTGACACCTAGTCTTTGAGCAAGATGTTTAACACTTCCTACCTGTAACATATCCGTTTGTGAAGTGATAAGGTAATTCAAGTTGGAAGGGAACTCAGTTATGAGGTCTTGCAACTGCTCATGAATTTGGAATACTTTGCCTTCGTGGCATCCGATTCTAGAAAAATAGCTTGAAAATATGAATCTCAAAGACTTCAGTATGAGAAGGATGAACAGACATTGTCAGTTAGCTTAAATGTGCAGTAGCTCAGAATTTTGGAACTAATCTTGTGTTTTGTGAAAAGTGTGATACCTGATTTTTCTGAAGATTGCTGTTGGCAATATTATGATGTGAAAAGCTTGGAAGAGCATGGCTAGCAGATAGATACTAGTGTGGATAGCACTCATTAATCTGAGTACAGAGGCAAATCTACTGCAAAATAATTTAAAAATAGTGTAAATAATAGATTAATGTGTAAGCATTATGTTAGCTGTTTGTGCCTGGCTTGTTTTTTGTTGAATATTCCAAAGATGAGTTTTAGAGATAAGCAATTGGAAGAAAACCAAACAACAAATCTTTTTTTAGTAGAATATAGTTACGTTCAGGGGGACCCCTACATTAATTTTAATTTCTTTTTACTAACATTTGTTGATCTTCATTTTTTAAAGGTGATTTTTTTCTTTTCTTGCTTAAAATCCTCTAATGCAAAAAACCAAAGCAGGCCAAATTCCTGTTTAGGTTGTCAAGGGTCAGTTTTCGTAGCTGTCTGACCTTTTTAGACTACACCAAGATAGCCTATGTGAGATGAAGGGGGGCTTTATGCCTGAAGTGATAAAGCTGTTTTGCACAGCTTGCCTTAATAAAGACCAGATTGGTTAGTAAGATCAGGAGGGACTTCTATCTAAAAAAATAATGAAATGCTCTCATGGACCTCAATTGTCTTTCCTGTTCTTTTGATTATTGCCCCATATATTTTAAACCACACATCGCAGTGTTCCCTTCTCCTACTCCCTTGACTGTAGCTAAAACATCATCACATTTCATCATAAAAACCTTTATGTAGTGAAAAATAATGTGGACTCTGATATTTTCTCTTCTGGCCTTACCTGTTGACTGAAAGTGCATGCTATACATTCTTCAGAAGGGTAGTTTATAGGCTTTCTTTGTAATTTTTGTTTGTTTTCCCCTACTCCAGTGAATGCTAAGGCTGTTTTTACATACCTGCACATGAGTAGCTTCATGATTGCTGCTCATTCTTTTAAAATTCTCAGTAGCTTTCAACTGTTCGAAGTCTGGTCTTTGCAGAATGTAGACTGATGCATTCTGAACTGCAAAGTGCAGAGCAGCCTTGTGTTCTTGGCTGTAAGGAGGTTCTATGAAACAAATGTTGGCCTTTGTCAGCACATTTGCTAGTCCCGTCCTCCTCAGAGATTAGTTAAAAAAAAAACAACAACACAACTGTCCTGAAAATCTAATAATTAATTGTGATTAACTAAATTAATGCAGTTAGGAAATGGTGAATAGACTCTGTGCCAAGACAACTTAATAGCAATTTTGTTCATTTAGTTAATTTCATTCTATTTGCTTTTAGAAATGTATGAAGCTGCAGAATTGGCATATGTGCCTGTTACTTCTTTTAGAAAGTAGGAAACTACATGCCCTTTTACCAACAAGTAAAAGCACATAGGGTGTTTCCAAACATCATAGTTCCAGAATATCTTTTGATAAACATCCACTCAGGGTCAAAAAAACCCTACAAAAAACCCCACCCCAACTACCTTCCTCTGAACTGTTTGGTTAAATGTGGCTGCTGATTATTTCTATTCATAAAAATACACTCTGGCAACAGTCTTCGTTTGTTTCTGCTTCAAACAGGCATATTATAAAACAGGTTATTTCACAAAATGTTAATAGTAACAATGAAGGAAAACAAGGCTTTCTCCATTGCAACTTGATCTATAAAACAGTGTTTTCACTGAATCTTTAGCTCATGCTTTCATTTTCCAAGAGTGAATGGAGAGAGAACTTAAAAGTGGGAGGAGGTGGGGTGTGGAGGACCATAATAAAAGCACAGTCCTTCAATTAATATTGCTGGATTTTATTACACACTTGTTCTGTTTTGCAATGTCTGTGATAAATAGTGTGTTTCATGATAGGACAAATGCATTAAAATTCTGATGCAGAAATAAGGGAATATTTATACAATCAGAACCAGTTGGTTTGGTTTTTTTTAATTTGACCCAACCCTGTTACTTTTGAAATTAAATCAGAAAACTGTTTTAAGAGGAAATCAAGTTAAGTTGAT
Source organism: Grallaria varia (assembly GCA_013396735.1). Classification (NCBI taxonomy): domain Eukaryota; kingdom Metazoa; phylum Chordata; class Aves; order Passeriformes; family Formicariidae; genus Grallaria; species Grallaria varia. The sequence continues at coordinate 398,287 of VWZG01008668.1, forward strand.
GCAGAAAGCTCAAGCTGAAAAGAAATGAGACACTAGCATACTTGCAGTATACCTCTATGATACTAATTTTGAATATCTACATAGTTTTTGTTTAAAACACATAATACTTTCATACATATATATGCATGTGTGTATATATATATCCACACATATATGTGTGTGTATATTTATGTGCATATGTATTTTCATAGCCACTGTGTTAAAAGAGAGATCAAAATAGCAATTTCCAAATGTAAAGGAAGAGCAAATGAGTCAATAATAACCCTAAGCTTGTTCTGGTCTTGTATCTGATTGAACAAGTATTTTAGCCTCTGTAAACAAACACATCAATTTAATTGTAATATAATAGGCTCCAATGTCTCTGAAAACAAAAGTATAATTATGGATTGTCATAAGTCATCCATGCAGGAGAGTTAGGAAGCAAGTGATCGCTCATCATAGATGCTATTCTGCCTTAGACTGCATTTACTCATGACAATTGCTCAGTGAGCAAGATTCCTTTTGTACCTTATGATTCTTTTAATATTATGTCCAAAATTAGAGAAAAGGAAAAGGATGTTGTCCCTTGATGACACAAATAGTAAAGCTTGTCCTCTAGTCTGGTTTTTGCATGGGAATTTATACCTGGTTAAAGAGAAGAAGTGGGTTTCACTTTGAGGGCTTCAATCACAGGCATACTACAAGAACTATCACAAGGAGTCTTTGTAAGTACAAAACAATTCTGTTTGGTGCTAAAAGCTGTTTAGCTTTCTGTGGCAGTGTCACCGTGCCTAGAGAAGGCCAGTAAGGAAGGTGAAGTGTGCATATACCATGTAAATGTGGATGGAGCACTAGGACATGCTTTGAATAAGCAGTGAGAGACCTATGTCCTATGGTGTGCTGTAGCACTTTACAGAGAAAACAGACTGAGGATCTCTAGAATTAGGAGTAGAGGCAAAGGAATTTCTGTTTCACGCTGCAGTAATAGGACTCAAACTGCTCAAAAAGCCAGTACAGCCACATAACCTGGTGTAACTGCACTTCCTGATGCACCTTGTAGATACATCTCTTGAAGAGACTTGAGCATTGAGTTTTCTCAATAGTCTTTGGAGATCTCTTGCCCCTCTGTCTTTATAGCACATTATAACTTAATGTGATTGTCTGCAGAGCCAGCAAGCACACTTTCCTCATCTACCTCTTGGGTATACTGGGAGACTAGTGTCTCGTAAAGGCAACAAGATCAGAAGAATGAAAAAGAAAAAAAATGAAGGTTTGCTGTAGTTTTCTCTGCAGTAAAACATTAACTCCAGCATAGAGCTTTGTCTGCAGAGATGCTTAATACTTTGAGATCCTTCAAAGTAGGTTTTTTTGTTTCTGGTGATTCTTTTCCCTGTCCTTCCAAAATGTGAATTAGATTTTTACATGCTGCAGGTAGGACAACTGAGAAATATCTCCTTAATATAATGAAGATGCTGATTAAATATGTGCTTTAACCTTCTTAACTGTTCCAAGTTAAATGTTCCCATGTGCTCTTGAATGAGAGTGATTTTGAAAATTCACCTATTGTGTAAATTAATTGTATTAGATTTTAAAAGAAACTAATGTAGTAGAAAATGTCAAAGCAACAAAACTTTTTCAATAATTTGACAATTTTTTTTTGTAAATTCGAGCAGATTCAGTATCCCACATTATAAGAAATACATTTATGATCAAATTCAACAGGTTTTGCATTTCTTGAGTATTTTCAGCTTTGCTTCTCAGTCTATTTTATATGTTTATCAGCTTCTGAAATTTCATAAAAAGGATGTGTACCTGTTGAAGTGAGTCCAGAGGAAGGTCACAAAGATTGTGTCTCCTTTGGAGACAGGCTGAGAGAGGTGGAGTTGTTCATCCTGGAGAAGAGGAGACCGGGCAGACCTTATGGCACCTTCCAGTACCTAAAGGAGGCCTTTAGTGGAAAGCTGGAAAGGGACTTTTTGCAAGGGCATGCAGTAATATAACAAGGAGGAATGGCTTTGAAGTGATAGTAGGTTGGTTTAGATTAGATAATAGGAGTAAATTCTTCACAGTGAGGGTGGTGAGGCGCTGAAACAGATTGCCTGGAGAAGACATGGATACCCCATCCCTGGTAGTGTTCAAGGCCAGGCTGGATGGGGCTTTGAGCGGTGTGGCTAAAGTAGAATATGTCTAGTAGAATGTGCCCATGGACTTTAAGGCCTCTTCCAGGCAAAACCTACAATTCTATGATGCTGTGATTTTAACATGTCAGATGACTTGTTTCAGCTTTGGTCTGGATCAGGCTTCCTTTTCTGAGTGGACTCAAATTTATTTTTCACATTTAGATATTCCTTAATATTTTACTTAGCAATGGAAAGGAAAAGAATTTTCAAGATGAAAATGAAGATTATTGCTAACAAATTGCTTTTCTCTTTATGCAATATAAAGTAGCAAAACCAAATACACAAAATCCTTTTTGTAAACCGTGTTAGAGGCTGGCCTTTGAATGCTGCATTCATGTCACAGCCCCAAGTCTGACCCTTAGACTTAATACACTTTATAAAGGAGTGCATTCTCTGTAAGAGAGGCAGATGTCCAGTGACAAGATATGTTTTAGTCCAGTATCACTCCAACAGCCAGACTGAGAAGAGCAGCAAGACTGGTGAAGGGACTGGAGCACAAGTCCTATGAGGAGAGGCTGAGGGAGCTGGGGTTGTTTAGTCTGGAGAATAGGAGGCTTAGAGGTGACCTCATCACTCTCTATAACTACCTGAAGGGAAGTTATGGGCAGGTGGGGGTTGGTCTCTTCTCCCAGGCAGTCAGCAATAGGACAAGGGGGCACGGGCTTAAGCTCTGCCAGGGGAAATTTAGGCTGGAAATTAGAAAGAAATGCCTTACAGGGAGAGTAATCAGGCATTGGAATGGCCTACCCAGGGAGGTGGTGGAGGTGGTGGATTCACCATCCCTGGAGGTTTTTAAACTGAGATTGGACGTGGCACTGAGTGCCATGATCTAGTAAATGGACTGGAGTTGGAGGACCAAGGGTTGCACTTGGATTATCTTGGAGGTCTTTTCCAGCCCAATCGATCCTATGATTCTATGAATTGTTTCACAGCTAGGAGCTGGACGTAAGGAAAATAATTTATACTGAGCCTGACAAGTGGAGAGCCAAGGTCAGTGTCATTGTACAATCTAGACTGCCATGAGGAACTGGTTCGGGATGTGACATTTTGTGGTGTTAATTGTTTTACAGGTGCTCTGGAGTGAAAGCCTGCTTTATTCCCAAAGCTGAAACCATGCTCTGAAGAATGTAACTTCTTCCTTTTGAACAGACAGTTTTACAGCAATTAGGAGATACTCAAGTCTTCATACAGGATGTGGTCAGAAATCTCTCTGAACAGCTGCACTTTCTTTTCTGGGTCCCCTGTTTTGACTTACACCCAAGTGTACAAACACAGTTTGCTGTATTGAATTCAAATAGCACTCATCCCATTTGGCTGATCAAAGTTGCCTCCCCACACCATTACAAATGGGGGTGGGAGGTGAAGGAGGATTGAGATACATTTGCCTCTATGCCTTTTGATGTAGTGTGTGTTTCAAACTGGGTCTTTACCATGTAGATGATGCTGAAACTGGCTGGCCCATCTCCTGATACTTATCCTCTCTTCTCTGGTGGGGTCCTGCAATAAGAGTAGGAAACAGTTGTTGCCGAAAGCTAGCAGTTCACTACTTGGGAGGAAGGGGAAGGAAGACAGGTCAGTGCGGTGAAAGGGGGCAGCTGGAAGGTGGCCCCAGGCTGGACAATGGGAGGGCCAATCTTCAGCTTCCAGCACTGGCCCACACATATTGAATAAAAGCAGCTGAAGTTGAAGAGAAATATTGTTCAAGTAACCAAGGTGACCAATGGATGACTGCAAAGTTACTGTCTTTGCTAATTGTATTTTATTGCAAGATTTGGCAAAGTTCTTTAAAAGAAGGTATTGTTATTTTTGACTGTTAAGAGTATTTCTTTGTAAATAGATGTCAGCTGAAGTGGCATCCTAATATCTTTTTGAATTCTGCTTTTTCTAATGGTTACATAGGAACCACTGAACAGCTATATTAATCTGACCAATACTGTATGTAAACAGAAAAAAATGCAACCATAATGCAGAACTACAACAACAATTCACAAAATGAAGAAGCAAATACTGCCCCTCCAATAGTTGTCAAAAACAGTTTAGAAGGAGATATTGTAAGCATTAAGAAGTAATTAGAACATGCTGAACTATCATAAGGAACTACCAGGAAAAAAAAAACAAACATTGGGAGCATTGATTTTGGAAAAACTTCTTCAGCTTAGTACAAAATATTAAAACTGTTACAGTTGCTTTGTAGTTACTGAGCCTTGCTTGCTGTGTTTATTTTTCTCTTTAATCAATACAGCAATAAATACACTTTTCCTGAATTTCCATGAAAAGTAGAGTCATGTTATCATTTGAATTAGTTAGCTGAGGCTTATGGAAAAGATACCTGTGCTAAAACAATAGAAGTATGGAATTCTACTATATGGGATAGGAGAATGCACATATTATGTGTTTTATATATGTGTTGTTAGCTGTGTTCAGATGTACTGTGTTAGGACCTGAAAACTAAATAGGGTTAAGTTCTTAGAGGTAATTTTCAGGGTTTGCTTTTTTTATGGATACTAAAATGACTCACTGAGTTTAACTTGGGAAATATGAAAGTATTATTTGAGGACTAAAGAGTTATGTGGACTTGAACACTGACCAAGGTAATACAAAAATAAAGTGAGGGGGGGTTGCCTTCCGAAAAGTTCGTATTTATTTCTGCCAAAATGCAAAACCTACAAGTGGCACAGAGACTTTAAATTTTGCGTGACAAGGGCTGAGTTAACAGTACTGATGGATCTGTGAAGCCAAATAAAATATTTTTGCTGTGATCATTTATTAATCTTACTGGGACTGTATTGTGATCTGTCAGTTAGGCTCTTACAATGGGAGCCAATCATTTTATGGGGGCCTTTCAGTGTATTGTAGGAAAAGGTCACATTCTTCAAGGTTTTGCCTGGTAGGGCTAAATCTCAAACTTTTTTTTTCTCTTACTGTTCTTGCACACAACAGTTAGCATTATTTGTTATCACAGGGCTTAACAAATGGATAGTGATCTGTAGTATTTTTAGATACAGAAGATTTACTTGAATTTATTGCCTGTTTGCTGTAATGGACTAGTTAACTATGCTAACTAACATTCTCTACAGGCAATGTCTCAGCTTGCTGTGTTTCTGTAATTCTAGCTACCGAGCTCAAAATGCAGAGGTAGAGCAGACAAAAGACCTATTGATTCAAGCTTGATTTTATCCATCTTTGTAGGGAATGTTTGCTTCTTATTGCCTACACATTAAGGGAGGATGAAACCTTGTTGGCTTGTGACCATAAAGAGTTAATTTCTAGAGTTTTTAAAGGCTATAGACTAATTTTTTACAAAAGTATTTCTTATTAATTTAATAACCATGAGATTGAGTTCTAAGCACTGGATGTGTTTTTGCTGATGAAACCCATTACTGTTTTACTTTTTGATTTTTAGGGACTCTAGAATAGAGTTGCTAACTTTGCTCTGTATGAAAATTTGATGGTGTTTTTCAGGAGTTGTACTTAATACTAATAAATCCCAGACCTCTTGGGAAAACCTTAGTGTTGGGGAATAAGAACAGAGAAGTTGGATAAGGAAGTACCTGCATTTCCATGCATGGATTTTTGTGCTGTTTGAGGCGTGACACGTGTGTTCTATCCTTCAGTATTGTGCAGGAAAATGTCTCGGGACATTAATACCTGTTGAGAGATAGGATTGGAAACAAAATTGTCTGCTTAGTCTCTCTCATAATTAGGAAGATTGCAGTGGAAAGTGGATATAAGGGAGTGATACAAAAGTTACCAGGAAAAACCCCAACATTTGCAACAAACCCATTAAATTAATTGAGGCTGTTACTTGAGCTTAGGAAGCCTTGCATTCTGAAGGCTTTCCAGCAAGGCATCTTGCAGCTTTATACCATGCATGAGCTCAAAGTACTTATATTACTTGTTTTCACCAAATAGAAAGAGAAAATTTGTGAAGGTCAGTGTTATTTTTTTAAAATCATGCTTGTGCGAACCAGCCCCTGTTAAAAATGAGTTACAATGTAAACTAAGCTTATGAGGCAAGTTTTGTTGTGTTTAAACCCATTTTGGAGAACCGAGCTGATCTTTTATCTTCACAGTGTGTTTCTGGCTACGGGATTCTGTGTGCTTTGGCAATCTTGAGGCTAAAAGGGCAACTCCATACCTGAATTCTGTCAAGCAAAAACCTCTGTTTATGCTTTTGCAGTGTTTTTGAAAAACTCATTTCTCTGCTTTGAGCTGAACCTGAAATTTTATCTTCGGATACTATCCAGGATATGTCCATGCTTTCTTCTTGCTATTTATGCCTACTGCTGCTGTCCATTAGCTTTGGACCTGCAGGATCACAGGATAGGCTTGTGCCACAGTTAGAAGTGTGATTTCAGTTTACAGACGTAAGCTGAGCTAATTTAAGCCATTAGCTTGGTTTTTAGCAGCATAGGAGCCAAACAGATTTTTGAAGGACTAGCTTGTCCTAAATGCAGAGCTGTCATAGCAGTGTTGCTGTTGATGCTGAAACTGGGTTGCTTAAAGCAAGCTCAGATTTACAGCGCTGAGCTGCAGTCACACCTCTTAGAGCTGTGTAATCATAGTCAGATGTAGATACTGTGCATGGACAGCTTCTAATGGGCTGCTAGCAAAGGGAACTCTGGACTTGCTTTGCTGCTCGTTCACTTACCAGATGAAAGAATACAGATGGGTCTTGATTTCTTGCTGCTTCTGTAAAAGGGAAAGGCATTTGTTCATTTCTCTTTGTTTTAGAGCAACAAGATTTTACTAAGTACTCAAACAGGTAGAGTTAAAATAATTGAAACAAAGTAGTAAGATATGTTGATTGATGAGAACAAACCCAAGTAGCAGCCTATATTGTCCTGATAAAAGTCCCTGTTAGTTGTGCTCCCCTTGCCACAGCTATACTTCAGGTCTGGGGGATATAGCAGACAAGTATGAATTTAATTTCTTTAGTATTTTAATTTATTACTCAGGTAGCCGCTGTGGGATTAAAGTTTTGTTCAGGACATCTGCTCATTTTTAAAACTCAAACAATCCATGGTGACTGTGTGTGCAGGTATGTGAATATACATGCATGTACACAGAGAACATACTTGTGTGGCATTTAGGTATAGGATTTTCTAGGTATTAATAGTGACAATATCTGTCCCCTCACAAATTACACATTTGACCTCAGAAGCTGAATTTGTAGCTCAAACATGGTGGCAGTACTTGATTTTACACTTGCTGGAATTCCTGCATCTTCATTGGCTACAGTTAGAACTGTAGGTATTGAGAACATTTGAATATTATTATATCAAATGGAAGCATGGAAATTAGAGGCCAGCTATGGAGAAGTTCACATACATGCTTGGCACACAAGAAATTAGGGTTTCCAGTATAGTTTGTCATAAAAGTCTTTTTCCAAAGATCTACTCACGTAAGCAATGATTCCTAAAAATGTATTTATCATTTTACGTAATGTTTTCAAGGTTTCATATCCGTAATCCTTGTATACATTTTTATCATTCAGTAGCTAATTTTCTGGTACTCTTCTTTGTGGTGACTTTTGCAGAGTGTAAAAAAATGGTTGAAATGCAACCATGTTTTTATTTTTATAAAATGCACTATTTTATGCATGCAGAGTTGATAAGTGAGGAAGTTGTGTTCAATCTCTTAATTTCTGCTAAAAAATAGTACACATTTTAGTATGTCACCATGCAGTGACCTAGGAATACATTTTTAAAATGTCATTACTCTTTTTTTAATAATAAAAAAGTCTGCAGTAACTGCACAGAATGAACTCTACTTCCTCTGCCTTCTCTTGACAATTTTTCTCTTTTCATTGCCCTGACAGTATAGAACGTAGTATCTTGAAAAGTGATTTTTTTTCTCATTCTGTGTAGAACACTATAGTGATAACTTTATCAGAGTTTGTTGAACTTGATGGTTTTTTTGTAAAGTGAAATGTTACTTATGATAAAATATACAAAAGTATACATTTTCAGGGTACAGTTGTAAACTATAAACTGTACAGTAAGTACAGTTGATGATGATGGTGATGAGAATTGAAGTGCTCTTACTGTAACAAGGAAGCTTGACTGCTTTGTGGATTTTATTCTAAACTTCAGTATTACGAAACACAAGTTTTTAATAGACAAATTTCATTAATTTTATATGAAACTGTAGAGTGTCCATACTCAAGTGTCCATACTCAAATATAATGTGGTGCTCCAAGTATGAAAAAAGTTCTTATTTCAGAGAACATTGTTTGGTACACCTAAACCTCCTTTGTGAAAACTCATTCAAGAGAGTTGTTTCAGTACCTTTTTTCTTATTGTATAGATGAGCTGTCAGTATCTGTGTCAAACTTTGGTTTCTGAACAAGCAAAAGGAGTATTAAATAGGTCTGTCAGCACTCAGCCCCACTGAGACAAAATGCATCTTTACAAATATGTAAGTGCTAACTGAACAAATTAATTGCATCTGAAGCAGCTGTACGTTGGACTTTATCATGCACATTTGAAAGAACTCAGTAGCTTTTCCATTTCTGATTGTGTTACAGATGTGATGGAAAGCCAGATTTTGGTGTGTAGGAATAGTTGCTTTTGGAAGTACCTCCTTGCACAGACAATCATTTAAATAAACAAGGATGGTTATTTTGGAAAGTAAAAATTGACAGGAGAAAGAATACAGCTTCTAAAAACAAGATGCTTAAGGATAGTAAATAAGGATTTCTTTTGGCAACCTTACTGTGAATGGGTTTGAGCTCTGTTTCTGGGCATGAATCTCAGGAGTGAAGTATAATCAGGGTAGAGCTTACACCAATTTGATTGCTTTACATTAAATTTGTAGGAGTCTGTTCCTAAGGACACATTAACAGTATCAACTAGAAAGCTAATTTTAGAGAAAGCTCTACCAAGTATTTGAGAATTTAGCTTGAAGTATATTAAGATGCCCAAGTGTTCCAGCCAGTTTTAACCTCAGACATAAATTTCATTTGCAGTGCTTGCAGTTACCCATCTAAAATTATCAATGTTGAGAACTGCTCGTTGCTACTTAGGCATTTTCTCTGTCATTGCCAGGAAAGATGTCTAGAGACCGCGCTCTCAGGAAGCAGCAGCAGCTGAACAATTTGGTAGCAGTGGTGACAAAGCTTGCGAAGCCTGGAGATGTGATTGTGGATTTTTGCAGTGGAGGGGTAATGTATATTTTTGCTTATGTGTTGCCATTCCTTTCAGCTTTCATATTTGCAGTTCTAGGTGGTTGCTGCTACAAAGCAAAGCAGAAGTACAAATGCTGAAATTTTACCTCCTTTCAAAGGTTCTGTCACTGGTTAGGGAGTGCTTATCATGTGATGAGTGAACAACAAGGAACACCAAAAACTGATTCAGATTATGTTGTTTGTTCTTGTTTTCACAGGGCCATGTTGGAATTGTTCTTGCTCACATGATGCCATCGTGTCAGGTAAATTCTCAATAAAAAGTACAGACAATATGAGCTTTTGGTCTCTGATAATCATCTTAAAAAGATGCGCATGTAGGGAGGACACACAAAGTCGCAATTGTCTCAGCAGAGGACTTAAGTTTGAAGCATGCACATTTTTAGCATAACCCCCAAATGTGTGTGGTGCTTTCCTGAGAAGGCAAAAGTTATAGGAAAATATAAAATATTTAAAAGCCGGTTAATATTGGCAAGTATTAAATGCCTTCGATTGTTACTGGGTTTCCAGCTAATCATTTTGTACATCTTGAACTCTGCCACAAGTAATTCAGAGGTTTTCTTGACTAAGCTACAAAGTTTTTTGCTTGGTAATCTTGGTTGTATTTTGATTTCTCAGTATAATTTTGCCTTACTTTCTCATCTGTGTGAAATCTAGGTGGTACTCATAGAAAATAAGGAGTTGTCTCTGATCCGTGCTAAAGACAGAAGTGATGAACTAGGTTTAAACAACATTTGGTTCATTCAAGCAAATTTGGACTATTTTAATGGGAGTTTTAATATTGGGGTAAGTGATTATAACTTTTTCACTTAAAAACTTCCATGTCTGGTTCATTATTCTCAGAATAACTAAAATACTTGAGATAAGAAAATTCTGTATGTCCTTACAAACCCTGAAAGTAAATGCGATGAATGTTCTCTCCAGAATTCTGCAGCCCTAGTAAAGAATAAGGCATAAACAGTATTTTGTAACTCTAAACATTCCTGTCGTCTTGGTTTTTATTCTGTTACGAGAATATGAATTTCTGTGACAAGGCTCAGGCTTTCCATGCAAGACTGACTGTTCTTTAAATCCTCCATCTAAGGGCCTGTTTTGGCTGTGACTGAGAATGTTTAATGCTGAAGGTTTATTGAATAGTGCTGTTTAACTTTGGTTAGTTTATTTAATAAAGGAAAACTATAGTGCAGGAGAAAGAGGAGAGAGTAACTGGTTTTAGCCTAGTCATTCCAAGTGTAAATTTTCAATTCTTTAGCTTTATTTTTTGTGCTGCATTGTCATATAAATCTCAGTGGATGAACTAGAGATCTATTTCAAAATACCAGGATCTCATGAATAATTTACTGAATTGTGTGTGTGAAATGTTTAATAGTTTTCCGTGAAATGAGTCTCTAATTTTGTGATCATTGGAATTCCTGTCTTAATTTTTGAGGGTCAATTTTAATGGTTAATACTATGTTAAATACCTCTGTAGATTTTTTTTATTTAATAAAAAAGTGTTATACTCTCAAGTTTTGGGACAAGGAAAATATTGAAGTATATGTCAGAAGAATTCACTTGGAAATTCTTTATTTCCAAGCCTGTGACTTCAGTTTCTTTGGCTTGATTCTGTAGTCTATTCAAGTGATGAACCTGAAGCTTTCCTCTTTTGGAGACCTGTATCAATGTCAGCTTCAGAGTTTGTTTGCATCATACCATGATCCACTCTTCAGGATTAGCCCATTAACCTAGGATTAACTTTCCTTGGCAGCCATATTTAAGATGGGAGCTGTCTAGTTTGATGATCTGTGTTTGAACACAAAAATACATAGTTTACTTGCTTTTGTCTCATTATGTCATAAACACTAGTCTGAAGCAAAAATGGCAATAGAATACCATAATACCTAGATAAATGTGAAGTTTATCAATGTACCATTTTTAAACCCATCTTCTTGTAAAGCTATTCACTCATTGCATGACTTCACTATTTTCAGTAAAGTGAAGTGTAAATGTGAGGAAGGACACAATGACAAATTCACTGGTTATAGTACTTGAAATTTAAAGAGGTATAGAAAAATGAGTGTGACCGAAGTCATCCCTGGGTTTGGTATTAGTTTAAAATATGTTTGTATGCGTTTTAGTTACCTTGGCGTTAAATGTACATTATTTAGCTATTTTTTTATCTGTCAGGAGTTAAAAAGCAGATAAAAACCCCCATGTTGACCACTTCCCTTATGCTCTGCACAGAATTTCTTCCCTTATGAATTCTTGGGGTAATAATGGTCCAGGGTCCAAAATAACACATTTGAGTGCCAAAAGTACTGGTACATTGTGCTATTACATTTTGTAGTACAACCACCTACCACAATAAATTATTTCAGTCTAAAAGTGAAAGCTTCCAAATATTTCCATGCAGTGTTCATTTACATGCCAACACTCAGAGGAGCCTTTGAGATCTCAGCTGTTTTTAATATTTCTGTAGTATTCATGTATCTCAGCTAATTTGTGAGAACAAGTTGAAAAGTTTAACATTTGGTTGGAGAGAGGGGATAATTTTGAGTGTGTTGAGTACTCTTATTTTTAAGATCATTAAAGTAAACCTGAGTATAGTGAGTTGAATATATAGGAATCCTGAGAAAGCTTTGTTGTTAATTTTGTGATTTTTTTTCTTAACTAAATTGGTTCTGAGAAACACAAAGAAGAAATCAGTTGGCATAACAGGTCATACAGACTCAGCAAAGTTACTGATTTTATCTGCTGCTGTTTCCAGGTCTCTTTTTCGAACATGCGAGCAAAGTAGAGATCTTTGTTTTCTGCTTGGGTAGATGAGGAAGTAACTATTGTTACATTCCATGATTATCTGATAGCTGTGATATTAAGAATCTATTTCTGGTGTTAAACTAGTTTTATTTTTATTGTTAAATTCGTATGAGCAGAAAACTTTCATTGTGAAATTATTTTCTTATTAATTTTTTTAATGTTCTGCTGGAGGTAAAACTAGTTGTTTCCGTCTGTGTGCAGTTACAGTTCAGTTGAAGATTAATGGTCTGCTCAGCTGAACTTACAACAAGCAGACTACAAACAAAAAAGACTTTGTTTTAATCTATGTCTGAGAGCAAAGTTTTTATCTTCCAATTGCTCTACCTTGAAAAACTACTTTGAACCATGAAATCTGAGCTGTGCGGTTTTAAACCTTTTCCCTAAATTCACAGTGAAGAAAAAGCAAAGAAAACTAGTTTTATAGATCTACACTGCTGCATAAAATTAAAAATATTTCTCAAAAATGTCCTTAGTTTAGTGAAAACGCAGAGCAGTGTGTATGCACCAGGCCTACTCTTTGAGGTACAGAGTACAAGGGAGGAAGCAGAATAAGTAGTCTCAATGTCTCTTGGCCTGTTTGGCATCACAGAGATGAGAGGAGAGAGCTGCTTGTCTTTCCTTGCAGTATAATGAGCACTGCAGTAACTTGCCTTTCTGTAGGAGAGCGTGAAGAATTTGGGTGCAACCTGAGTGTTGCCCAAACACGTGTTAGTGCTCGCAGGTAGTTGTGATGAAATGTTATTCTAGTTTTAGTTTAGGAGCCCATCTCTGACAAAAAGAAAGAAAAAGAGTAAGAAATAAAAAAATGAAGGAAAGAAGGGCAGGTTGTGGTTGATGCTTCCCCCCACCTCCATTGTTTGTTTTCTAAAGCTTTTACTGAACACCTTAAAATCTAAAGATTTAAAATTATGTTAAATTTTCTCCTTTAAAGATGACCTGCAGGTATATCTGTTACTTCTCTTATGGCAAAGTTGAAATCCAGTTTTGAAACAGTTCTTTGTGTTTCTAAGTCCTTTTTGCTTGGCAAAAACTTTAGACTAATCACCAGAAGTAGTTTTTCTGTTACTGTTTTCCTGAAACTTTGCATTGTGATATAGAATAAATTAAAAACAGCGCACCTGCCTTCTGAGTGCTTCTGGTGAGTGACCCTTCTTCAGTGTTGATGCTGTCCTTTTCTATGGAGTAGACCATAAATTTTTTTCAACATAGATATGAATGAGAGGAATGAAAAACAGAGGGATTTGGGACCAGACTTTTGCAGACAGCTTTCATTGCAAAAACTTCCTTGTGTATTTAAGTAACTCAGTCAACCAAAAATCTGCTGGAACCGGATTGTATATAGAACGTTGCTATAAGGAATTTTCAAGCTTCCTTTGTTTTTGTTTTTACTGTTGTAGGTGGCTTTGCACGCCTGTGGTGTGGCCACGGACATGGTGATTGAGCACTGCATCAGGGCACGGGCAGCCTTTGTCATCTCCCCATGCTGTTACGGCTTCATTCAAAACACGGTCAAGTTCAAATATCCACAAAGGTGAACTAAAGCTGACAAGATAAGACTTAAAATATCAACTTCAGTGAAGGAATAAAATACTAAAAGAGTATAGAATTAAACAATTGAGGATCATTGTAAGTTTCTGGGCTAAGCTGGTTCACACTTACAATGAAACTGTTTTGTCCTGTTTGTCTTTGCCAGGCCATCCTGAAAAGGAGACCAATTGGTAATTCCTATATTTTATTTTTTTCTGGATTCATCTATTCGTAGTTCAGGAGAGTTTGTACAGTCAACATAGTAGATGCAGTATGAAATATGCAGACCTTTTAACTTTAAATCACAAAGTTAATAGAAAACTCACAAAAATTACTGTAAGAAGGGGAATTGACATTTTAATGTTGCAGAAAGATACAAGCAGTCAGCTTAAAGATGTGGATCTGCTTTATACCAAGGTTTACTGCTTGTGAAACTCCCTGATTTATTCCCATGTAGACAAGTTCTCATGTATTTCAGTTCATCTTTTTAGTACTTTTTCAATGAACTGTACATACTTTGTCTTCAAATCTGCCATGTGGGAGATACTTATATATCTTATGCTCAAGAATTTTAATGCCTTTGATACAAATAAAATGTAAAAGATATGCATAAAGTGGCAGAAGATATGAGGCTAACAGCCTTCTGAGTCAGAACTAGATGGAGAAAGAGGGTTAGGTTTTGGTTGGCTTTTGTTTTCATAACAAATTTTTGATGTCCAGAATGAATCAGATTTAATTCTACTAGGAATTGACTTAAGTATGTGTTTGCTGAAATAAGAAACTGAAACATGCAGTCTTGAAAGGAATCAATGAATCTTAAAAAATCTTATCCATGTTAAATATTTTTCATATATTTTTCTAATACCGAAGTGTGCTGGCACAGAAGTGTGTGGAGAGTAAGTATTTAGAATTGGTCAGCTTGTTAACCTTTGGATTTAGCAGTGTTTTCTTTGTCCATTTGATTCTTCCATCTCTATGTGTGTGTCCATTTTTGGTTTCTCTTGTGACACAATAAAAGAAATAAGTCATCTTAAGGAAGAGGCAATAAAATTTTGAGCCTTTTAAAATTAGCAGGCATGTGACTTTTCTCAGTTGACTTGTTTTAAAATTGACTATATAATGTTTAACTTTTGACCAATTATATTTTTAGGCCACTACGACTGGAAATGCTCCCTGTGTTAGAAAACTTTTGTTGCTATAGGTGCTGCAAGAATGTAAACTAGGGTTTTGGGTTTGCTAACATTTTGAATCTAACATTGTAAGCCTCTGTAGAAAATTATCAACCCTAGCTTGGGCTACATTTTAGGATTTGCTTTTTTTCCCTTATGTTACATGATCATAAAACATGATAACCTGTCCATATCTCCATAGTGCCTGTGTTTTATTGTCAATTCCTTTTTAGAGGCCCCTTACTTCTGTGATACAAACAAAATATATTCATGTCTAGAGTATTATTAAGTATATATAAAGTATTTATATGGCAATGAGGAAAGAACAGTAAATCTGTGTTAGTATTTATAATGATTTAGAGAGAGAATATTTCTATGAATAATATAATGGTTAAAAAAAGACACCATCTAGTACACTTTTCCTTTCTAGTGAACTGGAACTAATGGGGTTTGGACCTTTCTGTAGGATAGAGATACTGCCATTTTGTTTAAAGTGTGTTCAGGTATGTAATGATTGCTCCTTTTTTCCACCTCTGCTGGTTTTAGATGTTAATTGGTCTATTTTTTTTTTTTTCAGTCATCAGTTCAAAGAAATTTTGTCCTACAAGGTATGTAAGATGGCAGGGGGGAGAGGTTTATGTGCAGTTTCCTGCATTTCATGGGGTCATCTTATCAAATGAAATATAGGTGGTTATCTTTTAATTGCAAGGAGAGACATGTGTTATGTCCAATGATCATTAGTATTGCAGGTGTCATTGTGTTTCCTTCTACTATCCATTTTTAAGGCTTTTTTTCTTCAATAAAATTAGGTAGTTTCTCCACAAAAAAACTCCTTGTTTTATTGTAATGTATAAGTGAGCCATTCCTAAGGTACTTCACCATGTATCAGTTAACAATTACAAGATGCCAGTTTTGGGGGGGTATTAAATACAGCTGTTATTTTCTAAAAATCATGAGATTTCCCCCTCTAATTTATGTCTAAGAGATTGGACATACTAAGTAGGAAAAGCTTATACGCATCAGCAAGAATTTTATGCAGTATTGTTTTAAAAATGTTGTTCAAAATTATTTTAAAAGTATTCAAGTGTGTTTTGACACTGTGAAGCAAGGGTCTGTGCAGAAAGTCTGAGGGAAATGTGGGAGAAAGAATCAGTGAAGCACACAGATCTGACAGAGTGAAGATAACGGGGCTGAAAAAGGAAAAGAGCAGAGAGGTGGACAGCACTAAACTGGTTCTGATCTGCTATGTTTTGTCATGTGTCTTTAAACTAGTTAGTGATGAGCAGCCAGAAATCTGAAGGTTAGATACACTTAATGTGGCATGGAAAGAAAATATTTCCTTTCAAGAAAAGCAAGGGTTTAGAGAAGCTTTACTAAATTCACATGTCAAACCCTGGACAGAGGTCTTGGTGTTTGCAATATAGAAATGAATTTTAGAGATGCAAAATAATTCTTTATAACAGAAATATGGAAACAAAGGAAGGTATTCTTAATATCCAAGTGTCTTTCGGGACACAGAGCAGAGCAAAGACGATGTATGTGGCAGTAATAATGGAGATTATCCTTTGTAATGCTGAAGTAAGAGGGGCTTTTTAAAATTAAGAAAATTTCCAGCCATCTTATAAGGGAAATTCAGTTATCTGGTAATACACTAATCTGACCTTCATGACAGTCTGGTTTATGTACACTTTACTAGTTTACATGGAAATGAATGCCCATAGACTGAGATGACAAGAGTCTCACAGTGGATTTGGACATGTCATTATTTTTCCCCTCAATTAACAACGTTTTCAATGCATTTATATGTTTCTAACACATAATCACAAAGAACTCAGGTTTCAGTTCAGAAAAAAAATTATTTAGTAGCATTATTAGAAGTAAATCTGTTGGCAGTACAGAGGCGGATGGTGATAATTATAATGTCAGGGATATCTAGGTTAGGATAGTGTGTATAACCTCATTACAACTCAGTGAAATTTTTTCTTATCTATTAATCCACGGATATTTAAATCACAGGGTTTGTCAACACTGTGGAAGTTCTAGCATGTTATTATTTGTGTTGCAGAAGGGCACAGGAGTCAAAGACAAGGCTAAAAAAGATTGCTGCTCTTAGTAACATAAGAGTCTATACAAATGGTTTAGGCTGAATGGTGCCTCAAATAATCCTAGTTATAAATAACTTTTGTTATGCTGTATGCATTTTTATATTTCATATTAATAAATTGTTACAGGTTATTGGCTAGCAGCCAAAGTAGCCATGTGTTAGCCAGACATTGTCTATGTCACCCCCTTCAGTTCCCATTTTAAATTAATTTCTCTTATCTTTTATTTTAGTGAGATCTAAAAAGACACCCAGAAGTCTGGCACTTCCAAAACATTTTGATGAGAACATTATGCTGTAATTCATTAGTTTGTAGTTGCAAAGACTAAGGTAGATATAGATTTCTACTATGATACATTTTGAGACTGTTTCTCAAGACACAAGAATTGCAAAGGAGAACCGTATAACTTTGCCAATACAGCTTTGGAGTTTTAATAGGAGTTGAAGGTATGGGTGTTCTAGTAAGCAAGTTAACTCTTTATGCACACACAAAATTTGGGCAGTTTATAATCTTCATTATTTTAGAAATGCATTTCTTCTTATTTCTGCCAACAGGGAACGTGAAAATTTAATGTCTGTGTAATGGGTAAACAATCTAGTCATAACAAGCTCTAGTTAATCACTTTGGATCACCTCTCTTAAGAAGCCAAGGCATTGGAGTCAGTCCAGATTTTCAGGTTAAGTGACAAGGCTTACCATAGCTCCGGGCTGGTTCAAAGAGCTGGAAACTTCATGTTGCCAAGAGCCAAGCTGTAGTGGGTATCTGAAGGCTGGTGAAGACTTAGTTGTGTGCTAACTCAGGTCTCCTCCCTCTCCTCTGAATCCCTCTTTTTCTTCCCAACCTGCCTATTACTGCTGCTTCTCTTCTAGGAGTGGCCACATTTCCCATGACTCTTATCCTTCATTCTCAAATAGTCATGTCTGGGTTTAACATTTTCAACTCTTTAGTACTACAGAAATGGCCACATTTGAATGGCACTGGCTGGGTGTAGCATGTTTAAGTCCTAAATGTGTTATTACACGTTCTCATTTTGCTTCTATATCTTTAAGAAGTTGTGAGCTGGAAACCTGCATGTCCATGAGCTGTACTAGGGAACAAATATCCTTGCCTCAAGATACTGTGAATTTATTTAAATGAGTAACATTTGAGTATCAAGTGGTGAATAATATAAGTGGTGAGAAAATATTTTGTGGTAAGGTGTCTATTAAATTTATCAATTGGATGGACTGTAATGTGGGGGGAGTTAGCATCTTGCTTTAAAATGAAGCTTTTTAGTGAAATGAGGACTCTTGGATGTTTATGTGCCTCTAACAAAAAGCTGGAGTAAGTATCCTTGCTTCAGAATACTGAAAGAACCTGAAGTGTCCTTAGGTGAAGTTGCTCTCTCCACCTGGTATAACAACCAGATCTTAAAAATTATAATTTTATATCAGGCAGGAAATAAAAAAAACAAACCACGTTGTGCAATTCTAAGATAGTTCTGAATTACACTGTCCTGTACTTCATATTGCAACTGTCCCAAAGAGCACTGCTGCCATCAAAGTGTTGATTTCATTGCTACACCTGCGAGGCTTTTTCTTTCACCATCTGACTAATTTGCATTCCTTGGCCTCTGGCTGGTCTTTGAGCAACCATTATGCTGGCATAAGTGGTGGGATTTGAAGGCAAATGAGGTTATGTGGTTCTGCCTGCTGCACCCTTCACTGCACCATCCCCCTGGGTGACAGGACAGGAAGAAATCAACAGCACCTGTCCTAGAAGCCTTTGCAAATCTTTTACTGGAACAGGGATAGTTTGAAATTGCATTATGCTCATTCTGATGGAGGAGACTTTCCTAGGAACAGGCAGTTATTTTTTGCCTTCAGGATGTTTTTGGTTGATCCTGAATAAATTTGGCAGGGCAGAGGAAGTTTGACCATGAGGCTGTTCTGGGATTCAAAATCAGTGCTTGGAGAAATATGCAGTAGTTCAAATCACCTGTTTAATAAGAGTTTATCTTGGCTACTTGATGCAGAGATGCTGCCCTATGATGACTGTGCTAGAAGAAAACTCCGTTGCTTGTGAGTTACTGCGGGCAAAATTAGTCTGCAGTAGGTCTTTGAAGAATGTTCTTTTGTGCACACTGCATCCAGTTCAACTGCTGAAGAGAATTAGACAGTTTAGCAAGAAACTAATACTCATGAGGAGAAATAAGGCAGTGATTACGTACTCTTGATTTACACATTTGTAGTATAAAAATTGGACTTAACATGGATATATTTTTAGAAATAGTTTTCTGTGTGCTAACATTTTTAATACTTTTAAACGTTTAATTAGATTTGTCTTGCTTAATCTTTTTTTTTTTTTCAGGAACACATGATCCTTTGCCGATTTGCAGATCAGACAGCTGTTCAGCTTCCACCTGAACGCAGGCTAATTGGTATGAATTTCTGCAGCTGTTGCGTAAACCATCTCAGTAATGATCTCACCTTGATATATAAAGGAAAAATTAGACTTTTATGAATTGGACATTAAGTTGCTGTCTTCACATAACATTTGAAAAACTCAAGTTACATCACATTTCACTCTTGCTTTTCTGTTCTATGGTATAGAAATTCTTTCCTTCTTTCAAAATCAGCAATATGAGATAGTTTGCATTTTACTGATTTTTATTGCTTGACCTTTTTCCCCCCCCTCCATTCTCTTAAAAACATGAGTTCTTTGTAAAGTTCACTAAAGTCCTGCTATTAATAGTTTATCTTACATTAAAAGCACAGAGTATTTGTAGTAGTAATTTTCAGTGTGCCCCCTTTGTCCTGCTTGTAGTCACTGGGGATAACTCTTAGAAGGGCAAACATCTAATGCCAGCTGCAGACAATAAGGTGAAATTGCAGAGGTTGGGCTGGCTTTAGTCAGAAGGACAGCAAAATACAGAACACTTCAAATATGTGGAATAAGCTTGGACTTAGAAAAGGGTATAATGTGGTCCTTGTTCTGATGGAAGTTACAAAGAAGCTTCCAGCTGAGCAAAGACAGACGGGGCTCTGAACTCTAAGAACATAACTCTGCATTCTTGGCTTAGAAGAAATTCTTACAAAGTATATTAAAGCATAGCAAATAATCATGATGTTTTTAATAACCTTAATTTGAAGCATTCAAGGTGTTTCTTATACTTGCTGCACAAAAAGAAAATTATATGCATTCTCTATAAAAGCAGACAAGAATTTTTTCAGTTTCTTTTGTTATCATCACAGTATTTGGAAAAAAAAATTTAGGAAGGGCAGTATTCACTTACCAATGTAGCACCTCACATTGTGGACTAAAAATTGAAATAGAACCTCAAAATTTTTTTTTAATTTTTTGAAAGATTTTAACTTTTATCAGTTCTCAGTGTCTGAAACTGCAGAGTCTTTTTTCTACCAATGTAGCTTTCATGTGTTTTGCTCTGACAAAAAACCCAAATATAACTCTTGTTCTCTCTCCCTACATCATCACTTTTTCTGTTTTCAAGAATGTTACTTTTTCTTTACGTTCCATGTAATACTAGTCTGTTTCATTGAAGATGGTTCCCATGTCCATGTTCTGCTTCAGCTTTGAAACTGGTTTCGTGGTGGTCTTGTTTAGCAGTATTTTTAAGTTTTACTTGCAAACAGTTGAATGAGATCAGTGTTACAGCCATGGTGAGAATGTTTTTGGGTTTAATTTCATTTTTCTTCAGTGAATGATCAGGTATTGAGAAAACTATATTTCATTTAATGAGAGTATTCTTGAACTGGTGAAGACTTTCTTTTCTATTGTAAATGGTGACATAATTACTTATTCTGCTACTTTTTAAATATCTTAGGATTGTTTTGTAAATTACATTTTAGCAATTACTGCTAAATTTATGCAGCTTCAGAGAAGTGGCAAGTAATTTCATTTCATTACCTGGAAACTAAAATAGAGCATTCTGTCTGTGACTGTCACGTCTGAAACTACACATTTGTCAAACGAGTTGCCACCAATTTCTGTAGTATCTGTGAAGGTAAAAATACGTAGTTGAACCCAGTTCTGCTATGCAGAGAAGTTCCCTTTTAAATGAACAAAGTTTTGTGTCCCATTTTCAAGGGACGTGTGGGTTTTACACATGATGTACAGCAGTGGGACTCGAGTGCAAACTGAATGGTTAAATGGTTTTGTGAACATTGCTACAGCCCACCTGATTACACACAACTGCTCCATGCATTTCACACAGTCTTACTGAGTGCACCCAGGGAACCAGAGCCCAGCTGTGACAATTCCAGCTGCCCTTTGGTGTGTACAATTGGCATAACAAGGACATTGCTGTCAGTGGCAGGAGTGTGTACATGTCATTTTGTTCAGTTAGGCACAGAATGTGATTTTCTATGAAACCACAAATGCAGGAAGAATAGTGCCACAAAAAGTAACTTGCAGAATTCTGTCCTCATTATATAAATTGCTAATTTCTTTCTGCAACATATAAATCCATACAGGACTGAGTTTGGAAAGTTCTTTTTCAGGCTCTCCCCTATTATTGTGTCTCTAAATTGTCTCCTATCCAATTACTACCCCTCTCAAATTCCAAGCCAGCAACAGCATGAGTCCAAGTGTCATAACATTGGTGAATTCAAAGTAGTGAAATGATTTTGTAACTAAGGAATTCATCTGAGGAGGAGATGATAGTTCTGGCCATTGGCTCACTGTGGAAAGACAGAATAGATTGGACTGAGTACTGTATTAAAGTGTGATGTGCACCAGCTGTTCTGAAATGCAAGGACACTGAGAAGTGTTTGTGCCACCTATCAAAACTTCGACAGACACCTAACCAGGGTGCATAAGGAGGCTTATAATGGTACAGGCACAAAAGCTCTGTATATATTCAGGGAAGAGAGGTATGCAGTTCCAGAGGGTAGTTTGGAATGCCAGACTCATATCCCGACGGTGAACATGAGGTACTTCTGTCTCTTCATCTCAGGCCCCAAATATATTTAACTATACAATTCTGTCAGGAGCAGGGAAAGAGGTAGGATCATTGGCTTTGAGACCAAAGCAGAACTGTGCCCTGTTCAGGACTTCAGGCTATATGACTACTAGTCATAAAACATTTCAGGGAAGCGTTAAGTCTTTCTTGCAGTAGAGTTGCAAAATGCTGAAATATGATCTGACGAGTCAATTCTGTATTTCAGAACATAATTAATTATAATGAGTAAATAAGTAAAGACAAATGATCCCATCATCTTGGCATGGCTGTATCATAATATAAACATCAAAGCAGAAACCCCCCCTTGATCTATCCTTCTTGGTTTTTCTGCAGATAAATCTGAAATAAGCTTAGTTTGCATTACCAATTTTGTGTTTTGGTTTGTAGATAGTTACATTAATATGTCTCAAACCCATTTGACTGGGTAATTTTTTGATATTTTAGTCTTTTGTTGAAGTTCAATAACCAGTGGTTTTCAGCTTTTAGATGAAAGTACAGGAGGAAAAGTTATGGTTATAAAGGGAGTAGAAGATTGGCAATTCAGAGAGCTAAGGGGTGAACTAGACATTCTCTTCTTCCCATGGCTTTTTCATTAAAGCATGGATTTTTCTGTAAGTTTTGAGACTATTTAAAAACATTTGTTCCTTTCTCCATATATAAAGAGTTAATAATCTTCTCAAGGTCTTTGCTAAATGAGGGTTCAAGTCACAGATGTGATTTGGAACTACTAATGAGTGTCTATTTGAAGTAAACGAGATTAAAATGGTTTTTGAAGTAGATATGGAACTTATTTTTATATAGCTTACTGATGTGTTTTCCTAACATTGAATGTTGAAGTGCATGTTTCTGATAATGTTTCTGTATTTTGAGTTTCCATGTTCTCCCTTGCTCTCCTTTTAGGAAAACAGTGTATGGGGCTTGTGGATCTGGATCGGGCATGGGCTGCAGAAGAACATAACTACTCTGTCCAAGTTATATCTATGGAGCCAGAGAGCTGTTCTCCAAAGAACAATATGTTCGTGGGCACCCCTACTTAGAGTGTGAAACTTGCATTTGATTTGAAATTGGACATAAATCTTCAGTGCATGATGACATCCAGCAGATAGAAGCAAAGCTGGGAACCAGACATCACACATCTTGAACACATTGCACTCGGAAAAGGAAGCAGCCCAAAAAGTCTTAAAAAGCAAACTGCATGCAGAGCATCACAAATCAACTTGCAATGTGTCATTAAGCAACTTTTGGTTCTTTTCTCAGTAGTTTCTGGATCTAATGACTGTGCATGGAATTATATCCATCTGTAAAGGTTTAGAAGACAGTTGATCTCATTGAAGGGAAGGTGACTTCCTTTTCAGCAAAGCTGTGTCTTGGCTGCTTGAAAATCACATCCGTGGTCAAAACTGCATTTGTGTTCATAGGCAGAGCAGTTATCAGCCAGCAGTACTGATCACTAGAGGAACAGAAAAGATCAGATTTATGGTTTTAATGAAGAAGGATGTGGAACAGATGGTGGCTTGACTTTGCTAAAGAATCCGGTGCTACTGTAGGAAGATTATTTTTAATAAAAGTTCATCAGATTACTTTGGGCCTCATTCTTCTTATTAAAAATGTATTCAAACTTTTCAATTACTTTTAAAGAAGATTTAAATATTAAGACTTAAATATTACACATTGCACAAGGATTCTGTAACCAGGTATTTGAAATTGTGTTTAAAGCAACCCAGCCCCTTGTTACCCATTGACCAGATAGTAGGAGTTAGTGATGATGTCAGCAAATGGATACTTTACTGTCACCTTTGCTAATTGAAGTGGACTGCTTCCCATTTATAGGAAACTTTGCTGTCAGAAGAAATTTTTAGGAACAGTTCATGTGTCTGTATATGCCATCTTCATCAATTCTATATTCAGTTTAGAATTCTGTCAAAGTTGCAGTTGTGGAACCATTTGAAAAGACCAGTCACAATCATGTTACTCTAAAATGAAAATAAATCTTCTGTGCTCAATTTTCTACCCTGATTTAACATGACCTGCTGACACTAACACAATGGAAAATAGCTCCTAATGAGACTTTTACTGCCTGTTTAGGGATATTACACACTTAGGAGTTCTGCTGTGTTTTCATTGAAATCATCTTAAACTGTGAACATAGTTTCAGTGCACCTGGCAAACTGAATTACAAAGAATAGGTATTGGAGAAAAAAAGTGTCTTGAAATAGTTAATTTTTCATATATACTTAGATATCTAAAGGATCTAAATGCTTGGGGTTTTCTAATGTGAAAAACTGAAGGAAGCTGCCCACTTATTTAGCAGCACAGATGTGAGCAAGTAGGAGTGAATTCCCGCCTTCAGCTCGAGTTCTTCAACAGGTAATGATGGAGTACTTTTTCTGCAGCTTTTTGTAGTTGCAGGAGTAACTGGAGGTTGGAAGAGTATCTGGCAGATATAAAATACATGGCGATGCCCGTTATCTCCAGGGTTTTCTCTCATACTTGCCCAAAGAGGAGTCAGTTTCTACGGTAGCCGTGTGTCAATCTGAACATTGTTCATGTCAAGTTACTTTTTTGGAGCAATCAAATGTCTCTTCATGACCTTCTTATGCTGAAGGAAGAGCTCATCAAGGTGAGACCCTGTTGGAAACTTTGATGCTGTTTACAGCAAGGATTTTCATGCTGCTCTGCTCCAGACAATGGGCAGCAATATGAACGTTTTGATTATGATGATGTTGAATATTTGGCATGGTCTGATATTATGCAATAATAAATAGCTTTCAGTAGAGCAAAAATCTGTGCTGGTACATGCTTCACAGTTTCTACAACATCTGTATCAATAGCCTGTAACAGTTTTTGGATCTACCTGAAAAAAAGGAATACATTTGAGATGTGCCCTGTGTGCTACTGAATAAAAAATAAAAATGGCTTTTTTAACAGGCAAAACCAGTATTAAAACCAGTATTTCTTGGAAACAGAGGTAGAGAAGGTGCCTTATTTGAACAAATGTCCAGGCAGTTATTAGGTGCTTTGGATGGTTGAGAAAAATAGGTAGCCACACAACAATCTGAATACCAATCTCTGTTTCATTTGTTGGAATTTTTTTCCCCATTTTTTTAAATTACCTGTTTTCATGTTAATGAGAATTTTTCCCACAGGTGCTGCTTGTTTGTGACTTAGGTAAATTATTTTATATCTGCTACCCCGCATAGAAATAGGCTTCACAGTAGGAAAAGGTTTATAGAAGCAAGGGAGAAAAGAGTTGTGTTTATATGCATCATGGCATCCCATTTTTCTTGGATGAGCCAGACTATAGAAAGTGAGTTTGTGACTTTGCTTCCCCAAGAGATTGGGAATATTTTGATGGCATCTCACAGTATCCATTATCTTTATGTCTTACAGGATTAGTAAGACTGCATTCCATCTGTAGTACTGCTTTGTGACCTTTTTGCTGTTGGCATCAGTGGGCTCTGGTTTCTTTGCTTCTCAGAACAGAATCTTCCTCATGTCTAAGGATGGAGTTATTATGAATAGTAAAGAATAATACTTAGATGAACTAATGTTTATTGATAACTGAAGGGAAGTAGATGAAAAAAAGCATAAAAAGCAGAAGATATTTGCAACAACTGATAATACCAAATGTACCCCAGATTAAATTGCTACTCTGTGCCATGTACTTTTCTCTAGAAATGTGAACTCAATTATATTAATTTCTAGGTATGTTTCTTTGCTCTTTGTTTATGTATATATAGATGGTATGGAATTAGTAGAGCCTAGAACTGCCTAAACAAGGTGATTAGACAGTGTGGTCCTGGTGAGTGAACAACTGTTGTTCTTCTTGCAGCTTTTAATACAAGGAGCTAGCTTGAAGTCCAAGGTGTATACCTAAATACTATTTGTGTTTGTGTCTAGCCCCACTGGGACCAGCTGTAGGATGACAAAATGTTGTCCTAGCATAGTCAGAATTTTCAATCGTTTTGACAGTCTTCTTTTATGTTACCCTTGTAGCCTGTAATGCTGAAAAAAGTAAGCTTATAACAGGAAACAGATGCCCAAACTGAACTGAGTTCTTCTGTGTGTTAAAATTAGTCATCTGTTTGTACATATATCTTTATTTTTGGTTTTTCTTTTTTGTCTTTATTGTGTAATTATCTGCTTTCTTAGTCCTGTTGCTATGTTTAGGAAGAGGTAGTAATAAACAAGGAACATTCCCAGTAGATCAATTACGTGAGTTGTCAAAATTACTAGATGGTCATTCTTAGAAAGACAAATACGAAATGATTTATTCTTAGGGAGGCCATATATTTTAGAGTGATGTTTTCCATTCCTCATTATTACTTGACTTTTAGCTACCTGGTGGATGCAATGACAATAAGCAGAAGTGGTTTTCTTTTTTCAATGGCTGTATTCCTGGGTGACATGATATGCCAGGTATTCTCATTGAAAAGAACAATTAAAAAACCCTTCATGGTGAAGCAAATTCGAACTTTAAGTAACCTGCAATGAAATGGCATACAGCTGATTTTATAATGGGTTTAAGTAGATGTTAGTTTGGCTAGACACCATCAGCTGTGGCTATTTGCTTTAAGATTTTGATTTAGGGTTAGTAATTTACCCTTTCAATGAATATATATGTGTAATTTGAAAAGAGTATTGAGTTAGAAACACATTCATTAGCAAAAAGTAACTGAACAGCTGAAATTGGTTTCGGTTTTTAGTGCTCAGTTGTCAGCACAAAGAAAAACACGTTTGCCTTTAAGCCAAGTTCTGCTTTCAGTGGTTTTGCCTGGGAGCATTTGCCTGTCATAACAAATTCTTGATGTACAATCTCAGTCTCAGTTCCTGTGATTTTATTACCTTTTTTTAGCAAAAGGAAAACCTAGGTATCATAGATTTACCTCTCTATGTGTCTAGTGTTACTTACATGCCTCTAGTAAAACGAAGAAAACTTGTGAACTTCCCATGCTCAGATTTGCAATTAAGCTACCTGGTTATCATCCCATTTATATATGAGTACTTCTGTTTCTCAGGATAGACTCTGATGGATCTTGGGGGATAGGCTGCATAAAGACTTCTTCCTTCATGTGCATAGTTATTCCTGTATATAGTTAAATTTTTCCTGAATTTAATTACAAATAAAGAATTAATTATTTTAAATATAGTAAAGTCTGTCTGCTCATGTATGTTGGACTCTACTGGTAGACAAGAGACACCTTTTAGCAGGTGGAAATAAAGCTCTTGGTTTGACCAGTCGGAACTGCTCGTTCTTTTCACTACACTGTAGTCATTGATTTTGGGGGAAGATGTGCTAAAGGGATAAGCTTTGTAGTTATTGTGGCCAGCATGTGTGGCACAAGGTACTCTGTTCCTCAGGATAGACTCAGGTAGATGTTTTGGTGAAAATGTCATGTTTTCAGTGCTCAGAAGACTGAAAGAGCAACAGGTTCTGCACCCGTTCGAAGAAAACAATTTTCTTCGAGAATAATTGGTAAGTAAACAAGCTGCTGCATTTAGTGTTGTAACATTTAATTTACCATTGTAATTATAAATTAGAGGGCTTACAGGAATGTATTTTTGAATGTATTAAGTTAGTTACTGTACTGAGATGTTAACACTACAACTGTGTTGTAGCTCCAGCTTCTTCAATTACACCAATATAGTTCTTGTTGTATTAAAGTGAAATTAATTTTCCAGAGAAAAGAAACTCACTTCTGTTATACAAAAGTAATAAAGAGGAAAAGGTACATCCAAGGTGAACAATGTAACAGTAAATTCACCTGTGCCATGAAGCAGAAAACTCAGAATTTAGCTTTCCTTATCTTCCTTATTGTCTTGATGCCAAATTTTTGTGTTTTTCTCAGTTTTAGTGGTTTTTTTCCTTTGGATTCCTGTAACTTTGTTCACCTGCAAACAGTAGCATCTCAAAGGCCTTGGCATGACTCCAGTTACAGATGTAACATTTTGGAGTGATTAGGGATGGATAGGCCAAATGTTCTTAAAATGATATTGCAGATAAGAAGGGTAGGATTTTGTAGTTTTAAAAGCTTGTGTGGGGAGGTGATACCTATTTCTTAAGGAGGCTGCAGAGTCAGATGTAAATCATAGATGTGTCAGGTTAGGGAGCTTCTGAGGGGCCTAGAGAGGGTGACCTCCATATAGTTCCCTGTGCTGTCCTTCTTGCTGTATGATTTACCTTTCTGAAATGTAACTGTTAACTTCCTTGGGTTAAAAAAAGTAAATAAATATAACCCCCCCACACAGTAGCTACTCCACTGATCAGATGTTTTAACCTGGTATTTTCAAGAGAGCTGGAGTACTTTTTGTGCAGGTGTGTGGAGAGGAGCAGGGAGTTATAAATGTAGAGAGGGAGGGTGAATTGATTGGAGGATGTGTATTTGACATATTCTAGCTGTGTAACTCTCTCCCCTCTAACAATTTTGTTTCCCTGCCATATGTTTGTAGACATGTTTTTAATCTGATATTTCCTGGATCTGTGGCTGTTTGAATTGATAGAGGTAAGAGCTGCTTATGAGTTTTTGGTTTGGTTTGGTTTTTCTTGTGACAAACTGATCTCCAATTTGGTTGTGTTTAGTCTGTATAAAAATGCATGTTAAAACAAACATAATCTGAAGAAAACAATGTAGGTGGTGTTAATAGCTTTTCCACAAAGAATCCTACTATTTTGCAAAGAAACTACAAAAATGGTGGTCTGGGATAACATAACCAACTTTGTGTAGAACTCTGGAGGTGCCAGTAAGTTTGCAAACTCAAAGCCAAGTGATTGTATTTTTAACATGCATGTTTTTTTGTGGCATCTGTATTTAGCCAGTGGAATTTTCCATGACAAACTACCATTGAGACAGGTTTTAAATAGAGGGGTTTTTAAATAAGGATAATGAAGTTATGCATAGTTAAAATGGATGGTAGGGATAGATGGGGGGTTAGAAGCCTCATGGTTTAGAATTTAGGCCAAGAATTTTGAGCAAACTGCTATTCATTGAAAACTTTTTTGCTCATTTCTCAGATGCCTTCAGTCCAGAACACTGTTGGCAACCAGAACAATCAAAGTTCTGATTCACTATTGCAAATCCAAGGCACCTTCCTTTAATTGCAGTCTGCAGTGGCTAACTTCCTAAAATCAACTTTTATTCAATTTTATTCTGCAATTATGAAAAGGCTGTCAAATTGCACGGCTTCTGGTTATTACGGGTTTTGTCCAGGTAACATTACTTTTCAGCATAAACTGTAGATTTTTTTCATAAGTAGATACCCATTTTTATACCCCTGCTGAACTGCAGTTCCTGAGCTATAGTGCAGATATATTGCTATGGTTCAACATAAGCTTGGATGATGACATAATGGGCTGGTAATGTTTCCTGGTGTATTTTATTGTTGTTGCTTTCTGGAATAAAATTGCATCAGCAGTAGACTTCTGAGTTGCCTAAGAGGCCAGCAGTTGTAATAGGTGGGTGTAATTTTGTAAATATTCAGCTTAATTTAGTAGAAATAGCTAATGTTTGGCACCTATGAAGGTTATTTTATTTCATCTGGTGTGTTTCCATTCAAATACCCATTTAATGTAGTCACCAACATAGAAATAGTTAAACAACACTGTAAATGGACATGTTTTCTTTGCTGGGATGATCACTAGCACGCTGAATTCTTTTCATTAAGTAATTTGACCACAGGCATGTCTTTACTTTGGAAAAAGGACGAAAAAAGCTGTAGCAGAGTCTCTTTCAGTTTCTGTATTTGCAGTGTTTATATTGAGGGATATAATTAGAATTTCAGGATAAATTACACAAGGTATTGGAAGAAAATCAAGACTGAAATAAACATTCAATTCCCCTTTTTTTGCATTTGACCACTACACACAAACATTATAAATAGATACCTCATCCATGTTGGAATAAGATTTCGTGTTCAAAGTAGAATTCTGGAAAGTAAAATCCTTTTTAAAGGGATTTTAAACAATTATGCAATTTGAAACCTTTGGTTGGTTTATGAATCTTTACTACAATTGGATCACTTTTATGTGCTCTGTAGTAAAAGCCTTCTGAAGTAAAACACATTCCAGCTGAATAATCCTTACCGAGAGAATTTGTAACTGCAGTTGTTTTTAGTTCTTGGTAAGTTTTCATTAGCAGGGTATCTATGTATTATTGATATACACAATAGCTACTGTTATAAGAATAAATACCATTGACATGTATATTGTCTACCTGACAGACATAAATCATCTACTTAATTTGATGTTAGTACTTGCCTTGCATGAAAGAAGGGGAAGGAATCAGATTCTGAGGACTGGACAATCACCAACAATATGAAGTTCGTGAGGGGAAGTGACAAATTCTGCACCTGCAGTGGGCAACCCTGGGTGTTTGTACAGACTGGGGAATGAGATGCTGGACAGCAGTGCCATGGGAAGGGACCTGGGGGTCCTGGTCGATGGCAAGTTGAATATGAGCAGCAGTGCTCTGGCAGCCTCACCTTGAATATTGTGTCCAGTTTTGGATGCCACAACATAAGAAAGATGCTAAGCCATTAGAGAGTGTCCAAAGGAGGGCAGCGCAGATGGTGAAGGGCCTTGAAGGGAAGCCATATGAGAAGCAGCTGAGGGAACTTAGGGTGCTCAGCCTGGAGGAGACTGAGGGGAGACCTCCTTGCAGTTACAACTGCCTCAGAAAGGGAAGAGGGCAGGCACTGATCTCTTCTCTGTGATGACCAGTGACAGAACCCAAGGGAATGACCTGAGGTTGTGTCAAGGGATGTTTGGGCTGGATATTACAAAGAGGTTCTTCACTCAAAGGGTGGTTGAGTGCTGGAACAGACTCTCCAGGGAAGTGGTCACAGCACCAAGCCTGCCACAGTTCAAGATGCATTTGAATGATAATGTCAGACACGTGGTGTGACTCTTTTGGATGGTCCTGCACAGTGCTAGGAGTTGACTTTGTGATCCCTTGTGGGTCCCTTTCCAACTCAGCATATTCTGTGATTCTGTGAAAATTGCTAGGAATTACTAGACTTAATACATCTACAGAGAAGAGTCAAGGCAGTACAGAAGGCAGTAAGATGAAGTTTTCAGCTGTTGCTCTCAAGCTGTACATTTGGACAGTAGCAATTCGTGCCTGAGTGATCAAGTCCACTAGACTCATTCTTTACATGAAGCACAGCCGGTTTCTCTAAATGCTCTTTGACTCTCCTAATTGGATGTATGCACTTTCCACATATTGAGAAAGAGTAGAAAATGCCTTTATTTGGTAATTTTCTGGTTTGAACCAAGAAAATCAAAGCTGAATTTGACACCCATGAAGCCAAATAGGAAGAAATTACTCAGAGCAGTAAATGCCAGGAGGTGCTAGTTTAATTGCAATCAGTACTCCAGATCCTGTTGTGCTGTCACTGTATGAGGAGTGAGAAAATTAGTCAGGTTTTGAGATACAGGAGGAATCTATGGAAATTTCTATGACCTGTCTGGTTAGTGAAAGATGTCCCTGAGGCACACTGGTACAGCGTTCCTTGGGATTGCATACAATGTATAGAGTTGCCCTAAAAGGGAGCACACCCAACTTTGTATTCGTGTCAGTAATGCTATTGATGTTGGGGAAATGATTCATGAAGTAATGAACTGGAAGTTTAGGACAGCTAGGTTTGGATTCAAATGTTGCTTGTTTGAACCCCAAAACAGTAATCATCTGGGAGCCCACAGCCAGTGATTAACATCTTCAGTGTCATTTACAATACTGTCCTGGGTTTCTGTAGCTGAATTTTATTTTTTGGTAGTGGGGGGTGCTGCAGAGGTGGTTTCTGTTAGAAGCTGCTAGAAGCTTCCCCTGTCCCATAGGAGCCAGTGACACTTGGCCTCAGGAGGGACATCTGGCTCCTGGCCAGGGCCAAGCCAACTGGAGATCACAGTAATGCCTCTGTGATAACATATTTAAGAATTGGAGGTTGTTATGCAGAAAAGATTCCAGAGAGCGAGAACATGGGATAACAAGGCAGACATCAAGGTCCCTGCAGAAGCGAGGGGGGAGGAGGCACCTCATGGAGCAGGGGAAGGACTCAGAGCTAAAACCCCTGCACCCATGGAGGAGCCCGTGCTGGAGCTGTGGATGCTGGAGCAGGAGACCTGTGGGCCCATGGAAAACCAAATCCATGCTGGAGCAGGAGACCTGTGGGCCAGTGGAAAAGCAAATCCATGCTGGAGCAGGAGACCTGTGGACTGGGGTGAGGCAGACCCACGCTGGAGCAGTTTTTGCCCGAGTGAGAGTTGTGGCCCCCAGGACAGCAGATATGGAAGAGCTGCTGCCCAAGGGGTGGACTCATGTTGGAGAAGTCTGTTAAAGACTGTCTCCCATGGGAAGGACCCCACAGAGCAGGGGATGGACTCAGTTGTGGTCCCCTGTAAACCATGGTGAAGCAGAATGTCCCCCTGCAACCCACAGAAGCCCATTGGGGTGCAGGGACTCAACCTTTACTGCATCCCATGGAGGAGTGACCCCGAGGCATGGGGGAACTCACATCGCAAGCAGCAGCAACTGCAACCAACTACAACCCCCCATGGACAGAAGGAGGGGTGGGGGAAAAGTGTGTGTGTGTGGTGTGTGTTTTAAGACTGCTTTTTCTCACTCTTTAGCTTAGCTTTTATCCTGTTAGTAATAAATTTAGTTATTATCTCACTTTGAGTCTGTTTTTTGCCCATAAAGGTGGTGGGTGGATGACCCCTCTCCTTTCTGCCTAGTTACAGAAAGGGATTTAATGAGTCCATGGAATCGAGCCATGATCAACGCACTACAAATACAAACAAACCTGACCCTTTGAGTGGATTTTGTTTGATTGCTTCCGGGTTTAATATGCTTAAAATGTATTTCTTTTTCCTTAGGTGACCATTGCCTTTCATTTTAGTGTAAGTAGAAACTGAGTACTGTGCAAGCTTGACAGTCCGGTTTTCTGATGGGTAGCTGACATTCTTTTGCTGTCCTTTAAGGTAAAATTACATCTCATTTATCTGGATAGTCTCCCTCAGTCTTTAAGAGCTGACAGTTTGTCGGTTTAAACTTGCAGCTTTTACACTATTCAGATTACTGCAAAATATTTTAGAGTAGTTCAGGCTGTGGTTCTTGGAAGAAGGTAGATCTTTTTAAAGGCACTTTCCTGTCTGCCTTTTCAACTCTAATAGTTTGCCTAGTGACCAAGCATAGTTCTCAGTCATGGTTGGTTGATAAGAGAAGAGCAACTGACATCAGATACCTGGGCTTGTGCAAAGCATTTGACACTGTCCCACATGACGTTGTCTCTAAACTGGAGAGACCTGGATTTGATGGATGGACCACTTGGTGGAAAAGGAATTGGCTGCATGGTCGCACAAAGGGTTGTGGTCAACAGCTCGATATCCAAGTGGAGAGCAGTGATGAGTGGTGTTCCTCAAGGCCTGGTATTGGGACCAGCACTATTTAACAACTTTGTTGTCACAGACAGTGGGACTATAGTGTACCCTCAGACACTATAATGACACCAAGCTGTGTGATGCAGTCAACATACTGTAAGGAAGGGATGCCATCCAGAGAGATCTTGGCAGGATTGAGAGGTGGGCCTGTGCAAACCTCATGAAGTTGAACAAGACCAAGTGCAAGGTCCTACATCTGGGTCAGAGCAATCCCAAGCATGCATACTTGCTAGGATAAGAATGGACTGAGGGCAGCCCTGATGAGAAGGACTTCTGCCCTTTGGTGTGCAAGAAGGTCCACATCTCAGCAATGTGTGCTTGCAGCCCAGAAAGCCAACTGTATCCTGGGCTGCATGAAAAGCAGAGTGGCCAGCAGAATGAGGGAGGGGCTACTGTCCTTCTACTTGGCTCTTGTGAGCTACAAAGGTGTTCAGAGGGCTGGAGCATGTCTCCTGCAGACAGGCTGAGAGAGGTGGGGTTCTTCAGCCTGGAGAAGAATAGGCTTTGAGAAAACCTTACTGCAGCCTTCCAGTGCCTGAAGTTGGCCTACAGGAAAGCTGGAGAGGGACTTTTCACAAGGGCATGTAGGGACAGGACAAGGGGGAATGGCTTCAAACTGCACGAAAGCAGGTTTAGATTACATAATAGGAAGAAATTCTTTACTTTTGGGGTGGTGAGGCACTGGAGCAGGTTGCCCAGAGAAGCTGTGGATAACCCATACCTGGAAGTGTTCAAGGCTAGGTTGAATGGAGCTCTGAGCAACCTGGTCTAGTGAAAGGTGACCCTGCCCTTGGTCAGAGGGCTGAAACTACTTGATCTTTAAAGCCCCTTCCAATCCCAGCCATTTTGTGGTCTTATGACTGTTTATGTATTAAAATTAAAAAGACAGGAATAAAATGTGCTTTCTGAAATGTGACATGAGCCAGCTTTTATTGATTTGCCCTAGGTTCCAACTTCTGCCTGTCCATAGAACTGTTCATTAATTCTGTCATTAAGTCTGTTACCAGTGTATTCTGTAGAGCTATACAGGACTGTTTTTAATTTGTCTTAGAACATTTTGGTATTGTCTGAAAACCAGTTTTTAAAATTGTCAATAAATTTGCTGCAGTTTCTTTCCCATGTTTCACCCTTCCTTTCATGCTAGTCATTACCATCTTTTTTCTGTATCTGAAATCTTCTCACTTTGCCTCCTGTAGAATATCTTCTTTACTGATGGAGAAATTTCTAGTCTGGTGCTCCCAGTCTAAATCAGAACCAGTTTATTTCTCTGCCTTATGAAAATTGCAGTTCAGAAGAACTTGGTTTATTCCAACAGTTCAGGCAAGCACAAGGTTTATTGTCTCCTCTCAAAAGATAACCCTAAAAACACATAAAAGTCTTCAAAATTGTTATTTGTACTGATTGGGTTTGAATATGTAGCTTCAAAAAGAACATAATACAAAGTAAAATTGAATGCTATTGCACTGTTTTAGCAGAATGTAGAAGAATCAGTAACTGTAGATAACCCCAAAACTGCTTCATTTCCTTTCATACTGAGCACTTAAACCCATCTTAAGTCTTTTGTATCCTCTTGTCTCTCACAGTATATTCTGAAGACGTGAAGTTCATGCACAACTTGGTCTCTCAAATCCTACCTAATGAAAACCACAAACAAAATCTGTAATGCTGAAAGACATTAAAAGACTCCGAGGCAGCTCTCAGTGTGCAAATCAT
Organism: Grallaria varia; assembly: GCA_013396735.1. Classification (NCBI taxonomy): domain Eukaryota; kingdom Metazoa; phylum Chordata; class Aves; order Passeriformes; family Formicariidae; genus Grallaria; species Grallaria varia. The sequence goes on from VWZG01008668.1 coordinate 433,333, forward strand.
CATGTGTGCTGTTTAACTGTATTTCCGTGAGATTTTGTTTTTTTGGGTTTTTTTGACTTAAAGCTTATGAAGACTTTATTGGTGTAAATTGCTAGTTTCACAGAAGTCAGCACTAGGTCCTGATCTGTTTAACATCTTTCTTGGTGAACTGGGTGATTGGGCACAGTGTGGCCTCAGCAAGTTTTCTGATGACACCAAGCTGGGAGAGTGTCATGCCAGAGTGTTGTGCTGCCATCCAGAGGGACCTCAACAGACTGGAACAATGGGGTGACAAGGACCCCATGCAATTCAGTAAAGGAAACTGCAAAGTTCTGCACCTGCAGAGGAACAAGCCCATGCACCGAATGCTGACAGCTGCCTGTCTGGAAAGCAGCTTTGCAAAAAAGAGCCTGGGGGTCCTGGTTAACACCAAGGTGAATGTGAGCCAGCAGTGTGCCCTCACTGCAAAGGCAGATAACAGTATCCTGGGCTGCCAGCATGTTGAGAAATGCGATCCTTCCCCTCTACTCCACACTGCTAAGGCCATAGCTGAAGTGCTGGGTCTAATTCTGGGCTTTCACATACAGGAGAGATACAAAGCTACTGGAGAGAAGTCCAGCAAAGGGTCATGAAGGCATTTAAAGGACAAGACCATCTCTCCTAGGAGGCAAGGCTGAGAGAACTGGGACTGCTTAGCCTGGAGAACATAAGGCTTTGGAGGATTTCAACAATGTGGACAAATAACAGAAAGGAAGTTGTAAAGCAGATGGAGCCAGGCACTTGTCAGTGGTGTCCAGTGACAAGGCAAGAGGCAATGGACACAAACAGAACATTCCATCTGAACATGAGGAAACACTTTTTCACTGTGAGGATGACTGAGTAATGGCATGGGCTGCCCAGAGAAGTTGAGGTGTCTCCCTCCTTGGAGCTATTGAAGAGCTACCTAGACATGACCGTGGGCAACCAGTTGCAGGTGACCCTGCTTGTAGAGGGAGGTTGAACCAGGTGACCTTCAGAGTTCCCCAGAGATACCTTCCACCCTCAATCATTCTGTGATTCAGCAAAAGAAATGATCAACTGTCTACACTGTTTTAACTTCAGAAAGTTCTTCTGGAGGTTGAAGTGTAATATAAAATTGTACAGAGGAGCTGGATGAGCAATAACAAAACTATATGAAAACTCTGCCTCAGAGCATCCATAGTAAGGTTTTCCTGCCTACTAGTCCCCCTTGGTATCTAAAGATATACTAGGAATTTTCTGTATGTCAAAATGAGATTGAAATTAAATAAGGAATTCCATTAGACACAGCCATTTCCCCCTTGAGAACAGCAATTCAAACTCATTTATATAAGTAGTTCTAGGTCAATTTATCAGCAGCTAGTACCAGAGGATCCATGTCATTACACAACTACAGCTCAGCTCAGGCAAGTAAAGGTACAGCACCTGAAACTAAATGAAACAGATGGAAATACAGGACCCAGGGTGATTTATATGTTGGAAGATAATGTTTGCTAGAATTTATGTAGATGTTCAGGCTCAGTATGAAAAAAGTAAAACAATCTAAAGGACCAGGTCAAAGTAGTGCTTGATCATTTCTCTCTGGAAAGTCATTGTCATAATTTGTAATTTATACAGGTAGTCTGGGCAGCATATCCATACTTCCCCCAATACTGGCAATGAGCCCAAGGGATAGGGAAAAACAAAGTTATGAAAACTGGGTCAAAGCTGATATCTTAGGCTACTGTAAATAATTTTCTTCTGGATCTGCATCTCCCAGTGAATTTCTTGATGGAAGGACTGTATTTCATGAGCAGGAACAACTGAATCCATGCTGCACCAGATGATTTGCTGTTTTTGTCCTAATACAGTTCTGCTAACTTTTCTGACTGTTTCTTGTTTATTAAAATTCTTGTACAGCCTAAGAAGTCCTACCTTGCAGTTTGGGCTCATGAAAGAGAAAACTTAGCCATAAATATGTCAGATAATATACAAAACGGTTGGACTGTTTGATTCAGTACTGTTTGTATTAGAACTGTGGTCAGGGTCATGTCTTCATGCAGATCTCTTCTGTTAATGTTGCCTTTTTCTTTTGTTAAAATTATAGCAGAAATTATAGCTGAAACTTTGGTTTCAGCTCATCTACTTGTGATTTTTTGATTCTTGACAGCTTTTTTATTCTGTATTACATATGTGATTCTTTCCCTGTTTTGTTTTATTAATATTTTATTTAGTTATAGAAAATAATATTGAGATTATATTTTTTCTTTTTTTTCCCCCTTTTTTTCAGAATCTGTCATCTGCCTCTAATGTTGAACAGGAGGTTTTTATGCACTTCTTGCCTATGAAAAAGAGAGTGTACATGATCCTACATGTTGCTGAGTGCATATTTTCTTGCTATAAAAGTAATATTTCTTTGGTGATTTCCACAAAGGCTGAATGTCTTGCTTGGGCTTCAGTTTTGGTCTCTTTGCTCTGACTGCTAAAGTAGCCATGGAGATGAAAATGATTTAGGTGGCAAAGTATTAATGAGGTACAGTACAGTCTTCTTGTGTACAAGCATTTGGCTTCCTGCAGAAACAGCATCAGGCATTGGCTTCACAGTGTAAAACTGGACATGAAAAGATGTATTATGACCTGGAAAACAGATGCTGTAAAGCTATTGGAGTTGTACTGGACTTGGTGTATTATTGGAACAGTAGGACCTTACAAAGATTATGCGGGAAATAAAAAGTGAGGCAAAGTAGACTGATTCCATAATGAACAAGGTAATGTTAAATTTGGGGGATTGTCATACTGATCCCCTGTGTAAAATACCTTAAGTACAAAAATTGATATCATGGACAGTTAGAAGTCTTTTTTAAAATACACATGCAGAAGGGAATATGAAATTTTACTGGGCTTCGAAAGATAATTATTGTTTATTTATGGGGGAAATAATTTCTTTACACTGTAATGAAAAAATACAGTAAACTTCAAAGCAAATACCACTCATAGTTTTAAAAAAAGGATCAAGTATGTGTGGGAAAAACTTACTGGAAAAAATCAAATTAATTTGGAAGACCTGATGCAGGAAAAGCATTTGGAAGCTTTTGAACTAGTATGCAAAGCACAGGGTTTATCTGTAAGGAAGATAAATGGATACTACAGTGTCTCACAGGTTTGATGGCTTCTTCACCCTTTCAAGAAGGTTTACTGAGAGGGAGATGAAGTACCAAGATTGATTTAGCTGATTGAATTGCTGTATTTTCTTGATGCCTCCCAGTTTTCTTACTAGTATGGGACTAGTAGGGATTGTTTCCCAGCATGCAATGGAGATAGTATTTGTAAGTACTACTTTTAAATATACCACATATAAAGTTGGTTGAAACCCAGAATTGCATAACCCCAGAGGAAAAGAAATTGCATTGAAAGTCTCATAGGTAATTTGGACTTGGATTCTTTTCTTCTGTTCCATTTTGCAAGAAGTATAAATGTTACATTAGCAGCACAAATGCAGACTATGATCAAGCTTGCCAATAACTACAAATCAAGTGGTTTTTTACACGTCATGGAGTGATTTAGTGAGTTGGAGTAGTGTGGGATTTGTGGTTAACTTTCTTAGCCTCAATGAGGGTGGAATATTTAGAAGGGAGGAAGGATGGATTTGTGGTTTAAGTATGAAATTGGAAAACTGGAGATCTGTTTCTGGTTTGATGACAGATTATTTGATTTGTGGAAAAATCATTTTCTATTCCTTAATTTCTGTTTATGTAAATGGGAGTGTTACAAAAAGTATTGCCTGATTCTGCTGAATAGAGGATTTAATTTATTAATATTCATATTGTGGTTTAAGACAACACGAAGAAAGTTAATATTAAAAGTTATGCATTTAATGCTTCCCTCAAAGAAAAGTTACTTGGCAGTAGAATATCCTGAAAGCAATGGTTTCTACTGTGTGTTTATCTCCAATTCATAGCTGCCTGAAACAATGAAGATAAAAGTGGGTAATTTCTGTCATGTCTACCATATTTTATCACCTACTGTATTTATTAATATCTGTCAGCCTAACACATTCACCACTTGTATCGTTCCAGGTCCTTTTTCTTAATATTGCCTGTCCAGTGGATGCCAGGGAATATTCCAGAAACTGTGTCCCTGTTCTCTTGGTTTTACTCTTCAGGAGTGGTTATAGCAACTAAGAGCTTATAAAAACCTGTACTTAGGCCTGTACTGAAGACTGAAACACTTGAGACCACTGGGCACAGTCCTCCCTATGTGAAGTAAAAGTAAAGTAGTATTGTTCGAGAGGAGCACGTCCCATGCATACAAGAAAGGTTTGTTTCACTGGAGAAAACTGTAAGTAAGCTTCACTTCATTAGAGCTGGGTTTCCTGTTGTTTATGTGTTTTTAGTTGATGTTACTTGTATTACCAGTTACATGTATTGCTCATGACATTGGTTTTGTATGGAATATATATGCTAACTGCATATATACACTGCACTGCATTGTTGTGGATTTTTAAAATACGACTACTGTCCTGAGTGATACACTGAACACATTCCTGTGTGTGTAGTTTAACTGTAGAGTGCCAGACATCACTGTGTCACTCTTGCCACCCCAGAAGCAGCAGATTTCCTCACCTCCTTTATCCTATCCTGGAGCAGAATTAGTAAGCCCCTCTCTTTACAGTGTTTCTTCTCTCTGCCCCCTTATCACCAAAATTCAGTTTTGTGCGCAGTCAGATGTATCTTTATCACTTGTGGTGTAGAATAACAGCAATAGAATATATACCTTTGGCTTCATGCCCTGCAAAACTGTAGATAATTCAGAACCTAATGGAGTTGCTAATGGCATGGTCAGCTGTAAGTAGTTTCAGCTGTAAGTATTTTAGACTCTTCCTCTGCTCTTAGCACAGCATATCTTAACAAGTTTAGATCTGGATTTGCATAGAATGGTCTCAACCTGAGCTCAATATATCCATGAGACTGAAAGTGAGACAAGGATTGTGGCTGATAGTGTGACTTCTTTGGTACAAAGTAAGTAAAGATCTTTATGGGGGAATGAAGAAGAGTAAAATATGCTTGCATAAAATTAACACATTTTCAGGCAAAATTTACTTTTCCATGCAATTTTGCTTTTTTTATAAACAAGAGTAGCAGCAGTGCTGTTCAAAATACTATCTTCCTCTGTGTTTCTGTTTCATTGTTGCTAATCTGCAGATAAAAGCCTGACTATCATGTTGTGTTCAACCAAGTGTCTTACCAGTATCTTTGAAAAAACTTTCATGGGTACTTGTTCCACTCATCCATCTGAGTACTTGATGCACAGCTTCTGGACTTTTACTGTTGTGAGATAAGTCTTGAGAAACATCAGGTCAGCCCACCCTGTGGCTTCAACATTTTGCCAGACTTTCATACTGCTTCACTAAACATAAGGCATGAAAGTGCTTCTAGTAATACTGCCAACAACTTCTCTGTCTTCTGTATAGTACCTCGATGCATGCCCACACAACTTTATACACCTTTAACTTGTCAAGAGATTTGGTTCTTCAACAGCTCACTCCGTAATCCTATGGTTACGGATATGAGAAACTCACTTGTCAAGAAAACCCCACTAAGTATTGGTGAAGCATTGCCAAAAAAAAAATGAATTCACAAATGGCTGGATATTCAGTCCTACTGATGGGTATGGAAGTGCGATATATGATCTTTCAGTGGGTGGTTAACTGTTTTTTTCAGGTTTATGTTCCAAAACAAATTGTAAAGGCAGCAAAAGTTAACCAAGAGCAGACAATCTTAATTTCAGTAGGCACCACATCTGATCAGCACACTAGTATTAACATACAAGAGTGCCAAACAGACTGCTGGGGAAATCTTAAAGACTCAATGCAGTCTGGAGAGATTAAGTGATCTTACTGTCATTTGTGAGTGTACATGCTTTAAAGGAGTAGCGTGTGCTTTAAAATTGCAGTGTACATAAGTACCACGATGCAGCATTGCGTGAAAAGGACTGAGTTTATGATATGGACATCAGAGGGGAAGTGTCAGGTTGCCCTAGACCTTAATTCACAATATTGTTGGTTTTGGCACTTGTCCTGCACTTGGCTGTGGTGCAATTTGTGGACACTTTCTCTACCAGTTGTAGAGGTGCAGGCAGATCTGTTACTAGAAAGAAATCCTTGTGATTATCACAAATAGGATTCCTCCCCTTCTGGCCATTAAATCTCAACAGTGATTTCATTATGCATGGTCTGTTATACCACATCACACATAGAAATAAAAAAAAATAAAATTGTGATCAGTCAAGAGCTGGAAACCAACTCTGTATTTCAGCAAGCACCTAATATGAGCCAGATGCTCTTCCGTCTTTCCCAAATGGCATTGTTTTGCTGCCTTCACAGCTTCTCATGTGAGTGAAGGGAAACAATTTGGTCCTTGGTGCAGTTTTTGTATCTATCTGAGCCCTCTAAAGGGGCTTGCTTGTTATCTGAGCACAGGTAACTAGCACCTTGCAGACTCATCACCTTGTAGCTTTTACAATTGCTTTTTCTCTGTGTCTGAGAAGTCCTGGGTCGAGGTTGTGGACAGAAAGCTTAGCATGGGGTCATATGGTCATGAGAAGATGACAAAAAGAGGGGAAGGAGCATTGCAGGGGGCTTTCTGCTCAAATGTAAAAACCACCCTGGAGAGGGTGTAACTTTTGGAAGCTTTCTGGCACAATTTGTATTTTGTGCAAAAAGCAGTTGCCTTTTTGCAGTGGTGCTTGAATTATCTGTCAAGTGTTTTTAAACACTCTGTATAAAGCTACCAGCTTAAATCTGAAGCTTTAAGCCGTGTTTGGCATCCAAATGCTTCCTCAAGGGTTTGGCTTTGTGTTACAACAACCCAGAGAAGATCTTTGTTTTCTGCTTCTAAGCTACTACCAGACCCTCGTAGGAACAGCTGATGAGCCTTAGCCTTGATTTAGGCACAAATCAAAACCAATGCTGTCAACCCAGTCCAAGCTGTTGACCCCATCTGTCTGTAATCAGGGGGATCTCAGAGCAGCTCTGACCCTAAATTGGTGACAGGCTGTTATTAAAAGTGTCCCTTGGTAAGTCCCAAGAGCTGTAGTTCATGGAAACCAAACAAATGTGAAGGCTGTATTTTAACATGCTAATGAAGAGTCGTTGCTGTCGGTAGTGCTGTGAGGACATCCTGATGTGCTGTGCAGTTAGTGTTTAAACTTGTCCCTTTTTCTTTTGGGCTGGGACACCTAATGTTGCACGCGCCAACACTTGAGGGCTATTTAATAGGAGTGTTTGAGCCGGGAAAAAAAAAAAAAAAACCAAACCAAAACCACATACACTTTGTAATTATTTCAAAAGGCTTTTTTCTGGGATGGGGAGAGCGGAGCTGGTTGGTTAAAAGAAGGCCACATCTTGGCGCTCTTGACTTTAGATGGGGACTTTGTTGCAGAGAGGAGGGCGTAGCCGTCTCGCTTCAGGAAGTTCGAACTACACGAGTTTATAACAACAACGCCCACCCTCCTTCTTGCTCTCAGCCTGCGGGTTTTACCTTGCAGGTCCTCTGTCCGGAGGCCGAGAGGGGGCTCCTTCCCGCTGCCCCCCGCCCCAGGTGTGCCCAGGCTCTCCAGGTGCCCCCGAGCGGGAGGGCGGGCGGTGCGGCCGCGGGCGCCTCTGCCGGGGGCGGGCGGCGCTGCCGCTCCCCGTGCGGCGCCTCCTCCGCCCGGAGCCGGGCGGGCACGGAGAGCCGCGGCGCGGAGCTCCTCTCCGCCGCCACCCCGGAGCTGTGGCAGCCGGACCCCCGGCCATGGAGCTCTGCCTGCGGCTGCTCCTGGCGTCCTGCCTCTCCCTGGGGGCGGCCGCGGACTTTGACCGAAGGTAGGCGCGGGGCCGGGCGGGGGGCAGGCGGCGTTTCCTCGGGCAGGTCGGAGCCCCCCGCGGGGAGAGCGGAGGCAGTCCGGGCTTTTCCCCCGGGCGGGCGCGGAGGGGCTCCGATGGCGGGCGCTGTGGTGGCCCGCGGGGACGCCCCGGAGCCCTCGGGGGGGATGATGTCCCCCTCGGCGGGCTGCAGGTGCCGCTCCCGGCGCTCTCCGGGTGGGCTCGCTCGGCCCCCCGCCCTGGGCAGCCCAAACGCGGGCTTGGGTGTGAAGAAGTCTATTGCTCCGCCAGGGCCGCGTCCTGCGAGAATTAAAATCCGGAGCGCCTCGCGTGCTGTGAAGACAAATAAAGTTGGCGCAGTGGCGCCCGGAGGCGCCTTTGCAACAGGCGACGGCGGAGATCGCGACTCAAGTTTTAACACGAAGTCCGGGGCGCGCGTGCCCGCCGGGCCTCGCCGTGTCGTGACAGGTGTCGCGACGGGCGGCGCTGCGGGGAGCGGGCGGTGCGGGGAGCGGGCGGTGCCGTGTGCGTGGGAATGGGCCAGGGTGACCCGCTCCCGCTCCAGGGATTTCGTTTTCAGGATTTGCTCCAACGCAGCGCTCACGGGGTCTCAGTTTGTCGTTAGGCAACATGACTGATTCATGTCAATGTTTTGTAGCTGCTCGAAGCTGTGGTATCGTTTCCTTGGAACCAGAGGAGGCTACAGCTCTCCTTCTGTATTTAATTTCCACTTAACAGTCCAGGAAGCTTTTGTTTTGATTCTTTTTTTTCTTTAACGTTTCAGTGAGAACATTTGGCCGTATCAGTCAGAAAATTTGGCCGTATGTTGTGAAATAAACCGATGGCAAAACTTTACATTTTGTTTCAGAGTTCTGAGACTGTTCAGTGCCAGCCTAGGAGTGGCAGCAGTGAGCGTGCTGCAAAGCATGGCAGATTTTTCAAGCGTTGCTGTTACCTGATTATCTCTTCCCCTCTTCACCTATAGTCATTTACATTTTTTGAACTAAACAAAGTATTAACAATAGAGATATAACAGGCTCAGCTGTACTGAGCAGTTACGCTTTAAAAAAGAAAAAAAAGATTATATCTCTCCATGCAGAAGAGGGGTTTTTGTTGTTGTTGTTTGTGTTTGTTTGTTTACTGTGGGATTATTTTAGCTCCTTTCAAAATGTTTCACCGAACTCTTTTGAACTGTGTTGTTCAGGTGGCCCAGACAAATGGTGTCCTCTGCAGGGCTCTGTCGGTTTGGAAGCAGAATTGACTGCTGCTGGGGCTGGGCCCGAGTGTCCTGGGGACAATGCCAGCGTGAGTATTGTTGCTGCTGGGGCTTCTAGTCACTTGTAGAAAAGGCTTGTACACACCTACTCATGTCTTTCATGTGTTCACGCACATTCTTACAAAGCAGGGCTGAGGCTTTTGCACGTGTGAGTCAGACTTACTTAGAAGGATGTTGTCATGTTAAAATTCTGTCTGTTTTCAACAGTACTAAAAGTGATTACAATCAAGTAAGGTAAACTTGAGCTGGGCAATGAGAATTTGGGAATTTCAGTTTGGTTTCCGCTTCATTTCATAATCTGATTTGATAACCTGATGTAACTATGCTGTGTCATATTACAAGAACTGTAGGGTGAGAGTACTTGTGCCCAAGAAGGAAACCCAAATTATTGATGTTTCACTTAGAAAGTTGATGGAAGTGTTCCTATTAGTATTAAGTTCAAACATTCTTTCAGTAACCCCAGACTAAGGGAATAAATCTGCCTGACAGCATCCTTTTACTGGGTCACACGTGAAGAGAAACATCTCTGAGGTTCTTTCATCTATCTAGAATCTTTGATATAATTGCAGGATAAACAAGTAGATAAGTTTTCATCACTAACTACATCTTCAAAAGGTATTCTGTGGTGGCAGCTAGTACCATATAGAAGTTAAAATTGTTAGGAGTGTTACAGAGACCTCAGCTTGTTAAAATTACAACCTTTGATATTGGGAATGCTTGCTCATATGTTTAACAGTGCAAGCATGAGTGACATCCCTGAAGTTTTTGCAAAGCAAACCTATAAACACTGGTCCTTAGGTTTTTTTGTTTACATAAAAACATATGCAGACTAGATTACTCTTAAAGGAAAACAGATGTTAAATGCTGTAAGTTGCTTTGTCTGTAGGGCAGTGACTGTAGGTGGCAAATATTAGGCAAAAGATAGATATAGCATTGACAATACAACTCTCAGCAAAGGTTTTGTTCAAATCTGTAAACAGCCAGACAGGCTTCTTTCTTCCCAAGTATGTTAAAAACCCACAGTTTAATAGGTATGTAAGATTACTGGTAAAAAGCTATGTAAAGTACTTCTGGAACATAACATCCCTGATACTAATACTTTGATGCAGAGTTCTCAGGTTGATACCTCTCAGGCCATACCATGAATCATTTTGAATTTTAGGACCCTAATTGGTAACAGGTTGTCCTTTCCTTGGGGTGAATATTTATGAGGAAGGAAGGAGAAGGAGTAGTAGATTGATTGAGGCTACTCCAGAGACAATAGAATTTATGTCCACATAATGCAGTTTTATTTGAAGACTGCACATTTAAATGTTTGATGCTATGAAGGCTTAACTGGCAAATACCAGTAATTTGCATTGTTTAAAAAGACCAAACCAAAAAAGCCCAGACCACTGTCTCACTGTGGCTCTTTTCTTAGACAAATTGTCTCCTGTGTTGTGACCATAAATTGCAGCTCTTGTTTAGGTGGAAGTCGATTTCTCTTTATTGCCAGTTCTGATTTGTGGTTGCACTTTTATGATCTTGGGAGACAGGAATAGCATAAAGTGATACTACCAAAGATTCATAACTAAGAATTGAAAACTATATACCAGTAATAATGTAAATAAATAAAAAATAAAGTATTTTTTGCTCTTTGAATTTGTATCAATAAGGTCATTTTTAGTGCCAGCTTTTCCAGATACTATAAATGTTCTTTTTTTTTTCTTTTTGAATGTTAAAGCCAGGCGAATTCTCTCACGTCCTTCCACGGCATTTTAGTCCATTATTCGGGTTTGTTTCCTATGCACATTTCAAGGACGTGTAGAAATGTATTTTCTGTGATCTCCAAGTGCTGAGACCAGACTTTCAAAAGAATATGGTTATCACCTAGGTATCTGAAAGCATTTTCCCTCTTTTTCTTTTGCATATTGGGTGCTGATAATGCTTGAATTGTTGATTCAGAAGAGTCTCAGGTATCTGGGTGAAAACTTTGCTAAAACCATAGCAGCTCCTTCTTGGTTTTAAATGGGAGCCAAACTCTTAACAAAATAAAACAAGAAAATCTGCCCCATTTGTGGATGGTGTAAATTCCAGACATATCACAAAGTGGGAGAGTACACTAAATGAAAGTGAATCTTTCTAGTGCTTGCAGCCAAATAGAAAATCTGTAGTCAACTCTCCACCTTGAAAATGTGGCACCCAGTATGAAGGATTAACCTGGCACAGAAAGCAGCATTCCTGGCCTCAAAGGAAAACTTAGGTATTTTACTGTACAAAGGAATATCACTGAAAATTTTCCAAAAACCCAAGTATACAATTATTTCTTCTGCTTTCTCTATGGACAAAGGCAAACCTCTTAGTCCTGTCCCTGAAATGAGTGGCATAAATAGATGTCAGACTTTCTCTACTAGGTGTGCATTTTCTTTGTTGTTTCTAGAATAAGTTGTATTCGCACAATGAAAACAAGTATCGAGTCAGGCTTAAAAATTAGTAGTGAGACCCAATTTACAAATGACAGGAAAAATGAAGCTGTAAATATTCAGGCAATAATGCTGAGCTCTTTATTATTGAGCTTGAACTGCTTTTTTTCAAACTACTTTGAGCCGTCCTTGGTATGCCTGAAAGTGCTCCAGCACCTTTGGACTCTCACCTGCTTACTCATGCATAGTTTACTATGTGGGCACTAATTACCTCTGAATTTCTCTTTCTGACAACAAATGTAAGGTGAGAGCTGTGCTGGAACCAGAGTGTAGCAAGCTCTAGGCTCTGGCAGGTGATGAAGTTGTCCCAGCTTAGAGAGACATCTGAACTACGATGAGCCACAGGCAAGTGATCACTAACATACCTGGATATGTTTTCTGCTCTCCAGCTGAGCTGCTCCACCAAATGCATGTGGACATGCCTTCTGCCCACAGCTACTGAGAAAAAAAAGTGTTAGGTTAAACCAACCATGTGATTTAGGGTAATGATTTAATTGTGACAAATGTTTAAGCCCATATATGTCAGATCTAACAGGCATAGCTGGATAGTGGTAATTTATTAAGCCTTGGTGTTCCTGGGCTTCTGATCTTCATGCGTAATCCATCCATACAGTTACAAATGAAAACTGAACTATGTTAGCTAAACTTGGTTTTGTGAAGTGTGGAGTTATTCCTTTTATGTCCCTTTGACTGACAAAGGAGTGCACGTAGGGCATAGTCGGGCTTACTGCTGCTTAGTAACGCAGGTCAGCATAACTCGGCTGCCTTCTGCTCTTATAAACATGCAGGAAGAATTTGAAATAGGGCACCTCCTTTAATTTACACTCTTCCTTTACAACCTTCTCTATCTCCTCTTAATAAATTACACCAATCAAGACTTGTGCATGTAGGTCTGATCTGTCTGTAAACTTGCTTCCAAAGCCTGTAATATCTCACTAGTAGAAACATTCGCTCTGCAGTGACATGAAACTCACTTCCCAAGTGCCTTTTCCAGTTCCAGCAAAGGCCCTTCCAACTGAAATAATCAAGAACTTTCAAACAGGTTGGTTTTTTTTTTTTTTCTTTTCCTTTCTTGCAGGTTGTGAACACCAAAGTAAAGTCAAGGTTTAGGCAATTAGATGCATTTTGAGATTTTGGACAAATATAACCGTATTTCCAAAGGGGCTGAACAAATGCAACTCAGATTACCTGGGATTTCTTAGTCCTTGTGAATTGAAAATCCATCCACACTTATTTAGTAGCCTAGATTTAGAACTGTGGATATATTTCATCATTAATATAACTAGATAGTTTTCTGAGGTTTGGATTTGATATATAAACCAGTTTCATTAGTTGAACCTGGTACATAGAAAAACTAATTTGGAAACAGTAGAAATGTTGTTTAGGCACCAGCCTGTTTAGTTCATGTGAAGATAATGCCCTCATCATTGGTAGAGTTGATGGGCTCACAGCATCAGTGCTTTAGTTAGATCTTATATATCCCACTTGAAATTAGTCAAAAAATCCCATGTTGTTGCCCAGCCTGTGGGATTTACTTGCACCTTAATTGTTAGAAGTGGGAGTAATTACACAAAAACCTACCTCTGTGTGAGATGGCATGTTGATTAAGTACCTGATGATACATTTGTAAACAGAGGGTTGTTGTCTTTCTTTTTTATGTGTTATTGTTTTGCTGTGTGCACAACTATAGGCCAGGGCAAAAGTGAGGGTAGAAAGAGTTTCCTCTGGATTTCTTTTCTTGAAGTCGGGGAGATGACTTCCTGTGACAGAATGTTTCTGGTGAGAGCAGGTATCAGTAGTGCATTTTTATTTCCTAAATCCTTTTGCGCTGTAAGGCAACTGTATCTGTGGTACTGAGTGTGTTGTCCTGACCTAATACCCATTCAATGGGTTTTAAATGATACAGTGAAACCAGGCTGGGACATGTATCATTGCATATATCTTGTACAAATACACTTTCTGTGTGCCAGCAGAACAAATTGCCTTAGGAGGTTCATTAAAATTTTTTTTCTTTTAAAATGTGGTATTCAGCATTGATTTTTTTCATTGTTTGAAATACCTGAGGAAAGAGAACTTCCAGCAGTGTTAGGACTGGAGCTCAGTTCTTTGAACTGGATGAGAAATGTCAACTGCAGAATAGAAAACATTTATGTCCATTCCTCTATTTGGCTATTGTAGCCTGGGAGACCTTCTGAAACTTGTTGTATCATCCCCCTAATAAGATCTCTGTGAGTGTTCTGCTGTCAGGGATGGGTATTTTTCTGAGTATTTCTCAAGAACAGGATAATCTGGGCCTTGTTTTCCAAGTGTCTCTGCTAGGTCAGAGGTAGGCAAACCGGCAGGAAAGTCCTTGGAACCACTGCTGACTGACCCCTGCTGATAATCTGGTGTACAGAAATCAGCTGTGAATGTATATTCACACGCTGAATTCAGTTAACCTATCAGAAAACTAAAATATGTGATAAGAGATGCCCTAAGTTCATGGAGAGATTTGTGTGAGAAGCAGTGTGATGCTTTTTATTCTCACGTATGAAAGTGGAAATTCTTCCTTTCTGATTCTGACAGGCTGTGCTAGGGGTTATCTGAAATACAATTCTTGGTGGATATTTTTCCCCTAATCCATTCTGGTTTCCTGAAAATTATTCTTAGAATTAGTGGTCTACCTGCTTTTTTTACAGCTGGCTTACAAATATCCCTGCAGTTCTTTCAAAAGCTGCACAAATTTTTTCCACACGTGTGTGTCTTTCATGAACGAAATACACTTGCTTTGTACTTGGCTGTCTGTCTGTAATTGATTTTTACAGTAGCCTTTTGTAGTCAAGGTACACTAAAGACTGCTTCAAAATTTTTGCTGCAGTTTAACAGCCATTAATGGTAGAAAGGGATCCTTTAACACAGATTTAAAAGGTTAAGCAAGATTCTTTTAAAGAATAGCAATATAAAACACATTGAATTCTCATTCTGATTTACAGTTTGGACAACTCCTTTGCTAGAGGTGATGGCAAAAATGGTTTCTTTTGCTGTGTTCATGTATGCACAGAATAGAAATTTGGATCTGCAGCTGCTAATAAACAGATGCAGCTCTACTGTCAGATTCTCTCTTGGCAGGAGTCTGCAGATTTTGTCTGATAGACAGAAAGTTTGACCAACAGAAGATGCTTAACAGGAATAAAATCCTGGTGAACACGAATTTTACACACAGTGATGTTATTTGATTACTTCACTAATTTCTATGTGTAATTCTCCTTAAACAGTAACAAAGTCTGTGACATCTGTCTTGAGAAGGGGTGCTGAAGATGACTGTGTTCTTTCAGAGCACCCATCTGTTGTAACTCCCTCTGGTTATCTCCCTGTGCTGAGGTTTGAGTGTTCTACCTCAACAACGCAGAGCAAATGCAGAGTAGGTCAACAAAATAGTTTCCCACCACCTTACACTAAACCCATAACAATTGATTTAAAAGCCTAGGGACAGAACAATCAGGAAGGCATACAGTAAAGTCAAACCATCAGTTTACACCTCCTGTTAGCTTTGCATCATTAAAAAATGTCAATTGAAGGATGTCAGGTTAGCGTTTAGATTTAGTAAAGCCTAGTAGAAAGTGTCCAATTTCAGGAAGTTCTTAGGTGCGCTTGCAAGAGAGGGAGGGGAGCTTGTACAAGCTGATACATTCCAGAGGCATAACTGAGTGCTTTGCTGGGGACTGTGCATGCTGCTGCCTTTTGTAACAGTTGTGAAAAAACTTGTGTGTCTTGCTGCTGCTCCTGACCTAATGAGCTTAAAGACTGTGTATCTGTACTGTGCAATCTGTTTACAGAGATGCAAGATGGTGGGAGGGGGAGGAAGAGGTGCTCTCATTGATGCATAGGAGATTTTGTATAACTTATGTTAATGGGGGTTTACCCAATAAATCGTCCCACACATCAATGGGAGAAGAGGTCATGAGCTGCTTAGGACTTCTGCTTCTTGCACGTAACGATGCTTTTAGTGGGAATGGCAATTCTGTATAGTCCACAATGCACAAAAAGAAAACCATGATTGTGCCAATACTGAACTGTGTCAATAAATACTGGCTTCTACGAGGCTGATCAGCAGAAACAGCCCTAAAGTCAGTAAGAGTTTTGCTACTGAATTTGCAACTGCAAGAACACAGTCTGTATTAATACATTGTGTTGACAATGTTTCATGAATATTGATGTGCGGAATGTCTGCTTCTCATAAAATGACCAATATTTTTGTGCATCCCTGGCACTTTTCGAAGAAAAGACATTTTATACAGAATTGCAGGACTGCTTTATACTGCTATGCAAGAAAAAAATGAGGTTTTGCTATTTTTATTCAGTTGTTTGGTTTTTTTTCACTTTAGAACCTTTATGCTTTTAAAGCAGTTATGACCTTACAATGTTAAAGATACAGTATCCTTTTCTACTTCCCTGGTGCATCTCTTCTGCACTTCATATATGGAATAATAGTTTTGCAGCCCACTTTTTCCCCAAGAAAGTCTCAATGCTAGTGTGATTTGGTTGTTTACTACTTTAGTGTATTTGTATTTGGAGCTTCTTTCAAATCCCCACAACAACTTGAGGAGCCTCCCTCCATTGTAACCTGTGGTAAGGGGCTTCCTAGTTAAAACTAATTTAAACCAGTAGAAGTTGCAATTATACAAAACTCGCAAGTGTTGGTCAAACACTAGTTAAAGTACAAAGAGCTGCTGTTGCTTAAGAGCCAGTGTTCTATAACAGGGCTATGTAGCCTAACAAGCTATGCTGATAAGCTTGAATTTATTGGCAAATAAATTGATTTAAAGTAGCCTGAAACAGATCTGTGTTTCCACCTCATTCAAATTTTGTAGTATATCTTGTTTCATGTGGTAGTAAGGGCTGAAAAGATCTCTAAGTATTAGTTTTAATTTAGATGACATTGAATCTTTGAACATTATAAAAATGGCCAGTAAATTTATATTCCAACATGTTTATTGGTTGCAGATGTTCAGATACTTATAAATGGGTGTGATTTTAATTGCTCTCAAATTAGCATCCATAGGCTAAGCCTCTCTGTGGAGATGCAGCATTAAATTAAAAATACATATCTATATTTAAATGAAAGGATACTGTCTCTTTAAGAAAAGCATTTGTGTTCTGTTGAAACATTGAACCTGAACCATGAGAATTTTTACATCTATGTACCATATGAAACATGACGAAGTGTAGCTCCTTAGTTGATTGAATAAGAATAGCATCACATCATTATATTTAATTACTCTCATGTATCAGAACATATTTGTTAAATCTCATAATGAAATACTGATGTAAGGTATTTCCATTTTTAAATGTGTACCAGCATTTTTTTTTATTTCAGAAAAGCTCTGAATGTTGAATGTGTGTAATTCTCCAGGAATGTAACAATTTGATAAAAATCCCTATCAAGTCCATCCTCCTTACAGGAGAAAAAAAAAAAAAAAAAAAAAAAAAAAAAGCACTCGAATTTCTTTTTTGGATATTTGTTTTGCAGCATTCTACGTCATAAGGCAGAGAATAGCCAGCCTAAGGTGCCAGCCCAAAGGTTAGCTGCATATATTTCTTGAAATAATTTTGGCAAGGTCATGACTTGGAGTTTTGGCCTCTAAGTCCTAAGTTTACATGCAAATTATATGACAAGAAGATATAGATTTTATATATTTTTTTAAAAAAAATTATCTGGGGATAATAAGGGGAGGGAAGGAAATTAACCAGACTGTTTTATCCCAGACACCTATCCGATGAGATCCTTTCTAAACTATTTCACTTTTCCCTCTTCACTCTTTTCCTTTTTCTTTATTTTATTCTCAAGCCCTGGGCGATATTTTTTCCTTCCTGCAAACTGTTTGTACTCTCAGCATCACATTTACGAGCTGTCAGACTTAGGAGGCCTAATTTGCTTCCACAGTATCGAATCGCGTGCAGTGGGAGGTTCGTTTGGGGTGGCTGAGGCACTTACTACTCCCCATGGCCCGCTTTGCACTTGCAGGCTGTCATTCCCAGAACAGGGAAACTTTACAGCCCCTGGCCTACAGCAGTGTACAACCTGGCCCCTTAGAGCAAAATGAGATCAACCCTGGTTTGTGTTGGTGCCCAGGGCTGTGGTGTGCTGCTGCTCAGGAACTGGTGTGTCGTGTTTGCTTCTCCCTGTGGCCGACGTACCAGCCTTCAGACAGAGGGGAGCAAAGTGATCAGCCGTTCATCTGCCTGGCCAAGTCAGCTTTTTGTGATGCAGGAGTCACTCTGCTAAGCCAGTGGATGTTATTTTTGAATAAACAACACAGCAGTAGGGCCCAGTTTGTCTTCTGCCACCACACATAAGGACACTCATGCTAGCCTGCTTCTGCCTGTTGGAATTCAGTAGACACATAGCAAGATTTCAGGTAATGAACAGACACGTTTGAGATGATAGAACACCATTCTTTAAGCAATTATAATGAACAACTTGAAATGCAAACATGAAAAGGTTGACAAAGCATGAAATATTTATTACTTTTCTAATTTTTCATATGTGTAGATCAGATTTTTGCCGATTTTTAGAAAAGAGGGTATTTTAGGTGTATAAGCATTAGATTAACTTCTACTGATTTCATTAAATCCTGTTGATTTCATCATTAACCCATGCTTAAGTTAGGCAAGCTTTTTAATGCTGTTCTGAATAGCCAGGCATTGATGAACCAAGGTCTGGATTTGTCTCCGTGGTTGAGAGACACATTTGGCAGCAGTCATAGCCAAGCAGAGTTCACTGCAATGAACAGCCCACACTGGCTGCAGTTTGTCATGTTAATGTGCTGTTACCGGAATCATATGTGCAAACTGAGTAACTGATTTACCCAGGCAAATGTAGTAGTTGCACATGAAAAATTAGGAGCCACGTACTTAATGGAACTGTATGTTTTAGATGGAAGCTTAAGCATGAATTTTGACAACATTTGTTATCATAAATGTCACAAATATGGGCAAGTAATTTGTGAAAAATTATTCAGGCACTAGATATTCCCCTTTTATGTGATATCAGTTTCTAGTTACAGAAGTTGGTCAAGGACATTTATTACCTTAACAAAAAATAGAGTAAGGAATGTTGTGCAGATGAAATTATCTGAAAACTAGTACCCATTTTTCCTAGTCAGGCTTATTAAGCTCTGCAGGGATATGTGTTATGACTACTGATACATTTATTCAGGAAGCAAAGTCACTTTTTCAGAAATAATTCTGTAATGTGAGCTGTGGGTAGATGCATTTTTACCACCTACTAGTAACTGAGGTGCGTTAAACTTTGTGTTCTCCTGCATTTGTGAGTAGTTTGAAGCATGTAGTTAAACAAAGAAATATGTAACTCTGAAAGAGTTACAGTGATTTATCTTACAAATTAGCTCATACCATTGGGATCCTCGATCAAAATTACTGTGAAGAAGGCAGATTAATTTTCCTGAGTGTGTGTTTATGCATTTGTATAATTTACAGAGAACTGCAAAAAGTAAACAGAAAGAGGCAGATGTGAGCTGAAGCTGACTCTGAGGAAGAGAAGTATGATAGAACTTGAGATTGTGCTCTCTTAGCACCACAGGAGAAAGGCAGCCAGGTTCAGGTGAACGAGGTAGCAAAGAGGAAAGTTTCTTTCACCAACATGCAAGTCCTGTTACAAAGCTGGCACTGGGGGAATGTAAGTGGTGGTCTTAAGACTGGAAGTCTGGTCTGCAGTCAGCAGTGTAAGAGGATCCAATATGGGTTTGTGAAACTGAATAGTATGTAATCATTTCTGGGCTGCTGCACAAATTGCTTTCTGTGTTTGAGAAAATTGAATTTTAAGGGTATGGGATCTGCAGTCAGAATAAATAAGGGGGTAGATGTTACTTGGGAAGAGAGGGTTAGAAGCAAGGCCATTCAGGCAGATGATCAGCATAGGTTGTTTCAGATGCACGTATTTGTAGACTTCAGAGAGGTGAAAATAGAAGTTCAAGGTCAGGCTGGACACCTGCAGCTTCATGTTTTGAGGCAGATTTCAGTGGAGGGATGCAGAATGAGCAGTTAAAGACTCTGAGGGCAACTTCTTATCAATAAAACCCTCTATCAAGGAAAAGAAGTTAAGCGGCAAAGCAGAGAAAAAGAAGGCAAGAATTACACTCAATGCTGTTTTGATGAAAGACATAAATAGGAGTGTTGGGAAAACAAAAGAAAAGTTAAATTGCCAGAGATACTCCACTGAGAAAGCTCAGGGAATTCCATTGTTGGCCACAAATGAGGAGGAGTGAGGCAGGTAGGAATCAGACATTGCAACCTTATCTGGTTAGGACTCCACTAAACAGTGTTTAGTAATCAAGAACTATGTCATTAACACTACAATTCTAGATGAGAAGGAATAGAGTGGGACAGCATGTGCTGGTCACCCCTGCCCTCAGAAGGTGGGCAGCTTAATGCAGAGGAAATGACAGAGCCTGAGGGGTACTTTCAAAGCAGTTCTGAGGGAACTGTGGACAGGGAGAAAATATAGATGAAATTAAAAAGAACAGCATTATAGATGCCTAATGAATAGATTGTGTGTGTTGTTCATGTGTTGTATTTGTGCAACAATTAAAACATAGCAGTTCAGAATGATTGAGTCATACTCAAATACCACCAACAGCAAGCAGTGGCTGGGAAGATTGTGTAAAAGCCAGAAGCCAGCAAGCATAACAGATGCTAACAGCATGTGTATTTCACCAGAAATTCTTTCTTCCTCTCTCCCACACTTGAAAGAAACCTCAAAAACAACCAGTCATAAACCCAAACCACTCATTCACATTTCAATTCCTTGTATTATTTTTACAGAAGGTTTAATTTGTCCTGAAGTGTGATACTGAAAATATGGTATTTGTCACCTTGTTTTGGTGAAGAGAGGTAATAAATAAGCAACACTTGACTAAAGATGAAAACCACTGTGCATAGGATATTTTTGTATCTATCTCAGTCCACACTACTACACAGTGGGAGTACAGCTTAGCAGCTTTCAGAGAGGAATCCTTGGAGCAGTGGTAGGTCTATCTTGATAGTGATTCAAAAATAATTTAGCCATCTCATTTTTAGTGGCACTTGTCTATACAAGTGTAATTTTAACTGTTTAAAACAATTGCCAATATATAATAGAAAGGTTTTGCTTCTTTCTCAACCTTTTTCAGACTCTTGTCTTCTGCACTTCATTGCCCTGTGTAAGAGGGTGACTTTCTCATCCTGGTGTAACTCTCCATTGTCTACATTTTCTTTTTGCCAAGTAGGGAATCAAGTATTACACAACAGGCAGAACTCCATGGACATGACTCCTTTCAATTGTTGTAAATGTTGATTGATTGGAGGGAAATAATGGTTTCTTGGTTGTGGAGAAATTTTTTAATTGTCAAGATGCAAAAAATACTAATTGGGAGACTTTTCCCCCTGCTACTGATGAGTTTACTTCTGATTTAAAAAATGGGTTAAGTCCATGTGTCTGTGTGTGAGCAGAGCAACTAAAGTGTTCTGCTTTATTGTATCTGGAATTTTGCAAGAAAACAAGTAGAGTGAAAAATTAAGAGAAAATGCCCAGTCAGATCAGCACATGTAGTGTATGCTCAGACTCATCTGATAAATCATGAGATTTATCTGTGGTGTTGGCTGAGCTAAGCTGTTGCTGTGTTTACTGCAAAGTGGTTTTCTCCTGTGCGTAAGAATTCTTCAGTTGGAACGTTGTATTGAATTTCAGCTGTGTATAAATAAGATGCATAATGCTTAAGTAGCCAAAGTGCATAGAATGTACTCGAATAAGCAGGATTTCTTCATGTGCAGTGTTTGGCAGCAAAGAAAGGCTTCCAAATACCTATTTAATGTGCAAAAAAAAAAAAAAAAGGCATTTTGTGAAGACCTTATGGATAGTGGTTTTCTCATCATTAGGAAGACTTCCTGGGATAGTAGAGATTTTTGAGCTGTAAACTGTTGAGGGGCTGAGATCTCCTTTAACTGAGACTTTAAAAAACAGAAAGGAGACATAACTGTCGTGATTTAAGCGCATTTCTTAATTATATCTTGAGAGTAGGAGGTAGACTAGATCAGCAGTTGCTCACCCCTATGTCATACAGGACATTACATCCTGCATAGTGTAGAGCTAAATTTGTTGAGATGTGTTGGACTTGATCTTGTGGATCCCATAGATCCAATTCCTTGATGTAATGGCCTGTGTTGCATGTTTCATATCTGTAGAAGCTGTATATTATTTGTTTTAAACAAATGCTAATACATAGTTTTTGTTCATTATGATATATGACCTACTTGGTTAACTGAGAGAATTAAACAAAACATCTGATTCTCAATACAAATGTATTTGACCTTTTGAATTAGAGGAACATTATAATTTCTAAATGAAATGAAAACCTCATTTCATTACTGAATTTTATAAGACTTTTTGTCTTCAAGTATGAGGGGTTTTTTTCTCCATCTGAGCTGCTGCTAAGGTACAATCTATGCAATTGAGGGAAGGGCAAAGGCTTTAAAGTCAGCTAAACTGGAGTCGCCACAGGTTCAGCCACTGGGCTGTTATACTTCACACCAAGCTGATGCCATGGTACTTCGTGTGTTTTAGAAAGGTCTTATTTAAATACGTGTATTCCACTTCACAATGTGCATCTTCTCGGAAGTGCAGTTGAAATTTAATGGGAGCTTTCAAAAACATATTTATAGTAATTTCTTTTTCTCTGCTGTAGTTTAGATCGCATCTTTTCTTTTTTCCTAGTGACTTTGAAGTTGATCTTCATAGTTTTCATTTTGCCACCACCACCTCTAATTAGACTTGTGTCTATACTGTCAGGAAGATAAGAGACTCAGTGTAAATAAGCTCTTGCACAAAGAAGACACTTTTTTTCTGTTTATGATCATAGTGATTAAAAACAGTAATTGTTTTCAAGTACAATGCTCTAGAAGTTTCTAACCATGTACTAGTCAGATCTGTCCATTACCCAAGGGCACAGCGTATTTTTTGAAACGCACCTTTTAGTAGTCCAAGAAACCCCTTTCCCTTACACTTTGGGTGAGAGGTGTTCCTGAATCTCATTTCTTTCTTTCTGGACAGTGTTTATTGGAGAAAAAAAAAAAACACCTCACATTAACTAGAAAAATCCTTTTCTGTTGCCTTTTAAGATATTCCTTAACACAGTTTCAATTTTTGAAAGGGACTTCACGATCATATTAGAAAGATCTGTCAAGAGCAGTGCCGTAGATTTAAAACAAGGCTTTATATTCTCAGGGGATATCACTAATTACATATATCTACTCATCATCATGGCTAGGCTTCGCGAACGAAGATTTGGGACATATATCTACTATGTTAAAAGAAATGCCTGATAATAAAGGGCAACTGCAGTCCTAAAACTGAGGCAAACTCCTATCCTAACAGTTGCTTTTCTATATGTATTTGCAGGAATTGCTGATTATGGATGCTTTGACTCTTATGGAAAAGATTTTAGAACATCAGAGATGTATTATCGTAGTTCTTCCACAACTAAAACTAATCCCATTTCTGTTTTAATTTCATTTAATTCAACCCTGTTAAAAACCTTGGCTGGAATGCAAGCTACATTTTTGCGTGTTCTGGCAGATTTCTGTTAAATTACAACCTTAATACATCCAGTTTTATGATACAGCCTGTTTTCAGATTAATTAATATGACAGCTGGATCTAGTTAGTTACTTGCAAATTCCAAATGATACTGTTACTTTATAAAATGAACTTAAAGCCGGGGTAAATAGATAAATCCTGATTTCAGGCTGTTCAATTTATGCCACCCTCTGATTTCTGTCTATTTTGTGTCTATCTTGCTTAAACAGTGAGCTTACCAGAATTTTGAGTCTGAATTTTATCATATAGTGATAAACAATATTTTAGAGCATTTAATTTTTCCAGTAGGTTGAAACAGTATGCTTAGTAACAGATAAACATTTCTAATAAAAAGGAAATGTTTAAAATTTTCATCTGTTAAATGATTTCCGGAGCTTTCAGGATCCATTGCACTCTGAAATATTCCTGTTAGCCAATCCTACATCCTAGAACTAAATTTATGCATGAATTCTTATATTTCTTCAAAAGCAGTGCTTATTTTTTTGTTATTGAAGTTCTAAAACTTTGTTTAATGAATTTTGTTTGTGTTATATTGAGAGAGGTACCACAAAATTACTTCCTATTATTTCTTGGAGTTCTGTGTTTGACTCTGGAAGCAGAATAGACCACAGCTTGTGAGTTACGGTCTATGCATCCTGAGACTGTATCTAAACAGCAGGGTGGATAATAAATGGTTGAAATGTTTGGAGAAGTGACTTGAATGTGTGAAGTGATAAAGCAGCATCTTGCAGGCAGTATTGCTTTTGCCCAGTCTTTTTTCTTCCAAAACGAGAGAGGAAAAAAAGGCAATTCCTATAGCAGAATCCAAGCACCCAAAAGTGAGATGTCCAGGCAAAATATTGATCAATAAGGGGGTAAAGAGTGTTGTGTTGTAGTCATAGAGGAAAGCAGTGAATGCTGGGATCTCTGCTACTGCCTGCTAATCACTGCACAATGGCTTTTTGTACTGCCTGTGATGCTAATTGTGCACATTTTCTGTATAGCTGGGGCATATTCCAGGTTTGTCAAATTTAGTGTCGTATATCATGGAACATACATACATAGAGCAAGTGAAGGCACAGTGCCTGCTTGTTGATTAGGTGTTAAAAGGGTTTACTATTCCAGAAGCAGCACGATGTAATGCTGTGCAAAACCAGACTACTAGCAGGTATCTCCCTCTTCCCACAAGAATTGGGGTGGTGGTTGTTTTTGAAAGTGCATCTGTTGTTTAACAGTGATATTTGAAGCATATAGTGTTGCTGAAGGGAGGAACATAAACAGTACTGTTTGTTAGGTTGTTGCCATTGTTTCGAAGTAAAATGCTGCCAGCTGTGACTGGAGCCGGAAAATAATGAATATTCCTCTGTTTGCAGCCATATGTCAGCCAGGGTGCAAACATGGTGAATGCATTGGGCCAAACAAGTGTAAGTGCCACGCAGGATACTCTGGGAAAACCTGCAACCAAGGTAAGAAAGAATTTATTTTTGAAGTCATGGCAGTATTGTTGATCCCTCTACCCTCCGCTGCCAATGCTATGTGTGCCACCTGTGTTTATAAGGTGATGAACTCATATACCTGGTCTGTTGCTGCTGTAGCTGTTCTGATTTGGACGGGCATTTTTAGAGAGTATGACATCTGCAGTAGGAGGATACAGGGGGAAAATGGCTTTCGTTCAGCTGAAAACAATGAGAATAGTGTATAGTATGTATTTACATGCTCTTTTGAATCTGAAACAAATTATTTATTCTTGTGGTCAGGATTGTTATTTTATAGAGTCACAATTCTCAGTTTTGGATAGTGAAACAGTATTTGTTTAATTAAAAAACCCCATCATTCACACATTCTCATTTTTGTTTTTCTAATCCTGACCTAAGTAGGTAGCAATAAACTATACTACATACTGAAGATTTGGTGTAAAGATTGTGTTCTTTTACTGAATTATCAATATAGTTTCATTAGGGTTTTTTTCCACTAAAATTACTTCCAAATCCTGTTGTGGTATAAAGATCATAGAGTACAAAACAGAATTGTAATATATGATTTATTAGATTTTGACAGCCAAGCATCAAACATACAAACAAAGATATCTCAGTGTCACCATTCTCTTTTCAATCATCTCAGCCTACAGGAAAAGTTCATGCATCTTCTGAGTGCTGAGGAAATATGGTGGAAAAGTGTGATATTGGGAATGGTTTTGTTTTTCTAAAACATACCCTGAGTTTTGCTAACTTTCCTATGACATGTTGATTTTTAGAGTGCGTTATTTTATTTAGCAATAGATACGTGTTTATTTTCAGATTTAGTAATCCTGCGTGAACTGATGTGGAGGCAAATCTCGTGTTTTTCAGTTTTCTTATAAGTTTCTCTTGAATTATCCTGTCTTCTTTTCCCCTTTCTCTGGGCTGGTGCTTTAAAGGATGGGTTGTTATGATTTTATTCTATACATGCTTTAGTCAGCCTAGAACATTTTTAGAAAACAGTGCAGTGAACTAACAGTTGTTATATGTACATGTAACAGTTTTTATATGTACTAATTAGCAATATTTAAAGAATGCTGTGCAAATTGCTGGAGGCTGCAGTCTCAAACTAAACTATTTACTTCCTACTAAATGGTAGGGAAGTTAAAAAACGTGCTGATAAATGATTAAAAGAAACCCTTTAGGCAGTATTGATCAAATATTCTTGCATGGTATCAGTGACAAAGTTGCCCTGGCAGATGTGCATGAGGTTTCTGAGATGCCTTCTGACTGTGGTGCCCCAAATGTACACTGGTTCAGGTGACTACTGCTTTTCTATTACATGCTGAGACCCTTGAGCTGTTCCTGGGATCAGGGTGTGTGTACTTGTCATGTGCTGATTCTGTGTTTGGATAGGACCTGGAAGTGCATAGTGGATGCAGGGTCTGCTTTTGCTGGGAGAAAATTCAAACGGCACAGGATAATTGTACCCAATGTTATTATACCTTAATATGGCACCTATCCTGTTCATTCTGTGGCCCATCTTTCTCATTTCTGTTGTAGAATAATAACAAAGTAATGGTGTTGGTGGAAGAAATATTAGAGTTCTCCTGCAGAGATGGAAGTCCTTCTAGGATGTATGAGTGGTGCTGAGCTGTTAAGTATGCTCAGGTTCTCGGTGAAAGGTGTTCTTTGAGTACCAGCTCTGATAAACAAGCTTTACATCTCATTTGTTCCTGAGCCCTGTGGATCAAACTGTATTCCAGGGACCAATCCAAGAGAAGAACTCAGCTTCCCAGCAGAACAGTTGAACCCTGTCTGTGTGATGATGCTGGATGCTTGTCCCTTTCTGGTGGTACTGCTGTTGTGACAATCCAGTCCTCACTTTAGATCACTTAGACGTTAGGATTAGCTGTTTTCATCTGCTGCTTTCATCTAGCAATTAAATTGCAGTGACTTTGCAGAAGAGCTAACCCTGTGCTCTCCCCACAGCATTCACATCTCCTGAGTGGCTTTAGTGTTTCTCTTCTAGCTTTTTCATCCCAGGTTTACAGCTCTAACCAGTTAAAAAAAGCAGAGCAATTGGAAAGAAAATATCCCATGCCAGCTTTCTAATTTATTGCAATAATGTCAGAATTCATACTTCTTTCAAAATGTATTCATCAGAAAATTGATAGCTGCCTTCAATAAGGAAATACAAAGAGTATTCAATAAGATAAATACAAAGAGTTGAAAACTTGTAATTTTTGCTAGCAGTCTATAGAACATGCATGTTAACTTCGTGTGGCTGGGAAAGGTTGTCTTTATGCAGAGAATGTAAGGCTGCTTTTCTGTAACTTATACTCTTACCCTGTTTGTTCATGATGCAAAGTTCGCCACTTGAAATTCTTGTGAGCACTTTATATGTTTGCTTGTTTATTTATTTGTTTATAAATGATGAAGTAATGCACATAGTTTAATTTTTATTATGCCTTCTCCCTATCCTGCAAAGATGAGCAACTGTATACCAGCCCACTTGGTCAGAGATGTGAAACACTTCTATTCCACCCCCTGGACCGTCATGCAAGAAATGTAGTGTCAAGGGGTGAGGTGCTCCTGTGTTCCAGGTGATGTGAACTTGCACGGCTTCAGACAGTAATGCATTCTCTTGCAAAGGGGATGGAGGCGAATAGACCGATGGCAGTGATGGGAAAGCTGAACCTGCAGTGCCATTAGCATGCAGAGCAAATAACTAATTGTGTTTCTTTGACGCTGTGTGCCTGTATTCTGAAAAGTTTTGGCTCTCCACCATACTCATGGTTGTCACTGGCATTTTTTTAACTTCCCTGCTTTTCCTTCAAGGCCTACCCTTTGTAAAGTGTGAGCAATGGAAATTATCAGGTTAAATAAAGACAAAACTATGATTTAGGTAAAGCTGGAAGTTGAAGAAAATGAGAGTTGTTAACTTCTGCATTTGGAAGTTGTTGATTAATCAGACTAAGTGATGTGAACAAAACTGTCTTCGGGTGATACAGATCTCTCATGTGTTTGACATGGTAGTTTGATGGCAGTTGCTGGAAATGAAAGCTGATCTAATCCTTGTTTAATTTTTGTACTTGCTTTCTGGGCCTTGGTTTTCTATTTTCAAAGCTGAATAAACGAGGTATTGAATATTTGACTTCTGTGTTGCCTGATCCAAGTTAGCTAATAGGCAGAAAAAGGCAGGAAAAAGTCTGAGTGCTGGAGTCTGCAGAAGCTAATTAAAAGAAAATAGCAGAGTGTATTGCATCTTCCCAGGATAAGCACCCCATTGTTAGGTGTGCACTGAAGTTGGTCCAAGATCATGTGTGGTGCCACACAGCAGTCACAGAAGTCACATCCGGATTTGCCAGCATAAGGCATTTTTGTCCTTTCCCTGCACTCACATTTTCTTTTCATTTCTTAAATACTTGTACTCAGCAGCCTGTGTTTGTTCTGAATCTGCTTTCCATAGTGCTCAAAATGGTCAGTCTGTTTTTATGTACAGTACTGTCTTATGTTACTTTGAAATGAAGAATTCTGGTTCTGCATTGACTGTACAATTGCAGACAATGTGGGAAATTAAATGGCTGAACAATGAAATTCTCAAGTGCAGGAGTGAGTGGACATTCCCACAAAGAAATTAGAGGGATTTGATAAACTTTTTAGTGGTGTTACACTTTATATTTTAAATGTGAGATTGTAAGTGACTAAAAGAAATGATCACATTTCGTTAAAAAAAAAAATTTATGTAAAAATGTTATTTTTGTATAGATATATAATATTTATATTTTTTCAGTATTTTTAGAGGCAACTTCTGCTGTTTTCTTATTTCCTCTTTTGATGTTTAGACTTTTAAACTGAGATGTCGTTATAGATGTTGCTTGAGATACACAGTTGATAAGTATTTCTTCAAGAGTCATGTTACTAGGGCTGATTTTTTTGGCTGCTGACATTTGCCTGACCCTCTTCTTGAAAAGTAGCCCTTACTTAAGGAACAAGAAACACATAAACAGATAAGAGTGTATAAATAGCAGGAACGCTCCAGCTCCCTGTCCATGTGCAGTACATCCGGATGTTTCTTAGGCAAGTACACTGCGTGGAGGTGGATCAAGGGAGTTGCCAGCATATTCATACAAGCCTTTATGTAGAACCAGTAGGTCCTGCCAGTAATCGTACAATGTGCCTCCAAGGGGCATGAGTGCTGCTTGTCATGTGGTTTCTGAGTGTGTGCCTGTCTGCACTGCTGGAAAGAAGAGAAGTTGCAATTTGGGGCAAATTAAATGGGCTGAGCAGTATGCTCTAACGCACTGAATCTGCTGACTTCTCTCTTAAGCAGCCATAGCACTGACAGTACTTGTTTTCCTGAGCAGTAACATTCGTTCTGACTCCATAAGGTTGAAAACATCTTTCTCTCAATGGCCATTTTCAAAGGTAAAAGTGAAAACCAATGACGCGTGAGATTCAGATTTAGTGGAGTTACGCTGACAGCCTGTTTTCACTGTCTGCCGACCTTAGGTTTCTGTTACATCAGCCAAACTTAAAGATTCTTACTTTTTCAAGGCACTGGCATTTTACTTTCAGCATGTTTTTTAAGACATAAAACAAAGGAGTCTGTCAGCATTTGTTCATAGAAATATAATGAAATGAAGGCAATACAAGTAATTTAGGCAAAATTCATTTGATAGAAAGCATGTGATCTGATATCATAATACAGTTGGTTGCGCCCACTTTTTAATATGAGGTTATTCTCAGAGTGTGTTACTAATAGCTGTCTCTTTGTCAGTACCAGAGATTTCGTTTCTGTACTAAGAATATTTTGTACCAAATGGTGGTGTAGAATTCAGAGTCCTATAGAAAGATCCAATTATTTAAGGCTCATAATGTAATCTAGACTTTATGTAAGATGGTAAACAGAGGACAGTCACAATTTTTTATGATTTTCAACTCTGAGTCTGTGGTTGTAACTCTGGAAGTAAGTGCTAGACAGTTCTGAAGTCTCCAGGAGCATCTAAACTTGGGAGCTGAATTGCAGTGGGGTTTAAACACTACAGGTTAGCACAAGGCACTGTTAAAATCCTGC
This sequence comes from Grallaria varia, assembly GCA_013396735.1. Lineage (NCBI taxonomy): Eukaryota > Metazoa > Chordata > Aves > Passeriformes > Formicariidae > Grallaria > Grallaria varia. The sequence goes on from VWZG01008668.1 coordinate 463,058, forward strand.
TCTGTCAACGTAATTTCAGTGTTACTTTTCCTTGTTCTGCTCCTACTTCTCGTAAAGTATTTAATACTTAGCTCTGTTATGCATTTATTTTGTACTGTGATGCTTTTTGTACAAAAGAGGAAGAATACAGATATTTTAGACTTGGAGAACTTTTTGTTTTCTTACTTTTTACTTTCTCTTCACATTGCAAAATTATGGTTGTCAGCGAACCTCAATATATTCAATAGTGTGGGCTCCTTGAAGATACATTTATGAATTGAAATACAATGCTATCTGAGTTTTTTGAACTTAAAAATAACTTTTTTAACAAACACTTTTTGTGTGTAATCAATATGTTCATGCTGTTACAGTGTCTATCAGGATCTGCCTACTTGTAGTATGTTTTACAAAAGAAAGGGAAAAAAGTCAACTTTTTTTTTTTTTGTGCTGCCAAGAGAAGTTTGCCTTCCAAAACATGAGCTTTCATCTGTTTATTATTGAACATTTTTATGCAAAACTTTTTTTACTCCAAGGTTTTCACAAGGAAAACTTGTCCTTCCCCTCCAGCATAATGACCTTCTGCATTTCCATTTGGCCTCAGTTCTATCCTTTGGAAGATCTGCCTCCATGGGACTAAATGTACATTCTTTTACAGCTGTTTCTTGCAAACCCAGCAGGTGCCTTGTTGTGATTGGGGCATTTGTTCCTGTTGGGAGAAGTATGTTCTCCAAGCAACTTCTGAAATGTTTTCCAGCTCCCAAAGAGTGGGAGTTGAAAAGGAGTGCTCTTTCTGCAGTGTGTTATCCCCAGGAAGACTGCAGAGATGGTCATCACCCCTTGTTTATCAGGCATAGGTCTAGCCCTTATTTTGGCAACCTTTCCTCGCTGAAGTCCTGTTTTATGCTCACCTGAACTTCCTCACCACTTGAGGAGCAAATGTTCCCATCAGGTTTCCTAGAAACATCTTGGTCAGCCTTCCACAGGAAGAAGGGGAAAATTAAATCCCTTACCACTACCCTCTTGCAGAAGAGGGGAGCAGGAAGTGACTTGTAGTCTGATACATTTATTTTTCTCTTGTTGGCTCTGTGTTTTATCAGTCAAAATGAAAGGGAAAGTATTTCTTGTTTTCAGAATGCCATTTAAAAATGTTTTGACCAGAAGAGAATAAGATGATGAATCTTGCTCTCTAAAAGCAAGCGATTACAGTGTTTCAGGATTAATTTAAAATCCAAACATTAGAAACTTGAAAAATTCCAGGTATAGTTGTCTAGAAGCAATGTTTTCTCTTAAGTTCTTGCCACACTGAATGTAACTTTTCTCACTCCATTTACTATGTAGACCCTGTTTTCTACTTTATGTCGAAAATCAATCAATGAATTACTGTCCTTATTCTAACCAGAGGTAAATGTAGCTTTCCGTTTTAACATCTTAACCCTGAGCCTTCACCTCTAGTCCACAGACAGCATGTGTCACCTCCTCAGGTATTTTATGAAGTGGTTACTGTCTGTGTGGGTCTGCCACATGATTGGCTTGCTTTTCTTCTAGGTGGATTAGGAAGTAACACTTGATGAGATTGTGCTTAACAGTGGGAGATGGCTCTTTGAAAAGCTCTGGAAATAATGGCAATTCTTTTGTGACAGACCTCCAGACAGCATTGTGCAATACTGGAGATGAAAGTTGGTAATTCAGTTTTTTAAGTACTCACTGGATGGGTTTGTGAATAGAATTATTATTTTCACCTTTGTTGTCATCTTTGTTCATCACTATACAAATAACTAAGTAACAAATTATTCTAGTTTACTCTGATAAAATCAGCACATATTCTTGGAAGAGAATTCTGAAGGAAATTACTCGATCTTTACTTCTTTTTTGAAGCCCTGATTACTAATATGGAAATTGTAGGCTGAATATTTTCAGTTTAAGTAATGAATTCTGTATTAAATCGTAAATCTGAAATATAGGTCTTCATGGACAGTTCTTGACAAACATAAGTGATGCCAGATAGTTTTTTTCCCAGTGTTTTTTAGATATTAAGTAATAAATTTTCTCTGAGACTGTTTATAGTAGGTTAGGATCAGCTTTCCTACCTTCCTCTGCAACTAATTTTGAAGCATGACAGTGCATCACTGAATTGCTATCAGAATCACTGATAGTGATTGCAGAGTGACATTTGCTTTCTTCCTCCTCCTCCTCCTCCTCCAGAGTGCTGGCTGGTCCTGGACATGGCATCAATGTAAGTAGTGGCAAGACGTGGGCAGGCTGAGCTTCTGTGTTCCCTAGTGAAATGGTTGGCCTTTCATCTAATACTAATACTGTAATTTCTGAAAAGATATTTTTGAAACCAAAGAAAATAAGCCCCTTGGCAGGAGGGATGGGCAGTGCTTCTTGCAGGATGTTCTGGACGCTTGCTATCAGCTGAACTGCATATGAAAATCTGATTGTCATATTTTTCCTCCTTTCTCCAGCAGCTTGAGCTGGTAGTTTTGCCATGCTTGCCTTGTATGTTTTCTTTTCCCACCCTCTTCCCTTGTGCCCTTCATTTCAGATCTGAATGAATGTGGACTAAAGCCACGGCCGTGCAAACACCGGTGTATGAACACCTACGGCAGCTACAAGTGCTACTGTCTGAACGGCTACATGCTAATGCCAGACGGAACATGCTCGAGTACGGCAAGGCTTGTTGCTTGCTTTTTCCAAGCTTCTTAAAATCCCTGCTTGAGTTTCCCTAGGAAACTTGTATGAAGTGAAGATGAGTTCAGAAGTAAAAGATTAATCTTCCTGGAAATTAGGCAGTTGCGCAAGATGAGCTTCTATTTTTCTAATAAAATCAGGTTGGAAAAAACCAACAGCAATTATTTTGGTTTTATTAGTTTTATTACGAGTTTCCCCAGAAGCATTCTTCAGGGCTGTAAATCACTGTTAATTGGCCTTCAAGGACAAGTGCCTGCAGTTTTCATTGCAGCAAGGCACCTGCAGTTCTGCTGTATTATGGCCTTATGAATGTAAAACCTTTAATGTCACAGATGTTGGTTGTTTGACTGGTATAAAATTGTATTGTCATCTCTCTGGAGATCAGGTTCCTACTTGCTCTCATAAAAGTGATTATTTTGAATGCCTGGACAGTGGGAAGGGGAGAGAAACTCCCTTTAATTAGAGATGCTACTATTTTAAAATGGCAGTACTGTCCATGAGAGTTTGATACATATTGGGCTTTATGTTTGTCCTGGGAACTGCGCTCTATGACACAGCTTGCTACATTTGTGTTGGGTTTCTTTATTTTTTTTTCCCTTCCCATTTTTTCTTTTTCCTTAGAGTCATGGGAAGATTTTTCCTTAGAGTTTGTGGGAAGAAAAATTTTACTAGCAGATGTATTTGCTCTTTGAAGTCTGAATTGTCAAATTCAACAAGCGTTTTTCCACTTCTGTCATAATTATGTGACATCTTAATTCTCCAAAGTTTTCAGTCATTTTCTAGACGGATCAGAGTCCTTATCTAAATGTGTTCCATTATTTTTCTCTAGATGCCCTTTCTTGCTTGATGGCAAATTGTCAGTATGGCTGTGATATACTGAAAGGGGAAGTACGCTGTCGCTGTCCTTCTCCAGGGCTGCAGCTTGGGCCCGATGGCAGGACTTGTGTAGGTAGGTGATCAAATGTAGATCTAATTTTTTTTTTTTTCTCTGAAATGTTTTTGTCCTTACACTGAAAGGAGTTCAAGAGAGTTTCAGATGTACTTAGAATGCATAGTACATGCAATTGAAAGATGTTATGAATGAGAATTGTAAGGAGGCACGCTGCTCAGGTGTTCTCAAGTGGTCTTTGTGAGAGATCTCCAGTGTTTTCCTTCAGTCCTGCAAGTTTCAATGTCTGCCTAAAGCCCATACTGACTGCTTGGTATCCAAGCCCTTGGCCCTTGCCATTCCTGCTATTGGGTCATTTTAAACTATTGTTAACAAAGACTCCAAAATACTTGCCTGCATAAGAAAGGGAATGGGGAGGTCTGTTCCCATACCCCACAAGACGGTGCCTAGCTCAGGGGGTAGAGGGGTAATTTGTACAAACCATGGAGATTATAATGAGACAAGGCAGAGGTCTGTGCATGCTCCCAGTATTAATGGGATTGCATCTACCATTTTTCTTCCATATTGTGAAAACTCCAGGTTAAAACAAACTCAGGAATTCAGAGTGTATAAAAGTGAAATGTTTTGTTTCCATGTTTGTGAACATGGAAAAGGTGCTTATGGTTAATCAGACTCTACTGTGGTCTGAAGAACAGTGCGACGTATGGTTTTATTAGTCATTAAGTATACATCCTGAGTGGATATGATGCTCCAGTGGTTTTATTATTTATATGCTGTGCAGTGCTACAGTTCCATAACCAGTAACAACGCTGAAAGAATGCAGGAAAACGTGGATGTCCTAATCATCCATTTGGGTATCTTGGCTGTCCACAGTGGGGTGGCTCTCCAAGTGCCTGACCCATGGTGACCAAAAACTTGTTGGTAGAGAAAGGGACAGATTTCAGATCTTCAGATGCGAAGAGCAGGCTCTGCACTAAGTTGGAGGCTTTCTAAAGTGCATCATTGGCATGTTTATGTATGGAAAAGAATGAAAAGAACTGGAGAAAAACCCCCACCATTGTTACACACTGAAGGGATTAAATTGTGAATAATCACATTGTGGACATCACGGCAGCAGAGGTCTTTGGAAGACACTTGTGCAATGCCTTAGTGAGCTGAGTGATTAAGTGCAAATTCAAGCAAGTTGTACCAAGTAGATAAATTTGTAGAAAAAATGCTTGCAACATTCTCCTAGTAGGCATTTTTATATTCAGCAAACTTCATACTTTGAGATGAACAAAGTGTATTTTAATGCCAAAGACTAGCGCTCAAACCAGTCATATGAAACTCTTTCAGTTCTTCAGTGTAGTTTCCAAAAAACCAACTTTTTTTCCCAGAAGGGTGAAGAACTGTGTACCCACATTTCAGTTAGGTGTGCATCATTCAGGTTGATCTCATAACATATTTCTAAAACTTTTACAAAAAGTTCAGAGCAGGCTTATATAATACAGAGAAAGTAGTTGCAGCAGGAGATGTCTGTTCTTTCCACATCATAACATAATGTACTCTCCTTTATTGGTATGAAGTGATTGCGACGCGCACTCGTTTTGTGCCATTTCTCTATCAAGTTTAATTTGTACTAAATAATTCCAAGAACTGAAGTTATTTGGGACTAGGGCTGTGCCTTTTCCTCACATGTATACAAGTCCATCACTGCTGGGGAGGTTGTCATCTCCAGCAAGGATCTGGATAATGCTGCAGTGTAGAATAGAAGTGTAGATGATGGTAAGAAAAATGAACAGTGAATTGGCTACAGATCATAAAATCCTTGTTTGAGGAGATTTTGAAGGACAGCTGGGAATGTAGTGATTATTTTTAGCACAAGTGGAAATTCCTCTAGGCCCTATTCTATTCTTAGTTTAACCCATGCTGATCATTCCCTTGTTAAAACATCCTTCCAGACTATCAGTAAAGAGCCACAAATTTAGTTATGAAGGTAGATCATATAAACTAAATGACAACAAAGTGAAAAAAAAATCAGCAAAATATTCAGTGCAAATATGGATCAAATATTGATTAATGATCAGTAAATCAACCAGTGTTGCCAGATTTATTGATTGGGATTTTCATTTAATAAAATTAATAGTATACACATTTCAGCTTCAGAAGGTCTGAAATTTTTTGAGGACTGAAAAGAAATATTTTCACTATAAAAGAAATTCTTTTCTCTTTGTGTGTGTGTGTATAGAAACTTGAAAATATGGCATGGTAAACTTAAAAATCTTGCTATTTTTGAATCGGTCTCATAGTTGTTTTGTGCTTGAGTTGGTAACACAGCAAGAGAGAAACAAGACTATAATTCTGCTTCTCTGTTGAGCACTAAGCATCACACTCATTAGGTACTGTCTGCATTATGTGCCTTTGGAGCAGCTCCCCGGCACTGAGATGGGAATACAAATCACCCCTTCATACCTGCTTTTCATAGGAAGCAGGTATGAACCACAGCATGTTGCAGCAGGCAAAGGGAAACAACCCTACACCATTTGGTCCAGGTGTGAATTGACTTGAAAGAAGCCACAGTCCATGTGCTATTTGAGACCTGCAGGAAACTGATCATAAGCACTTGCACATCATCTTCTAGCTAATGATAAAAAAGGGGTGAGCAGTAATGAACATCCATGCATCTCTCATGAAAAGCATATGGAAGACTGTTACATTTTTCCATTATTTTTGTGTCAGTTTTCAACAGTGTATTGATTAGCAATTCAGTCCTGTACATTTAAGAGGTATAACTGCCTAGAAAATTAAACAATACCACTATGCTGTTCCCATCATCTAACATACACTTGCCCCATGTGAATGTGTACAGAGGGAAAAGCAGGACAAGCTACATTAGGTTTTAAAGATCATAATCCATGCCATTCAAAGGTATATTCAGTAGCTAATCTTTTTCTCATGGACTTACTTTTTGAAGCTGTGATTTAAAGATTAAAAAAACCCAACCAAACCCAATAAAGAATACAACTAACAGTAATCAAGAGTCTGAAACTGTCAGCCTTGAAATAATATTTTAATAAAAGGTAGAAAACTGTGACTTGTAGATTAAATTACAATAAGGAATGTGGTAGAATTTGTAAAACTTAATAACACACTCAAAGCCTAAAACGTTAATAATAGCTTCAATTCAAGAGAGAGATTTATAGGAAGATTCAAGCATGTGGAGAGGTGCCCAGTATTGGCACTATTGTTTTCTTCTCATTCAGGCCTTTAGCACACCATTCCAGCAGTCCTCTTCATGGAGAGGGGAAGTTTGCTGCCATGTCAGAACAGTCTGATGGGCCAGGAGTATGGGAGCTTAGGGATTGAATCCCTCCTGTCCTCAGTAATTCTTTGTGCCGAGTGCGACAGTGCCAGCAGGAGCTACTGGGTGTAATTCATGGTTGTAGGTCACTTATTTTGGCTGTGGGAAACACAGCTTGGAGAATTTGAAGCCAAATCTCCCCTGCACCGTGTGGCTGCCCTCACTAACCAGCAGCTTTGTGGTAACATTTTTTCTGTGTGGTAGAAGAGACTCAGGCTTCTCTCTGCTGTGTTCAGGCATCTTTCACAAGCAGCAGGGCATCAATCACTTACCTTTGTTTTGCACTCGACATCTGCAACTGAAGTGCTCCTTTTGGGAAAAGAAGTGCACGGAGAGCGAAATCTTACCTTCCCATAGATCAAGAGCCTGACAGAGCTGCAGAGTAAAGGCTTGAACTGTGCCCTGTAGATAACCAAGAACCATCAGGAGCTGCGTGCGTCAGAGGCAGCCGTGCGTGGCAGGTCTCTGCCTCAGTGAAGAATTAGCGTTCAAGCACTCAGCTTCAGCTACGTGCCCAAGGACTACAGAGTAAATGGTAGTGCGAGCAGCTTTTGTGTGTCAGCCTGACCTCTTCTGAGAGTTTCCCAGGCAGTGAGAGCAGCGTTGGGTGAACAATAACTGCCCTCTGGGCACTTGCATCTTGTTAGTCAACGTGAAGAACAGCAGCACTGCTTCAGGTCCTGCTGGGAGCACCTGGAGCACAAACAGGAGCCATGTATCTCAGCACCTCAGAGGTATCTTAAGGTCACTTAGGTAACCAGCTTCTCTGTGAAAGAGGGCTCAGCCTACAGCACAGGCACTGTGCAGTGAAAGGGATTTAAAAGAGTGGGTACTCAAAAAACGTTTGGCCTGTGGCAACTAACTGGTAGGAGAGACAAGTATTGCAGCCCTAGCATTAGCTTGAACTCTGTTTAGAGCAAGTCCTGAACAGATGAAGATATCCTGATAGGCTCAAAGGGCAGGTCATGGAATAGGGACACCTGAGATTTTAAGAAAACAAACCACTTCCAACTGCATGGTGGTGTACTTTGAATGTATACATATTACCTGTGCTACAGGAACTGTATTTCAGGCACACTTCAGAAAAAGAATTACTGGGGTAGTTTTAATTATTAATACTTGCCTGTAAATCCAGGTGCTGTGTTTATAAGCAGGCAGGTCTTAGTGGGACAAAACAAAATTATACCATAACATGAAATAGATTTTCTTTAGACAAATACTATTAGTCTCAAGGATGAACGTTTTGAGGCCCTGAGGAAGCTGTCATGCATTCTATGGGGGATTAGAGAATGTCTTCTCTCCAAGGGGAAGGGTACCAAGATGGCAAGAGCACAGAGCAAGCATTCCAAATTCAGTAACAGTGCTCGTTATGCCAGTTCATCTCTTGTCACTCAGCAGCATTTGGAAAGGCTCCTGGCACAGGAGCCATAGAAATACGGGCATGTGACCACGAGCTGAACTGAGATGGCACAGCCAGAAGATGTGTTCAAGTATTACAGCTGGCTGACAAAGGGACCTTATGAAAAAATACTTTGGTTATTCTTTAGGTTTCTGTTACATGAAATCTGTTTATTTCAGACATCATAGATTGCATTTTAACTGCTATGAAGGATAATACACTTCCTTTGTTTCCACAGATATTGATGAATGTGCTACGGGGAGAGTTATCTGTCCACGATTTAGGCACTGTGTCAATACTTTTGGAAGCTACATTTGCAGGTGTCATCAAGGTTTTGATCTGATCTACATTGGAGGCAAATACCAATGCCATGGTAATAATAAGTTATTTCTTATATGCATGTAATAGAGCTGCATATTCTAAAATGAAATTAATGGTTTAAAGAGAGCATTTATTTATTGTGGCTGAAATATTGATGCAGATTGTTTTACAGTGCATCAGTATTTTAAGAAAGGGTGGATTATAGAAAAAGACTGTAAAAGAGAAAGCCTATACTTGGCCCACTTTCTTGTAACTTGTTCTCATGTGGAAGCCAGTGGAAGAGCAGAGCTGATGACCCCTGGAATTCCCTTCCAAAGCCCTTGTCCCTGAAGGGATCACTGTGCACAGGCAGTTGTGGGCGTGGAGCAGCATATGAGCTTAGGCTATGTCTGAGCTGTAACTCCAGTGTGCTCCATGGCATGCCCCAAGATGCAAGATAAGAAAACCTGCACACCCCAGCTATTTCCAACCCAGACTGCCCAACTTTCCTTCCCCTGAAGACAGGTGGGGAAAAGGCAGAGTTGAGAAATAACCTGTCTTTGTCTGGACATGAGACTGGAATGCAGCTGATGTACACCCTTCAACAAAGATATTCCCAGGTCCTACTGCCTTAATTTCACAAGGTCTCAACTGGTTCTGATTCTTTCACTAATTCTGATTCTTTCACTAAAACAATGGTCATGTGGACATAATGAAGCATTGCTTTGTTTGCTTAACTATATTTTTTTCAGGGAAATTTCTATGCAGAGAACTGGAATTTGGAGATTTTTACTTGCATCACTAACAACAAACATAGACATGCTATACAAGAAGTGTCAAACAGTTTCTACTTGTAGAAACATCTATAACAATGTATAATATAGGAAGTATTTTACGAGGAAAAACCAGTTTAATATCTGCGTGATTAAGGACATACATCTGCCTACACTGTTTTTCTTTTCTTGTTATGTCACCTGTAAGAAGTGGTAATTAAAATTGTGATCTTCATTATCTCAACTTCAGTCTACCCCACGGCACATCTGAAGCTGATGCTAAGGTATAAGCTGAGCAATACAAAAGTTGCCCAGTAGTCCCTTTTACCCTAATGTTTGTATCACCACATTATTTGTGACTGTCTACCTTCCTTTTCCTACTGGTAATTCAGTTGTTTTGTTTTGTTTTTTTTTTAAATAATCATAAAAACACTTGTGTTTTTGCAGGGAAAGTCAAGTTCCATTGAAGAATTTTTTTTTAAAAATGTAAATCTCTGTTGCAGATATAGATGAATGTTCCCTTGGCCACCATCATTGTGGTAGTTTTTCACACTGTTACAATACTCCGGGATCCTACAAATGCAAATGTAAAGAAGGTTACAGAGACAATGGAACAACCTGCATACGTATGTAATGCTCCTTTTAAAAAAAGATTCTGAAAGTTAATGAGTCCCATTTTGTAAACTTTGTTACAGCACTGTCAGGATCAGTTTCTCTTAATTATTTTTAATACTTAATAAGGGGCCAGGGAATGTAGTTGGAGTTTTCTAAACCTTAGCATGCCTTGGTAAAAATACCTTTCGCTGAGACATTTTCATAATTAGAAAGAAATTCACCTCTCCCTATTCACAGCTTGATTCTAGAGATTGCTTCGGGATGAGAACAACTGAGTAAGTAGGGTAGGTCTGATCAAACAGTGCGTATTACTCATACCCTGTTGTTATGTACACTAATTTCAGCAGCTTGCCCCATCCTCTCCCTGCTGCTTCCCAGAAGCGAGCAGAGCCGAGAGGGAGGGTTTCTCTAAAAGAATTCACTGTTGGAGAATTCCCTCCTCACCTTTCTCTTAGGAGAAGCATCCATCCCCCTTGGTACAGAGTAGGCTGTTGGAGCTCCCCCACATTTGACATCCCGTGGGACTGTGCAGCTCTTTGACATCTGCTGAATCTTTTCAGGGACCCTGTGTTCATTTGTAGGATCTGGTCTTTGGTGACTCACTGACATCTTTAAAGAGCAGTACCATTTTTTCCTTTCATAGAATCATAGAATCATAGAATTGATTGGGTTGGAAAAGACCTCAGAGATCATCAAGTCCAACCCTTGGCCCAACTCTAGTCAGTTTACTAGATCATGGCACCCAGTGCCACGTCCAATCTCAGTTTAAAAACCTCCAGGGACGGTGAATCTACCACCTCTCTGGGCAGGCCATTCCAATGCCTGATTACTCTCTCTGTAAAGAATTTTTTTCTAATATCCAACTTAAATTTCCCCTGGCAGAGCTTAAGCCCGTGCCCCCTTGTCCTATTGATGACTGCCTGGGAGAAGAGACCAACCCCCACCTGGCTACAACCTCCCTTCAGGTAGTTATAGAGAGTGATGAGGTCACCTCTAAGCCTCCTCTTCTCCAGACTAAACAACCCCAGCTCCCTCAGCCTCTCCCCATAGGACTTGTGTTCTAGTCCCTTCACCAGCCTTGTTGCTCTTCTCTGGACCCGCTCCAGCACCTCAATATCTTTCTTGAACTTTGGCTGTAGCTATCATGGTAAACAGTTTCACAACTGCAGTGCTTGCAATTGTATGTGGACACATTTCACACATGTTACTGGGTCATTGTCTTAAGGTGCATTTCATATTTTAATATACATGAGTGGCCAGAGGGAAAACTTTCTTTACCTGCTATCATCAAACAATTAATTATTTAACAAACAGTAGTTCTTAATTTTAAATGTGTGTTATACTTGAAACACTTCTAAACAAAATATGCTACTAGAGTTCTTATTTGGCCTTTTAAGATCTCCAGTGAGATATAAAAGGCTAAGTAACAAGTAGAAAATTACAAATAACAAAACAGATGTTCTTGTGTTTCATGTCTGCAGCAACTCCCCTTGTGAAACCAAGTTAAAATTTGTTGTCCTTTCTTTATGAAATATTGGAGGAGATGGTACTCTAGGCCCTGTCACTGAGGTGTAGGTAGTGCTTAGTTCACCACCTCATTTTTGTGGAGCCTGAAAAAATGTCATTTACTTAGTTTCCCAACGTTTAGCAAAGGTAAAGGTCTATATGAAGGCTGACCTAGGTTCAGTCTCCGTAAAATGACTGCTCCTTATTGACAAGGAGAAAAGTTTAGAAGAGGTCTGAAAGAAAACTTTCTTAAGCCAAAGGTATCTGCCCATCTATGACCAAAATGGTTGTAACATTGGAGTCTTACTAAACTTGCCTCCACTCCTGAGTATGAACTTGTCCAACTCAGAGGGCTGCTTAATCCACAGCTTCCTGTCCATGCTTTTTTAACCAGCAGTGCTCTTGCGTACATTTTGCCAACTCTGAAAGAGACTTGGTGCTTGGGAGGAGGTGAGGATGGAAGTCTCTTGGCCTTCAGTCATTCTAAATCATCTCTAAACTACTGCAATGAGAGGTACTATCTAAAGGGATGTGATAATTCAGCAGTGTTGATGCTGAAATCATTTTTTTCTTCTGAATGTCTCCACTAGTTAGAAACATACTTTAGCAAAGTCTCTCTGTCTCATAATGAAATAGGTTGTTAAGTTTCTGGAGTGAGAGGCTCAGATGTCCATTTTAGTCCTGTTTTGATTCTCTTTGCTGCAATTGTGTATAGAGTGTTATAATTGAACCACCTTGTCTATATCATATAAGCACCTTCCCTGAAGGAGGCAGTGGTATAACGAATCGGATTCTTGATGTTGGAGGTACAAAGCAACCCCTCACACCTTCATATGTTCCTGCTTTTGTTACAGAAAAGCCAGTGACCAGGCCAACGCCTCGACCTACACCTGGGTCAATGGCTCAACCTACACCTGGACCAACAACTCGAACTACACCCAGACCAACAACTCAACCTACACTGGGATCGACAACTCGACTGACACTGAAGCCAACCACTAGATATGTGCCAGTGACAACAAGGCCAGTAACGAGGCCAATAACAAGACCTCCACCTTCACCACCACCTCAGCCTACAATGATAGGACCTACACTACCACCACAAAGGACTCCACTGATAACAACTGAAGAACCTTCTCATGCTCCCATTGAAACTACATCTTCCCAAGGAATTATAGATGACAACAGGATCCAGCCAGATCCTCAGAAACCTCGAGGAGATGTTTTCAGTAAGTAATTTTACATATCCTTTATTTATCAGACCTGTAGATGCAGTGAGGTGGAAGTATGCACAATGCTCCTTGGGTTTTTTGGAACACTATAACAATGAGAACAAAGACACGAAACTGAAAATGGTAATGTGGTAAAGCTGCACAAATAGTGGATTTTATTACCTAACAAAAAATGTGGGAAGGAAGTTCTGAATCAATTTCCCCCCATTTTTTTTTCTTAAATTATTATGTTGTCCTGTATAAGCACTTAACCTAATTATGCTTTCAGATAAAAGTCTTAGGAAAATACATTTTATTGAAAAATACTGAAATGCAACATAACTAGTAGTCAGTGAATACAAATTCACAGAGTTGAGAGTCACTCTTAGTATATTTCCATAGCTTTAAGAATGGTAAGAAATGGGACCATGTCTGATTACCTAAAGACCTCTGTGTGACCTATATTGTATGAATTCAAGTAGTCTCAGTTGTTCATGACTAAGCAGTGGGAAAATTGGATAAAAATAATAAGACTAATTTTATGGACTGTGTCTATGAAAAGGAATACATGAAAAGCTGAAGATAGTACAGATTGTCATAGCATGAACACATGCCATTTTAAGAGCTTCTCTGAAATCTACAGCACCATCATGCCAGCTTTAGTGCATACCACAGCAGACATTACTGGCACTTACAGAGCTATGCACATCTGCCAAGAAATACTCAACACCTGATTTCATCTTTAGTTCTGCCACTAATTTTAGAGATGGGGAGGGTGTGTTGGATCAGCCCTTCTCCTCAGCTTGTTGTACAATAAAGCTGCTGAAGCAATGTAGTAGTAGGAGGAGTTTGCTGTCTCAGAGCAGGTGCACAAGCAATGTTGGAGTTTTTTTCCGGTTTGCATCTGTGTGGTAACTTCTTGGGCTTTGCTGTTGTAGGTCATTACGTCGTGAAATATTTTGTTCCTGGTAAAGACGTTTTCCCTGTGACATTTTATCTGTTATGGACAGTTAGATAAATTTATAATGGAGACAGAAGCTGACTTAAAATTTAGAAGGCAAATCCTGGTACTACTTAGTAGAGTGTGGTTTAGGCTTTTTCAAGGTTAAACAATCTATATTCTATTTAAACAATCTATATTGAGTTGAAAATATAAAAACATGATGTGACATTCTAAAAGGAAATACAGTAAAGACTCCCAAAACTTAATATGATGTGAAGCAAAGTTAAAAGTACAGAGTTTTGTGGAAATTATTCAAGACTAGCACTGTGCTTCTCAGGTGTCTCATGTTGCAAGTGTTCTCTGGAATTCTAAAGCAAAGGGAAAATTTCAGCTATTTTAATGAAGTCATAACAATCCTCCATTTAAATCTTATTATTTAAAATTAGCCTTCCTGTATTGTCCCTGGAGGCTAGATGTTCAAGATAATGCTTTCAGTAAATGCACTTCAGATATAGGGGTTTGGAAAGCTGGAAAGTAAAAGTGTTTTAAGTTTGGTTTGTTCTGACTGCAAGCTTACATTGTGGTACCCATGACAAACACAGGATCTTTGCGCAGTGTTTATCAGCTCTTTGTTTAGGTCAGCTGCCACCCTTTGAGGGTTGTGATATGCATACATAGTTTCAAAGGCTTCAGTGCAAAACACTGCAGGACTGCAACGGGTCAAGCACCAGCAGCTTTTACTGGGCTCAGTATGTGCTACAGGGATAGACAGCTCCTCAGATCAAGTCAACAATGTCTGCCTTTAATCCCATATCTTTTTTTTTTCCCCATCCCCTGTCAGAGATACACTTGATATACATATGTGTGTGACATAACTGTGTGACTGAAAACATACTCCACTTGTGCTATAGGTGATGCCAGTAGTGTGATCATTAGTGAAGCTGGTGAGTTTTTTTATCCTCTCTCTTTTATATTCTTTCCTTTCCCCTCTCCTTTCTGCTCTTTTTTTCTCTTTTTCCTCATCTGGACACTTTGAAAGTATCATCTAGGTAGTGGTCACCAGTGTCCCCTCCTACCTTCTCTCTGTCCAAAGGCATTTATGTAGGGAGTGCACAAAAGCATTTGTTAAGGATTTGAAACCTACAGTTGCATGCAAACAGTTGTGTTTCAGAAGAATATGTTACTTTGTCAAAGAAAGCATTTCTTGCAGAGTAAGGTCTTCCTTCACCTTTTGAATCCTGTTACTGCAGGAGTTTGTTAGATTTCCTCATGTGGGACATTAAGAACAGTGGATAGAAAAGTTATAGCCACATACAATACTACAATTGGATGCTCAGAGCATGACTCTGCCTGTCCTTGCCTGCTCGGAGCACTGCACTTCTGAGGATAATACAGAGATACTCATACATCCCCAGATGCCATCACACCAGGGATTCAGCAACATGGGAGCATTACTTCCAAGTGCTGCATCCCTGGGCATTATCTGGGCTGTAGAACTGACTGCCTGAGTGCTCTTGGACAGTAGCAAATGTGAGGTGAAGTGCATTAGCTCTTCACATTAGCTTACAGATGGTGTTTGCAGGGTGGGTTAAGCTTCAGGTTTCTGCTGGCCAATGTGCACCTGCTCCAGGCTTCTGGGAGAGCAGCATCTGGCTCTGTTCAGCTGCAGCTGCTCAGTGTGAGGCACTGCAAGCTCAGCACGGCAGCGCTGCCATTGACAGTATGCCAGTGCCTCTCAAAACGTGTTCCTTGCAGCCAAACACGGTGTCAACAACCGTGATGTTAGGACAATAGAGAATTTCAAACTGGAATAACTAGGAACGTTTAGCTAACCTTTGACTTGCGTCTTATCTGCTGTATGGATGTGCCAAATCCTCCTCACCTCTGAAAACATTTGTGGATTTTTCACTTGCCTCTATATTTTCTCAGGGAAGGGGAGTTTTGAGCTACTTCCTTCAGCTTCTTTAAAGCTGTTGCTGTTTTAGTCTTCATCAGACATCTTATTTGTAGTGCTCCTGGGTTGTGGATATGAGCTAGTTTCATTTGGCTTATGCTGAGCTCCTTTAAGTTCATTTCCCCACATCATCTGCTTCTCCAGTCGAGGCAGCAAAGAAGCTAGTTCTCAAAAATTAATTCCCACTATGGTCCCCATATGCCTGCCTGAAAAGAGAAGAAAAAGCCTTACACCTACTGCCTTTGTTTCCCACTGGAGAATGCAGGCAGCAATTCAGTAGTCTTGTAACTCTTATTGTCTTGGAAACCAGAGGAGAAAATTGATGCTAGATCCATTCAGATCATGAAGTCAGATTTAACCTCAGTTTTGTAAAGTCTTCATAAGAATGACTGTGTCATCTTAGATGGCTGCTCCCTGCTGTGTCGCCAAGGGCTGTTGTATCCCAAGGAGTCACAAAAGGTAGTGTGTTATCACACAAGGATGGGCAGAACACAGCACAGAGCACCGTACCCAGCATCCCCTGGCAGTTCTGATCTTCCAGCCTGTGGCATCTGCTGAAGGCCTCAATATTTAGAGCTGTGTTTTCAGTTAGGTTATCTTGTGATGCATGGACATTTTCCTTCTGTTTTTGCCTCTGGGGCTCTGAAGCCGTAGCCAGACTTTGACAAAGTTGCATGACAGTAAACACTGCTTTGCTTTGCCATCAAGTAGGTGGTACTTCTGTTAGGCAAAAGGTGGCAAAGGGGTCTCTGGTTGCTGTATAGTGAGAGATGTCCTAGTGTATGAGACCAAATCCTGCAAATCATGGTGGTCTAGGATGGGTCCACATCAGGAGAGGAAACATGCTGGGGCAAGTAAGCGTACTTTATTTTTTTTCTGCAAACATCTCTCAAATTCTATTTTTTCATTAGTCAACCTTTTCCTGGGCTGACCCTTGGTGACTTGTTGCTCCCTATTTCCTCACGTTGTTGTTATTTGACCTGCTGTCCCACACACTGAGAAAACTTGTCCTAAGCTTTCACTTCAGAGCTCTCTTGAATGTGCTGCTCAGCTTGAAATCAGCTGACGACCAGTGAAATAGGTCTGTTCAGTGGTGACAATGAGCACAAATGATAAAAATGCTGATAATGTTATTTAAATGCCTTTGCAATTTTTGAAAGCTACTGGGATGTTGCTTTTCTTTAGATGCTTTACCCCTTTTCTAAAAATGTCTGCAGTGACTTTGGAGAGATGCTTTTTTAGAGAACAAAAAATTAGTATTTTTTAAAATGGAATTCCTACACTTGGCCTTTGAACTACTTAGTCAGATGCAGACAGTGGAATCTGGCACCAAGGATAATCTTCTCCTGATATGGATATGGGGGGAATGGCAATGAGGGAGGAATGCAGTGATGGCTTAATATTTAACTATTTCAGGACTGATGCAAACTACAGTGAAGTACAGAGGAATCTTTTCTACTTAGATGGATAAATCTCTAAGAAATAGAAAAAACTTCTCAATAAGACTATGAATTTCTGTTACCATTGGGACCTGGGTGATAAGTATTAAAAGCATAAACTTAGAGTATAATAGTAGATATCAGCAGAGCAAAACCAAAACCCTTATCTATATTAAAAGACAGTTTAATGATTTTCCTTCTTAGCCCTTAGTGGAGCTGAAAAGATTGGAATTAGGAAACTTTTCCCATAATAGCTATTAAAAAAAATTAAAGATTATAACTTGATTTTTTCCGTTTCTCCTTTCAGTGACTTAAAAGTCTTTAGTGCAGTAAATGCAGTTGTGTGATCCTTTGAAGCTGTTGAAAAAAGGGAAATGCTAAAAGCAGAGAGTTGGGGGGGGGTTGTTATTCCTTGATATCATTAAAGTAGCTTCATTTCACAGTAGCATTTAATTCGTCTTCACCTTTTAAAATGTATTTTTTGTAATATTTAAGCATTTAAGATAGGCACTTTATTCCTGTTGGTACTCTGGAGTTCAATCATAAGATGTAGGGAGCCTTACAAATCACAACACCCTTGAGCAATCCTCCAGCTAGATTTATTCCTGGATCTGATATCCAAGTTTCTGTAGACTACTTGTGTGTTAGCTGTGTTTCCTGAAACTTAGTTGGCACTCTGCATCTCCTTAATGGACGTTCATAGAAAAGCAGGCAGGTTCCTTTGCAGAGAATCTGGAAAGATATATAGTAAGAGATGCTTGATTTCTGTCAGAGTTAATGAGCCGTGTAACTGCCTGAGAAATGCAATACTGGACTTTAGAGTGGTATCATGCTGACACCATCTCTCCCCCTGCATGCAAAAGGTGCTGTAGAGGGTGGGACAGTTCATGAAAGCCCTTTCTGAGGTAATTCTTACTCCAGAATTTTAATCTGCAGAGTTTTAGGAAACATATTCTGGACGCTGTGGGTATCCAGACAAAAGGATGAAGTGTATCTCTCTGCTGCCTCTTCTTTTTAGCCCAGCATATATCAAAATCTTCCCTGGAGGAAAACTGTGTTTATTCTTGTTTCCTCAGTCTGACTGACCTCTGGACTACCCTTACTTTTAGCTGTTTTCTACTAGTTCTGTGTGAGATCTCATCACTTGTGGGAATTTTTTGGAAGTGGGATTTAAAAACTTTCAATTGTAACTATTCAGTCAAAAAAAAGGTCTTTTTTTGATGATGTTTTTAACAATTGGGAAGCTTGGTCATGATTATTGTATGCAATGCCATTGTTTTTGCAGTGCAAAACCAGTGTTTGTTGTAAGCCAGAGAACTGCATTACTAATACTAATAACATTTAGTAATAACATGAAGTTGCATTCTGTTTTGTTTTGGTTTTGTAACACCAAAACAGCAATTACTCTGTTTATTATGAACAAGTTGATACATATGTATTCCCAAACTCAGCAATTAGCAAGTAAATAAATAAATAAAGCCCCATTGTTTTCCCAAAGGTTTAAAAAGCTGGAAAGAAATCACTCTTATGCAGTTATTTAATATTTTCCCTCAGATTCATGCATCTGTGAAGAACTTAGCTCATGAACTTTGAGAATATGGTAGTGTTGATGTATTAGCTTGCTCAGAGCTTTATAAAATTCTCCAAGAAAAAGAAGCCAAGTTTATATTTAACAAGCTTTATCAAACTATTGAAGTTAAGTGAAAAGCACACTGATATGCTATATAAAGTACACAGAAAGGGCTTGGAAAGCTTGCAGAAAATAATTGTGCCAAATACTTTCTCCCACGATCACCACTCAGCATACTAGTTGTTGTAGCAGAAAGAAGTGTGCACCTGGCTCATATTTGCAGTCCTGCATCTCTTAGGGTAACCCTTGTTTCAAATTGAGTGCACATTCCTCTAATAAGGTCTGAGGACTGAAGTGAGTGGTTTAATGCACTGCAACACATTCTTCTAGAAGTTCATAAAATCAGTGTTTGGAAAGAAATTTAGGGAATTTTTTGAAGAACTATTGTTTTTTTAGAGCTGTAACTGTAGGGAAATATATAAACTTGAATTAGGAGAAGGCTTGTATGTGTGCATAGATATAACTCAGATTTGTATAAAGTAGCAGTGCATTAGAAATGGTATTTTAGGAAGTAAACTGAAGTAGTTTGGAAAATAAATTCCTAATATTTTTTCACTGTTTTCCATGAACAAGGGCTATGTTAGACTGGGAGGTGGTTGCACAGGGCAAGCACATAGCTTGAAACTGTGAGCCCCAAGTATCTTACAAATCTTAGAGCATGGTGGTGGGTTTCCTCAGTGCTCTTTGCCACAGTGCTCATTTAGAACACTATAACTACCTGTCGTGAGCCTGTGGTCCATAAGAAAAAATTTAAGGTGCAAGGGAAGAAAAGGAAGATATGGAGGTGCAGAGTGCTGTTCTGTGTTACCCTAGATGAGAAGCATCCTGTTGCTGGTGGGTGCCTGGGGGATCATGGGTGATGGCTGTGAAGTTGTTTGCAGGCTGGAGTTGTCCTGCAGCTCAGGATGAGGGCAGCTTGCTTTTTTTGTGGGATGGCCTTTTTCCATCCACCATGTCGTGTAGATGTGACCGTTGTAAAGCCACTTTAATGTGTCTATTCCAGACTAACAGCTACTGTACCTACTGATGCTGTGCTCAGCAGTTTTGAAGCGAATTGCCAACTTGTTCTTCTTAGTACAGAAAATAAACAGTATCTTTTTCCCTTAGCACAGTCTGAGATGAGGAAAGGTGAGGTGGTAGTCCCTGGATGTGCAGCATAGGTGTGTCCCACGCGTGGGGACTGCCGCATTCCCCAGGGAGCAGCAGGCTGCGAGGTAAAACTCCGCTGTGGGGACTTATCTAAGGGAAAGTTTCAGTCAGGACACTGTGCTGCTAAAAATCACAGGAAGTGACTGATAGGGTGATGCTAGTTTAGCAGGCATTGTAAATTTGCTCTCCCAGCAGTCTGGCCACAGTAAGACCAAAAAATGGAATTACCAGTTTTAACATTCCTGAGAAAACCTGCCACAGCTGAATTTAAATGGTGCAGAGAGCTGCTGTGTGTACCACAGAAGAGGTGGTCTGGGTACTCATGGACAGTTCATACTCGTGTCTGCTCCATAAGCTACTGCTCCTGGCTGCCCACACCTGTAACAGTGTGAGAGTGTGTTTGCTGTACTGTGCCAGCCTGTGCTACTGTCAGCACCTCAGTGCAGGTGTGACTGCCACTGTAGCATGCCAGCTGTCCCACCTTCATATTAGACGGAGTATTAGCAGTATACTATTTCTTTATATAATTGAATATCGTATTTGTGCAGCAAAAATACTATTGCAAACAGGATACCTTAAAACTTAACAGGCTGCTGCTGCCCAAGACAACCTTAAGTCTGAAGCTGTTTTGAGCATTAATATCCTAGACTGCAAATAGATGTTAACTAAAATCTACAAAGGATTAAAAAGAACAAGAAAACAAAAGAAGAGAGACCTAATGATTAAAAAAACTACTGTTATATTTAGGAGTAAATCCGTTTCCTACAGACTTCAAGCTTTTTAATTACTTATTTTTATTATAGAAAATTCCTATTTAAGACCTTTAGCCTAGAATAGTACTTTAAAAATGCTTCAGTGTTTGCTTATTTTGTCCTCATTTCAAAATTTTTTGCCTGTCTTCTGAATTTAGGGGTGCTCTTGTGGCAGTGCTATTACATGTTGTCCTAGTGCAAAAGAAGTTCCTCCTTACCTCTGATTTGATTTTCTGAAAACAACAGTGCTTTATTTCAGTAGCCTCAATTTTTCTTGTTCTCTCTTGCCTCAGAAGCCTATAGAGACATCAAGATAGTTATTTTAGCACCACAAATGGAAAATGTGTCAAGTTTTTAAAAGATAAGGCCCTTACAAATACCTTAGGTGTCAGAGGTGCCTATAACATCTAAGGACATGTCTGAAACACAGTACTATTGTTATGAATTATGCACTAGACCTGCCTCTAAAAAAGGAATTTTCCAAGACAGTTCTATTCAGTGCAGTGTGTTTATCTCTAGCTGACAGCTGTCCATCAGAGAAGACAACTGCGTGTTATTTCTGGAGACTTACCCGGACTGGCACAGCATCTTCAGGATTATGTGGGAGTCTCTATGGCCACCTGACTTTGACAGCCATCATTCCCACAAAGACCTTTTAAATTTCAGGTTGTCCTGGAGTACCGAATGTTTAATAACCTCTGGGCCTGTTAATCACTGAGAGCTGTTCCTTCTCCTTGCAGCTGGGAACAGCAGCTAAAGGACAGACTGTGCTGGAAAGCAAAAAGTATAATTACAGTTGAATTCCAGCTTTCACTAGAGCTCCCTCTTCTCAACTCTCAGTACAATCCCGATAATTGTTTAGGGAGGTCTAATCCTTTGCAGACAGAGAGATGTACCTTTAGCTGTATTTCAAAGGTTAAGTGCATGAGGAGCCTTTTCCAAGTACCGCTGCCTCCTGTTGAGGTTCTCCTATAAATGCCTGTGGAAAGGCTGAGCAAGGGCTTTAATGTTGCTTTATTTTATTGAGAAACCACTATCTTTAAAAATACATTTGGAGAGGAAGAGCATGCTTCAAGGTTAAAGCTTTCCCCCCTGGTTAAAAAGGAGTTTTCATTCAAAGGGCCTTTAGGAGACTTGGAATCACCTTTTACAGTCCTCAGATAAATGTTACAACATGAATCATAAATCACATAAGCATAAAGCTTATGAGTCTTCATGTCTAATATAATTAAATATATTGAAATCTCCAAGAAAAGCACAATGCCCAGAGCTGCTCTGCTGGTTTTTGTTGAAGATAAAGTTCGTTAGTGACCTACTTCCTTATCTCATTCATTTTTTTTTCACAGTTCCACGCCAGCCTGGAGTGAGCAATAATCTGTTTGAAATACTGGAAATTGAAAGAGGGATTACTGCTGATGAATTTGAAGCAAACGATGACCCAGGTAAAGACCATGTCTCCTATTCAGGGCCTACAGTTTAGGATTTTTTGATTTCTTGGGGTTTATACATTTTTACAGGACTCCTGCATCTTATGCCCCTTGTTTAAACTATGCTTTGTACAAAGAAAAAATCCCCAAACCACTGCCTATGTGAACCTTTATAGTTTTATTTCCTAACAAATTTAGCACAAAAATAGTGTGAATTGTTAATAATACAAGTGTCCTTTTTATTGTTTTGGTATTTTTTCAGATTCTTTTTCTGTGGCTGCTTCTTCTACATTTAATTTTCATATTTATTTGATAATGTCAGACATCTGGGAAACTGAAAACCAAAACAATACAAATCACTTTGTTTGTTTGTTTTTTTGGTGACCTCCTGCTCTGTTCTGCCAGGTGTGCTGGTACACAGCTGTAATTTTGATAGTGGACTGTGTGGATGGATCAAGGACAAAGATGATGACTTGCACTGGGAACCAGTGAGAGATGCATCAGGTAAGTTATCTGTCTATGATCACATCATGCAGTTGAAGAACCACCCAGGCTTGAGGTTGATAACAGTTTCTGCATTAGAATAAATTACACAGATTCTGTTCCCCTTGGTTCCAGGATATTTTTTACACTCACACCTCTTCTGTATAGAAGTCAAAATTGAGGACTCCCAGCAAGAAAGAGCAATTGAAAATTTGCACTGTTATCATAGCTGTTATCTTTAAAATAAGAACATCTCTAAATGAGTAGTAAATGTACTCATCTAGTTTATCTTTCATAAGAGAATCTGAAAGAACAAAATTGTGGACTAGAGGACAACTTTTATTTCTGACAAAACACATCTTATTTTTCAAACTACCATGTAAAAATAATTATTTCCCTATCACTAGCAAAATTATAGAAAGTGCTGGAAATAGTCTTTGTTCTGCTGCCAAATATAATGTTCTAGTGTAACTTCTCAGTTTGATTTTATTGAATTCTACTCCAAGCTACAGCAATCTGTATATAGGAAAAATGTTAAGTAACTGGAAGGCAGACAAGTTAAGTGCTCATATGCAGAGGCTTCTGAAAATGGGACTGTTTGTGATGGTAAAAAGTGACCTTACAATGAACATTACAGGGGAGTGGGCACTAGCAGCTTGCAGGATAGGAGCAGACTGGCCTTTGTACTGGTGGTCAGCCAAGGCAACAAGCCTTCCCCTCACACACCTCTGCTGTCCCAGGAGAAGAATCCATACTGCTGGAACGGGATGTATTCCATCCCCTGTTGATTTTACTGTATGGCACTGAAAACTTGGCTGTCCTTGCTGGCATACCCTTCCCCCAGCAGTGCTTGGGATTAGACACACATCTCTGGCTCTCCGTAATGATGGGATTACTTCATACCCAGAAGAGCAGCCTTTGAAGTGCACAATGCTCACATTATGTGAGGGGATGGCAGACTTCGGAAGGAACCGTGCTCTCAGGTGGCAAAATGGTATAGGTTAGGATGAGGGAAGGTGAGGGCACTGAAAGCCTTTTTCCTTATGTACCACCTTGTCACAGATGTCTGTTCTTATGCTGCCATCAATGAGACAGTCATTTGCCACCGCAGCAGGTGACCTGGCACCTCTTCCAGGCTGTTCAGCTGGCCAAGTGGAAGTGCTGTCTTCACTTGCTGGGCAGGCCCCCTCCCCACACACAGGCACGTTCTAGTATTTTGAGTGCTCCTTATGGCATTTAAAAGGTCTTGTGAATGACTTAGAGAGCAGAGCTCCTTCCTCCTGTAGATGAGAAAACACGTAGCTGTCTCCTGCTTGCAGACTGGCATTTAAAAAAAGATAACACATAATTCGTGCACTTTTTTTAAACAATGGCTTTAAAAGTGCTTTCTTTCTAAGTCAGTCATTCAAAGCATCATCAGCATCTGTGCTCTAAAGTTGTTGTTAATACATATTAAGTTCCAAAACTATGATTTTTTAACTGACTTTTTTTGTCAGACTTTTCTTGTGCGTTGCTTCCCAGTAGTCAGGGACAAGCTCAGCTTTTTGTTTCCTGTGTATGTTCTGCTGCTGTTGACATAACCTGTTAAAACTAGTCCCTTGAAGTCACCCACCCACTCCCTGCTGTCTGGAATACCTTGTTGCAAGGATTTATTTTCACAGCTTGTTCCTGAGTGTTTGCTTTCACCTTTCAAAGTCTGCTATTTATTGGTTTATCAGAATCTGCATTTTGAAAGGTGCTGTGCTGAAGCCTTATGAGCTTATCTTGCATGCAGGAAATGCTGGACCTTTTTCCTGCAGGGGCTTGCCTACAGCTACGCTGGCTTTGTGCTTACCTAAATCTGTTTCCTATTGATTGGATTCAGTCACGGTAACTACCTGAAACCAAGGCTGTTAATTAGGCAAGTCAGTACTTTTATAGTGATATCATTGTATCGTCAACTAACAGGTACAGTTATTTAAACCCTATTACGATTATTTTAGCAGTTAGAGTGACCTTGATACAAAAACAATACATTAAAAAAAATATCTGAAAGAATATCCACCAAAAGGCTTTAACAGATGCTGATCTACAGGCCCAGAGAGCAGCATACTGCTTTGCTTTGTTAAATCTCATTGAAACCAAATTGCTTAAAAACCTATGGAGAAGTAGGGAATTGGAGACAAGGTTGGCTTTCCTTATAAGTGTGTGACAAGCCCTGGTATATTGTCATTAAACCTCACAGATTTTGAGGGAAAGTGTTGTGACTTTCAAAGAGAAGCTTTCAAAAAGTACAGCTCAGGTTGAGTAGTAGGAGGGAGACAATTTAAATAATATTAGAGTTTTGAATTAACATGTATGTTCACCAACAAGTTCCTATTGTTAGAGTAGACTTCAGGGTTAACAGCCATGTTGAAATCATTACTGCTTCTGGCTTTCTGTAGCTAACCCAGATTAAGCGTTTCAATTGTGGTTAAATAAAAAACGCTATCTGTGGTTGCAAATGGATATGCTTTGAAACTTCCCAAACGAGAGGAATGGGACAGAACTATAGCTCGATTATATGATAGCATTTATTCTGGCCTTTTCCTTCATCTATCGAATATCAAAACACTGCAGCTTGAAAGGCGTGTAAATTTACAGTGACTTTAATGTTGCTGTGGGTTTAAAATCATGCAGTCACCAAGGGCTTGTCAGAAATGAAGGAATACATGAAATTTTAGTTTGCAAGAGAGGTATCATTTGGCTTGTCAAAAAGAAATTAGATGGGCAACACCTAGTCAGGTACTAATGTACAGTGAAGAGCAGCACTGTAAATCTTACACTGCAGGAGACAGATGCACAAGTCCTGGTTCTCTGTCTCTTATTTAACATCCACTGGACCTTCAGTTTTTTTAAAAAATTTTATTAACTCTCGTGCATTTGCTCCTGCAAGCTAGTAGCATTAAAAAAAACCCTCAAAAAAAAAAAACCAAAAAAACCAAACCCAAAACCAAAAAACCACAAAACCCCCAAAAAAGCAACTAACTGCTTTTTCCACTGCAGGGGGACAGTATCTTACCATCTCTGATCCCAAAGGCAAAGAAGGAAGAGCAGCACATCTTATCCTGCCATTGGGTCACCTGGCTCAGGCCAGAGACTTGTGCCTGTCATTTAGGCATAAGGTGCCCGGACTGCATTCTAGTGTCCTCCAAGTCTTTGTAAGGAAAAATGGTGCTCATGGACCAGCTGTTTGGGGAAGAAATGGTGGCCACGGCTGGAGACAGACACACATAACTTTACAAGGACTAGGCATCAAGAGTGTAAGTACTGATGCTTGCACTGCTTTTTTGGGGTTTTTTGCATGAGAAGCTGAAGACACTTAAATGGTGTAGCACTGGATTGTTTGTCTTCTGGGTCCCATTTCAGTCTGTGTTTTACTACTTTGATCCCTGCCAATGGAATCACATTAAGGATATGCGAGTAATTGTGCATTTTTTTCCAATTACTTTTATTTAAAAAAAAAAGAGAAAAAAAAAAAGAAAATCCACCTAGAGCAATAGTACAGACTATTTTGTCGTTTCCCGAGCTACCTCGTACAGCCCATTTTAAGGGAATCACCATATAGGAAAGAGCAGCCCAGTGGACAGAGGCATACTGTACATAGACTTCAGAAAAGCCTATATCAGGATTCTTCATGAACAATGGCTTCAATAATACAGTGCCATGAAATAGGAAAAATTATCCCCTGTGGATTAGTAGGAACTGGTTAAACAAGGGAAAAGATGTTGAAAATAATTAATTTTGGTAATTCAGGGAGGTCATATGGGCAGTCACAGGTGTTTTCATGTTCTTCAGCATACCTGCAGCTGCACTGTCCAAGGAGGTAAATGATGACACAACTATGCCCCTAACACAAAATAGCTTCTTTTGATTGCGTTAAACTATCTGAAGTGCTGTGGAGAATCTTTTAATACCTGGAAATCTTAGAAATATTGGGGGATAACCTGATATCAAAAGCTCTATGTTATTCTTCAACCTCTACTTACCTTTGAAGGTAGTTTCTATTATAGATCTGAAGAACTGACTTGGATGCTTCAGGGCCTGTTTTGTTCTTACTTAGCTATCAGGTGGTCTGAAAAAGCTCACACGTCATAATGTTCATGGGAGCAGACTCCAAGACACACACAGTATATAGTCCTAAAATGAAGACTGTAATTACTGCAGATCATTTTCAGAAAACTCTACCTCAGCAAGAGTAATAAAGACCACCTGACTTTGTTAGCTGTAAACTAATGTCAGACTGAGAATGTGGACATTTGTAACAGGTAAACAACATATTTGCCATATTCTTACTTTTATTTTTTTGCTAAGTTTCCTGTTTCTGGCAGTCCTCAGGACTCAGTGTGTCATAATGTACTGTCTGACAGAAAAGCAAATGAGTTTTAGAGACCCCAGACAGGCCCAGCAGTTCCCCTTTGCACTGTCCCCTGCCTCTTGTGACCCACCTGGGCAATAGCTGTCAGCAGGGCTTGCCAACCATACCTGATTGCCAGACCACAGACCAGAGCTGCCTTATGGCACAGCAAGTTTGGGACCTTTTCCAGCCAGCATGGGGAGCCAGGACTGCTGTTCAGAACCACTGTGACACTTATTCCAGGGGTCAGGGAATGAGGGAAAACTGTAGGTAACCAGGGAAGGCCTCTGCCAAGGAGAAATCAGGCAGAAATGGAGAAGTTTTATTTTCTAGCTAATTAAAAGCCAAAAGCAACTAAACACTAGTTATTTTAGAGGGGCCTACTGGAAACCTGAGAAGAATTTGAATGGAGACCAGTTTCTAGTTCCCATAACTGAGGCAGCTGCAATGTGCTTTAGCAAGGAAAGCTCCTCTATTAGGCAGCATTTTTCAGAATACAGAGGATTTTACATGTCTCCATGAGGAACAATGAAAACAGTGCAGAGATGAGATGTAGAAAGCATCTGATATTCTCTTCTGTGGAAGTTCATCTCACCTCAGGAAATGGTACAACTGGAGTAATTCCGTCCTGAATTGCTGGCACTGTACAAAGATCCTGCCAAAGTGAAGAAGGGAGAGGACCAGAAATAGAAAAACGCAGCCATAATTCTAAGCAGAATAAATAAGCTTTTGTGAGTCAGTTACAATTGCCTGAGCTTTCTTAGGCTTGTACTTTCTTATTGTTGAGACCTCTCTCAACCACTGCTTCTTTCATTTGACCTTTTTTCCCCTCACCCCCACTCAAGTTATGTGGTTTCTCTTCTTAGGTTATTTTCAAAGGGGAGAAAGGGAAAGGAAGAACTGGGGATATTGGACTGGATGATGTCGTCTTGAGGAGAGGACGCTGCTCTGAAGAGCATTAGCAAAGACAATGGACCAGCACAGTCCTCTCCTCTAGCCCTTCTCATGCAATTCCTACCAAGCTTTGAAACAAAACTGCATGAAAAAGAAGAAAAAGTGGGAGAGCAACAACTTCTTAGTGGTCTGCCAAGTGCAATCTCATGGAAACTTCACTGAAATACGTGGAAAGCACCTCCCAGGATTCAGGAAAACCAGTCTCAGGATGGTTCTTTCTATTAATCCTTACCCTTGAATCATACTTCTATGTAATAACTTTATCCCCTGTTAAGTCTGGTGAGTGCTTGCAGAAAGAGCACTTGTGAAAAAGGGAGAATTAATTTCAAATAGTGGCACAAGAAAGCTCCAGCTCAAAGTTTTAGTGTTAACTGACAGTCATTATCGTTCCCCAGTGCTACTCTTTCACTGATTAGATTTAGCAAGCAGGGGGATTGATCTAGCTTGAGGTACAGTGGACCTGAAGTTTGGCTTACTGGCCACTGACCTTCAAAGAAGGGTTTGCTTTATATTAAATTGCATTTATTTTGCTGTTGCATTTCTCTTAACAAAACTCAGTTATAGGCATTGCATCCTGTAATATTGCTACTGCTGTGTTTTGTGTATATGTGTATGGTTAACATATTTATGTTTTTAATATTTACAGACCCTAGTTGCTAGGTAATTGGCAGCTGTACTTTCTTACTGTACAAGACAGGAGTTCAGCATATTCTTCAATACTGCTGATTGTGCCAAGTTACCAAAGTCAGTTAATGGTGCTCATTGAAAAACGCTGGTGCAGTTTTTCACGTTGTAATGTCCTGAAGGCAAAAGACCAAACACTCACCTGATGTAAACTGGCATCTTGATAATGCTGTACAAGTTTGCACGTAGCTCAGAAGCAAGCCCTAGAGAGGGCTCTCAGTCCTGCAAGCAGCTCCTGGTTCAGTTGAAGACTGAGCAGCCGGGAGAAGATGAACTTGGGTCTTGTAAGGCTGAGCCCCTTGACACCACCAGGAATGTTCCCTTCCCACAGGTGGCACAAACCTGCGAATAAGCAGAAAGGGCACCTGCCTTTAGCACTGTACGAACAATTCAGACCATGAAATGCCTTGAGTGACCTTTGTCAAATGTCCATATTCCATCCAACTTTCTGTAGATAATAAACGTTTTATTCTTTAGAACCAGAACAGCTATTAGCTCTAGCTGGAACTAAGTATTTATCAAACCTTTGGACTGATTTTTTAGTTACGTATCACACATGTGGTGTTCAGTTTCCCAGGGAATTCTTCTGTTTGGTTTGGGATTTTTTTAAATGGGCATCATCATTACTGCTAACAATTCTAATTTGGATAAAGTAATTGCAACATTTAAGAAAATGGCAAAAGAGTGGTAAAATGTTGTTAGTGGTGCAGCCTTAAAGCTTCAAAATGTATATGTAGAACAAATAGGTCTCAGATTTTTTGAATAATTAAGTACAGTGTAAAATAAATGTCAGCTGCCTATCATGTTATAAAACCATCATTAAAAAAAAGAAAAGCATGTGAAGTCTTGCACAAAGTCCATAGAGATAAAATTGCAAGACCATTGGCTGTCTTATTCCAGACCAGTTTCTGATGAAGTACACATGACCAAACAGAGAGTCTCCTGCAAAACTGTACCAGCAAACATTTCGAAAAGGAAAAAATTCAATGCATTTGTAAACATTAAGTTTTAAACTATTTCACTTCAAATATGTTCATTATCTTTTTCTCTTATGTTACTTTGTGATATGTCAGAAATATTTGTGAATATTTGAAATACCTTGTCTTTATTTTAAAGTAAAGTAATCAGTAAAGGAGACTGTTACTTGCTACTAATTGGAAATCTTGTTTTCATTTCTATATTGAAAGTCTCTTTTTCATTGCAGTGAAGCAAACCAAAAGATGACAATACAACCAATGTGAAATACTTGTTACTAGATTTAAAAATCAAAATATGTTTCACTATAATATGATGAGAACTTTACATGTATTATTCAAAAGGAAGAATGACAATTTTCAACCTATCTTTTTTTAAGAGATGTTTCACAGGTAATTTAAGAGCTTCTGCTTCTTTTTGCAAGAAGCAGCTCAGATAGTTCCTCATGCTACTGAACCTGTACAAACTGCCATATTCCTTGGCATCTAACAAAATTAACACATTTTGGTCTGGTTCATCTACAGTGGTTGAAGATGGTCTTTACCACATATTACATCGCTTTTCTGAGATTAAGACTCCCTGGTTTAAATAGAAATCCATCTCCTACTTATGCAACAGTCAGAGTTTTTTGCCCCTTTTACAAATGGTCCTTAGAACCCAGAAATCTGAATTAATTTAGAAGGTGGGCAGAAATAGGTACTTGGGTGACACAAGAAGGATTTTGGGTGTATGTTTTATCAATGCATTTCATTGTCACAACCAAACAAGGAACACTGTAAAGCCATGTAACAGCTGCAGTCCCAGCAGACACTGAGGCACCTCCATGAGCTCTGGTTGAGCTGCTGTGGCTGTACGTCACTCACCTGCCCCGCTGGCTGGGCCTGACCTTCTGAAGAGACAAGGTGAGGTCACTCAGCGGTTCTGTGGTGAGGATTCTTCTCCACCTCTTGCTGCACTGGCTCTTTCAGACAGCTCCACCCACCCGCACACTTCAGCCAGGATGGAGCAGATACTGCTGCTTCCATATGAGCCTCAAGAAAGGAGTGAAAATACAGCTTGAGGTCTTCCTCTGAGGTAGGTTATAGCTGCCCTTCCTGCTTATGGTAACTGTGCCAAAAGAAATTCCTGATTAGATACTCACACAAACAGAAGAAATTGCACTCAGTTAACAGGAAAACATTTATCAGATGCACTGTATAACCTCTTGCCAGCTTCTAATTGAATGTTTTATTTAACAGACATATTCAACCTTTTTCCCCAAAAAGCCTGAAAATAAAGATTCTTCATAAATGACAGGTACTGAGACCAGTGGCAGTTATGCATTTGCTGACATCAAAGGGAATACAATGGAAGGGACCGAGACAAGATTTTTTTTTCCAGATTCCATTCTATACAGTCCCTCCCCTCTCATCAGAGCCATTTCACTAAGTCGCTAGTGAGTGCATTCAATGAAGCCCATTCATTCTGGAGAACAGCTTCCCTAGGTTTCCTTCAATGAATTATCTGAGACTGGTTCTACTATACTTGGAGATTACAGTAACCATGCTAATAAGTCAGATAGTCATGAGAAGACAACACTTAGCAGAATAATGTTGATGACAGCAGCCTCTCATCATCCTGCTCTGCTGTCCTAGAGAAAAAGCACCTGCCTCCAACCTGTGTGCCTCTCTATATACACACATACCCTGTTGGAGGTTATTTCTCCCTGCAAATGAGGCACAGTAATTGTCAGAAAGATTGCCAGAATTAGAGACTTTGGATCAAGCTATGCATTGTGACAGTCACCTTGAAACCTGTTCACTCTGCATTTAAAAATATGTGACAAGATAAAATTTTAAAGGCAGACAGCTATAGTTTAACTGCGAATGTAAGACATACAGAGTTATTAATAAGCAAGTGAGGCTCAGTTAAATCTTATGCAATTTTTATTTAGATAGATCTATAGTATCTCTCTCAAACACAAAGTTATCAAAGTTTTCCTGGTGGTTAAAACACACTTTTGCCTGCTGCTTTATCCTGATGTCCTATAGTCACACAATGTTTTATGAATTCAGATTTTCCACATCAATTAAAAACAAAAAAAGAAGTTGACTGATGCATTGGTGTGAACCTGAAACTTCAGAAATAAATATGAGACATTTTAGTGGTAAGTTTCAGTAGTGGTTTGAAAGATCACAGAAATCTCCTCAAGCTTTGAAAGTTACTGCATGCTCAGACCTCACGTACTGCATCGAACTGACCTGTGATAGAGGAGGAAGTGCATTTGGAATGTCTGTAACGCTCCACTTGTTTGAGAGGAAGATGCCAACAGATTAAAGACCATCAAGGACCACAAAGACAACTTTAGCAGTACAGACTGAAGCACCTCTAGAGTTTAAAAACCAGCTCCATGTGGGTTTTCAGGATTGTAAGACCAAAATTAATCAAATCACATTCTAGCTTGCTCTGCTCATCCAATTACTTGGATGCAATTTCTCACTGGACTGTGGATTGTTCATGTTAGGTTGCCTTTTTTCTTCTAAAAAAATCTCTAATTTAACAGCAGGGAGCCAGATGGGATATCATTACATGTGCTTGATATATGTCAAAAGCATAGATTTATCCCTCAATTTCTTAATAACATGTCAAACAATGGAGTAAATTGGACCTGAATTTTCTGGATGAAGACAGAAATAATTCCCAGGTCTACAGAGTAGACACTCCATCATTATTTTCCCTCAGTTTGCTTCCCAAGAGATGTTCAGAATCAACCATTTTTTTTCTTTAAGAAATATTTAAGCTCATTCTGTATATATGGTCAAATTTTTGCCACTTAACCATTTTCCTGCAATCCAGCTATTAAAGATCTCCCCAAGACCCAGGAAGAAGCCTCCACTGCCATCAAACCACTCTTCTACAGGTATCACAGACACCACATCCAAAAGGGCCCTCACCACAGCATCTCCGTACTCTACACACCAGGAAACATCATGTATGATGGCATATACTCTGTGTGTACGTGCACACACGTACATATCGTGCCCAATAGGCCAAGGCCTGTATTAAGTGTTTGAGCAAGGAAGTCAAGATGTATCTGGTACACAGCATAAGGACACTCCTCCTTATGATACAGCCAAGTCCTGCCTTCTGACCAAGAGTTACTTACAGCACATTTCCAGTAACTTTTGTTAACCTTCTAACTTACAACTTTTTACCTCCTGTTGAGGCGGCGAAGTCCTCTGTCACATTTTTCTCCCAGAGTTTTCCCTGCTATGCATTTCAACAGCCCATGTTCTCACTTCAGACACTCATCTTGAATACTCTTGATATTTTGCATGTAGCAAACACCTGGAACGAGAAAGTACAGCATGTACTACTCAGAGAATGACTTTACTGCATTTGTATGCAACACCAGTGCTAAAATCTGAGATGGACACTCAAAAGAATTTCAGGAAGACACCATTATTGCTCTGATACTGCCAGGGCCACAGCAGAAGAGGGGAATCACATCACCTCTTTTCTTGCCTTTTGCCTCTTCTCCTGCTTTAGGTCAAAAACTTGAACAAATGGACGCAGCAAATTTTTCCCCCGTCAGAATGGTTCAAGACAGAATTCCCCAATATAAGTAGGATTAGTGTGGTATGCATACACTCCAGTTCTGTCTTCAAACTGCAAAGAACAGAAAGAAAAGCCTTTCAATGAATATTGACTTTGAAACAACAAAAGGAGTGGATGTGTATCTTAGCGAGTGCCCATCTTTCTCCTCTGCAAGGAAGCTGGTAATTTTAAGCCTCCATAGTGCAAAACCACTTGGGTTTGGTGGCATACTCAAGTAATAGTCCACATGGTTTAAGAAAGATTCTCCTTTCAAAACGATTCAGTTTGTAATACATCAACTTTACCAGAAATTAGTTCTCCAAGAACTCCATGGAGGCCACTGTTTTGGCAAACATTCCTGGGACTGTCCACTGGTCCTGATAGCACATAATACCTGTATCCATACAGACACTCCCGCTCAAAACGCTGCACAGTCCACTCCTAAAGCACATTTTTCTCAGATCCTGTGGCTCAAGTTGTTGCACTGCTGCTCCACAGCAAGTCTGCCAAAAAAGGAACCACTGCCAACTTGAAGTGTGTTGGCATCACAGCAAGCACATAAACAAAGACTACCCCTCTCCATGGCTGGCTGGAACCCAGTGGTCCCTAATGCATGCAACATTCTTCATTTTTCTCTTAAGTTTTGTCAGAGATATCATCTGTGCTACTTCAGACATTGGGCAAATTCAAACTTTCATGTACCCTGATGAAGGTAAGGAGCCTTTCCTTCCCTGGCATGGAAGTCTGCTTTCTTCCTAATCAGAGACCCTCAATAGAGGAGACCCATTCAGTACCACCCTCTGCACTAGCTGTTCCAACCAAAATCCCCTGGGTACTGCAACTAGGTCCTAGGGCACAGGTAGCAAACTGCACAAAAACCCCCCAAATAGGGAAATATCCTGAACCATGTAGGAAACAGATCTGAACTGTAGCTCTTGAAGAGGCAACTATGGGTAAAACTACAGGAGCACGAATGGGGAATGCAAGTGACCCTGCAACTCACCAGAATGTGATAGCAAAACAACTGGACTCCATCACTGGCCCTGAAATGCACTGAAAAAAACTGGTGAGTTTTCCAACAGCCAGTCTGCCTGGAACAGCCTGGGAACACAGCATCTCCAAACCACATGAGGCTGCCAACAGCAACTACAAGGTAATCCTGCTGCATGCAAAATAATACGGGTGGGGAATTTTCAAACGTCGCTATTAAAAACATTCTTGGAATGATAGCTCTGTCCTGACACTCAATACAAGCAACCCATGCTTCATGTTTCAGTGGCAACAACTCCCTTTGGGGAAGCAAAACATCTTGCACTCCTCAGAGAGCCGAACAAAGCTGCAGCAGAACAGACACAGGCTGCTGCAGTGTTATCAGGCTTTGCCCACCGGCCTTTCAGTCAAGGGGTGAGGCTGCCCATGAGCTCCCTGAGCACATTCAAGGGACGAGCAGAAAGTTTCTCTGCGCATCTCTCCACACACCTATTTGTACTGCTATAAGTAAGTTGAGTAAACTCACACATGCTATAGATAAGCAAGCAAATGCTTATATCGTGCTCCTAGATGTAGAAAAACACCATTTACTTGAACTTACTCACAAATCTACTGCTGCACATTGTCCTCTTGATACACAGTCACATCAGACTCTGGTCAACTAGCCCAACCTGCAACAGCAGCTAGTTAAAAGCAGTAACACAACTAAAAGCTTCCATTATGCAGCATTATTAAAGGGGAGAAACTTACAAACAACTTTAATTTGTCTTTAACTTCCAGAAGCCTGGCCCTCTGACTTGGCCCTTCTGACACCACATCACAGTTGGGTGAGACACTTCAGACTCCCCCCTGCCATTGGCTTCTGTGGCACAAGATCAGGCCCTCCATTAATACCATGCTTCCAACTGAAATGAATCCTCTTAGCTGCTCAAACAAATGCATCTGACATTCTCTCCTGAAGGAACTGCTGAATGGGGCATCTAGAAGGCTGCCAATCAGAAAGCTAAGAAAATCAAAACACATTACAATGGAACTTGGGCAGTCACGAGACAAGCAAGTACATTAGACACTGATGAATTCACCATGCTCCCTGAGCTATTTGTATGTGATTTATCTCAGTTTCTGGTTAATTCTTAACAGGTATTTCCCCTGTCCCTTGGCAAGCAATTGGCAAACTCCCTGTGTGTGCTCCAGTAACAAACATCCAAGCAGTGGTTCAAAGCAGATGTAGTAAATGGAATTTTTATCAAAGTAAGAATATTCTTTATAATCCTATTTTTCCTGCATCTGAAAATGAACACACTCTAAGAATTGAACTGCAGCATGCCTCCCTTCTCCACTACATTCTCCTTTGCTCTACAGCTATTTTAATTCCTATCTAGGCACAACACATTCTTATTTCCTATGCAGAGTGCTCTACGAAGCTACAAAGTAGATTCTTTAGTTAAACAACAGCTAGCAACATTCAAAGTCCTTTATAAAGCCCAGTTGCACTGACACTTAAGCCAGGGCAGCATCAGGACAAGACAAAGGGAGAGCTCTTGCAGCCTCACCTTTCAGCACACTGCTGTTTTGCTGCAGAGCTTCCAGGCTAACCCACAGTGACATAGAAAAGAAAAACTCGAATCAACAGACCTACCAGCAATTGTATAAGCCAGTAATTGTATGTATTTCAAATACTGGCACTCTCCTGTAAAATGCAAACCCCCGAGCTGCCTCCCCTGATTCCAGCTATTCCAACACTTTGGGCTGTTGGAGAGGATGTGCCTCAGTTCCAGCTGAGGGCTCTGAGCCCCAGGCAGAGTGCAGAGGCAATGCCTGCTGCCCAGCTGCAGCTCCACAGCCAGTGGTGCTCCTGCACCAGGGGACCCACTGCCAAGCCAACAGCACTCCAGACGGGCCCTAGACATGCCATTTTCTCCCAGTGGGAACTGAGGTCTCCAGGGGGATACATCAGGATGAACAGAGCCTGTATTAACCCAGCTGTGCAGCCCTGTGCACCCACGCTGGCTCTCCTGGGTGTCTCCACACCGCATGACAGCAGGCAGCTGTGAGCATCACAACACCAGCACACCTTGCCACAGCGGGGTTTCTAACTCCTGGCAGGACCCACTGTAGCTACCACTGCCCACTGCTTCAGTAAGAGCTGGAACCCCCAGTGTGAACAGATTCAAACTGAGTCACTACAAATTAAACTGGAATAAACCCCATTTGCCCCTGAGCCTTCACACTTGGACAGTACACAAAGAACAAGCACCTGACTGTATACAGCCTATCCAGCCTGCACTACTCACACTACAGTGCCAAGGCAGCCCTAACAGCTGGGATCCTGACAGGTACACTCCGCTGACTGCAGAAGAGTGGGCACTGCTGTGGCTTTTAAGCATAATCAAATCTTTGATTAAGCAGCAAGTAGCTAAGACTGTAAATTCAGAAGTGGAGTATTTTTGTATCTTGCCCATGGGGTGTGTGTGTGTGCTTTGGAGTTGCATGTGCTTACCACAGCACACCACGTGGGGATACAGCTTCCTACCCTCTGTACAGGTTGCTACCTCTCAACTCCCTTCCTTTTCCTCTTCTTCCTTCTCCTGACACAACTTTCAAAGTTTCTCCAGCTGCACTTTTACCCTCCAGTTTGTTCCAAGACTCTAACCCTTTTCTCTCCATCTTGCAGCTCTGCGTTGCTACTGTGGTCTTGAGTTTTGATGAAAAACAGGCTATCAAAGCCTTTATCCTCAGCTGCATATTTTTAAGTTTAGGCCCCCTGTCTACCAGGAAGATTCAATTTAGGTACAAAGCACTGCACCTGGCAGCATTTGCCAGATCCTGCCCAAACAATAATAAAGTTTCTTGGCCTCAGGAACTGCTGAACCCAAACACTGTTTTCTCTGGCACAAGAGGCCAATTTACCACTCGAGATAAATATTAAGCAAACAGGATTTTTTTTTACTTTAGGAACTAAGAAGCTACAACTTTTTCCTGCAGCCACAGACACACCCCCTGTGCCTGCAACGCTGAGCTATTTTTAAAAAATTCATTCCTGTGGTATTTTCCTAAAAGCTATAAAGCAGTAGGGCATTCTTTCAACCACACTTTGCTATTATTATTCTGTCTTTGCCTCCTGGCTTCCAAATTCTGATAGATTAGCCATCTGTCAAAAGAAAAATAAAATTATTATCTCTGCACCTTTTCCTCTATCACTTGTTTCCCCTGAGCAGCAGCTCAGACCTGGCAGGAAACTGTCTTAGTTCCTGCCCTAAGACTCCATCACAACTTGGAAATGTCCATGTCCTAAATGTTGCAATTTGGACATTCTGAATAGTAAAAAAAATAGAAAAGAAAAACTTGTACCTCTTGGCAATGTTTCAAAGAGCAAAACCAGTGAACCAAAACCCAAGTGATGTACTGTTGCCTATCCACATAATAGCAACACCCTCAATACCTGAAAAAATAAGATTAGTAGCTTAAATTCACAAGAGGGCACCAACATCAGTAATTTCAACAATCAGCTCAGGAGATGACAGGTAAAATGAGTTTGTGACTGAGCTAGTAATTCTAAAAGAAGCACAGAGTCCACAGCAAATGATGATACAAACCTGTATCAGCTGGGGGACCTCTTGTTAAAATAACAGGCAGAGACACAAAGCACTCAGCTGTTCTCTCTCCTCTGTACTTGTTCTCCAGTATAAAATACAGAACATTTTTTCTAAGACTATGTAAGTATAAACAAAGATTAAATTTAGGACAAATATCTCCTTCCCCTGATTTCATCGTCTGAACCCTCAATTAAACTCCTCAGTAAGCAAGGAGCACCTTTTTTCTATTCACACACACACTTCATTCCTGTTTGCCCATGGTCCATGCTAGGGGAGAGCACTTCCACAAAATCCGTCTTTCACTCCCAGCTCCTGATCCTACTTCTTTTTTCCCACCCTTTTACACTTCTGGCCATCTATTACTGGAAAAATTAGCTTTCTTCTGCCTGAGTCAAGAGAAGAGGCAGTGGCAACATGCCCTCATGAAGAAGGGATTGCCTCTTGCTATGTTCTCTACCTGCCAGACCAAGTCTGCAGCCACCTATCCTCCTTGTTCGATCCCACTCTACTGCTGCTGCCCTCAGCAATGGTTGTGAGGCCACAAAGATGTGCCAAGCTCTGGAGCAACCCCTCATGACTGTGGTTTGCATCTTGTCACAGTCCCTCTGCTACTGCAAATGCACCCTTAGACAAAAGTCTCCGTCAAGTCAAAACCCAATTTACTGACATACAATGAGTCCAAAAACTGCTAATGGTGGATTTCAAAATTTAAGATTTTTTTTTTCCCCTCTGCATGTTAATGTTTTTTTCCCTCTACTCAATGAGCCCATCTGCAAACTACTCTGTCTTAGGGAGGTGATGAATTTAAGATAGGTACTGTGAGATATGTGCAGGTCAGAGCTTCAACCATCAGTGTCACCTTCCTTCTTGAGCTCAGCTACTGACTTCAGAGACAGCACAACTATACTTAGTGTTACTGCTCTGCTAGGAGAGGACATTCACATAAATCCAGCTGACAGCAAAGTTATAATAAAGGTTTTGGTTCAAACACAACTATGCTGTTTTACATTAGCTAATGAATTCCAGCATCATTCATTTACTGAGAAATAATATTCAGCTCTCACATGTCAGAATCACTTAATTTACTTTGTTTCTTTCACATCAAATTTAAGGGGAAAAAAAAGGTGCTGGGTTACAGAGCTCTTTAAAGCTGAATGCTAACAATTGCTGGATGAGAAAACAACAGACAAAAAATTACCAACAACTCATACCTATTTTCAGAATGCAAACGGGAAGGACTTCAACAAAAAAGAGCAAAATTCCATGAGAAAAAAAGTAAGCATTTTTTCCTCTAGTCAACATCACTTACAATAATTCCAGTGGTTTATCCAAACTTCTAGACTCTTTGTTTGTTCTCACAGACAGTGGAAATAAAAAAATAAATAAACTTTCAACCTCCTTTGAACAATCTACAACAGATAACAAGTTGACACACCTCTAAACAGCCAATTCCAATAAGCACATTCATTGATATAGAAGTAACAGCACATATATATATACACAAAAATATATTTACTTATTTATGCATTTAGGTAAAACATGTAACAAGGATTGCCTGAGAAGTACTGCCAAAGCAGGTCAGCGCTGGGAAAGCAGGACCTCCTAAAGCCCTGCTTGGGGTTTCCTGGGGCAGCAAGCACTACCTAAGAAGGAAAAACCTCCCCCAGTGCAAGATTTTCCCCATCTCACAGGTGCAAATCCTCAGCAGTTTGTCAGGCTCTGCTTGCTATAACAAAAAGCCTTCATTCTCTTGACATTTTAAAAGGGTTCAAAGAAACATAACATGACCTAGTTAAAAATACTATGTGGAGTGTGTATACACACCCACTGTGCTCTAAGCCAAAATCACAGAAAGCAAAGTTTGTTTAGCCTAATAGCTCATCCTACCTACCCCCCCTCTCCTGCAGAACGCCAAACCAGTATCTGCTCTGTTGCCTTGCCTGGTGTGCTTTGAAAGCCCCAGGTGACTCCCTCTTCACAGGCACACAGACTGTACCTCTGTGTACACCCAACCTGTGCCTGCCACAAAGAGGCAGAGCCCAGCACCTCCAGGTGGTACCTCACATAAACAGATGCCACAGCGCTCACTGCCATGAGTACTGCAGTACTTTTCCTGACCTTCAGCCAGAAGGTTTGTTTTAGCTAATTTGAACCTCCTCCACCCAAAATGTCTTTGTAAAGCTGAGGTTGTGTCTTAATCACCTGGCCAAACTTAAGTCCTGCAGCTCCTTTGATCTTTCCTGGCTAATCAAACTCCTTGGTCGCTTTACCAATGTTGATGCTGCTCTCAGCATTCCTCTAACCTGCAGTGATCTCCTACTTCACACAGCTGCAGAGAGCCAGGCAGCATTGTAATTGCAGACAGCAGCGTGTTCTCAAAGCTGACACTAGAAAGACCAGCTCAACGCTCAGTCTGGGCTCACCAGTGGAGCACAGAAGCCTGTGCCAAGCTCCCTGTTGCTATTGTTAGACTGGCTTTGAAACAGGAACAAGATAAAATCTGTCTGCACCATCTTGCAGCACGGATGCCCAGTTTTGTTAACAAATCCATTCCTAAGCATCAGTTGACAGTTGTCTGCTGGCTCTGTTTATGGCACAGGCAACATCTTCCTGCAACTGCTTCTACAGCCACTTTAAATGTCAGAGGACTTAAATGCACCCAATGCCCACTGCCAAGTCTTCAGTTACAGCCCTTTCTCCTTTTTCAGGCAGAGATCAATCTATTTCCCACAGCAGGAAATCAGACACAGGGACTGCTACAGACATAAGAAAAAATGATCAAGAAATAAGTAAGTAACAACATCCAGCTAATGCAAGTAAACCACCACTATCAATATTCTGCCTCTCTGCGAGGAAAATTCCACAGGTCCCAGATTTTCACTAACACTGAACAATCACACAGCCTACTGTATGAAATAACAGAAGGTTACAGATTGTGCAATGAGTAGTCAGGCAATGAGGCTTCTTGCATGACATTTCTGGGCTATTTTGATACTGTGCCAAAGCCTGACAGCAGCCCTTGATTACTGCCTTTTAGAGATGTCTCTAGGCTGGTCTTCCTGCCCCACAATTCATTGTTGTTCTAGTGTTAGCATCAGCACTCTCTGAATACCAAATGCCAAGCTTTGGTAAGGGTGTATTTCATGCCACCTTTGCACTGATGGAAAAGTGATGCCACAAAGTGGCAGGAGAGAAGACGTCGGGCTCTGAGACTAGAAAATATCTGAAGAATTGATGGAGAAATTCCTGTGCCACTGTAAGAGAAAAATTGCATTCGGAAAGTAAATAGTGCTCAAATAGGTGATGCTACAATAATTAATTAATAAATATTTTTATACTGTGTCACTGTGACCCATAAGAGGTCTTATACTAGATGCTGTATGAATAGGGAGCTTTCTATTCAGAGGAATCTCACCTATTATGTCATTTTAACAGACAAAACCCTCCTAACAGTATTTTCATCTCTTCTTTAGGATATTTTTTATCTGAACAGATTCTTTTCAATAAAAAAATTACTTAACCCTTGCAATACCCTCCTGACTAGCACACTGCCATCATCCAAAAGAAACCTCTCTCTTGGATGAATTCAGCATGTCCTGCTAACAGTACTTACAGCTCTGCAATTCAGCATTATAAAATTCTTTGTCTTTTGAGTGTAAGAGTTTCACTTTATGCCCTGCCAAGGTCATATGCAAAACAAATACTCTCCCACTATGGCCTAATGGGAGGTCTCAAACACCTCAGGTGCCTAGGTATCTAATACCTAGGGAAATATGACAATCAACATTTCAGTGCTAAATTATGTCAGATTTCAGTGCAAGCTACTCTGTTCTTACCCTCTCTGATATAGAAAAGAAGGGATTCTTGGTAAATCTGAGGTACTTTGACTCACAACTATAGAACAAAAGAAATCAGTATTTCTTACAGGAATCACTGTGAGCAAAGCTTTAGCTGTGTAAGAGCTGTCACACCAATCTCCTCCATGAAAAGTTAAGTGTCTGGAACTCAGGAGAAGAGAGATTGGGGGGAGTGGGTGGGAGAGAAATACTATCACCCACTCACTCCCAAACCAGGAAGAGATCAATTTTAAGAATTATCTCCCTCAGAACATCTTCTCTAAAAATCACTTTCCCCCCCTTAAAAATGGATATATCTTTAATAATAATATTATCAGTATTTATTTTTGTTATTGTTTTGTCACTGAAAGTCTGGGCCACATCAAATAATTCTTTCTCCAAATGAACCCAATAGTCTTCATAGTGTTTGGCCTGGAATGAATATGTGCCCTGAAAAAGCACAATGACAACTCATTGAAATATAACCACTGTACACTTCCTTTGGCAAAAAGATGGAATTTCCTTCTGGAAATTGTTTATAATCCAGAAATCTACAGATTCCTCAAAATGTCTTGGTTATTCAATTAAGTTCATAATGAAAGAGAAGCCATTCATAGGAACAATCTGTTAAACCCAGAGAAGAAACTTCATGCCTGAGGACGCACATCAACACATGCATGAAAAGATTATATGAGTTTATCTTGGTTGGACTGGATCTGTGTATTTTGTGTCAATCTGCAGAGTTTCACTGTCAGTACAGTTACTGCTGTCTGCGCTACCAAGCTAGAACAGACCAATTAAGTCTAGTTAACTCCAGATACTGACCCCAATGTGTCCAACAAACCTCCAGACAGTTAAGGAGAAACTTGCCTTTTTTAATTTTCAGCAACAGTATGAGCTACTGAGACTTGTCAGAGATGCTGACATCTAAATATGCTTCACAAACTTCTGAGTTTGACTGCTTCACTGTATTTCCTGAATCCATTATGCCTGCAATTTTCCTCCTCTGAATCACACAGCTCATCCATGTCAAAATAAATTTATCACCCATTAATTTTTATTCAGACAGTTATTTCACACCTCCAGCACATAAGGCAGGGCAATGGCAGGGCATCAGGTTGCTAACCCAGCATCACAGAGGAGGTTACAGCATTTCCACCTTCTCCACAGTGTGCAGTTGGCAGTCTCCTGCCTACATTTCTGGCAAAATATAAACCAGATACATGTTTTCAGTTTTGAGAGCGCTCATCCCTGAGCTCATGGACTTGGGTGTTCACTTTGCCTCTTTCGATTTAAAGAAATACAGTTTTTCTTGTTCTGCTGTAATTGATGAAGGCTTTTTCTCAAAAAACATTTCACAGGGAAGTTAAACTCTACATAGAAAACATTTCATAAATGATGAAAAGTTGTCACCTTTGATAATTCACTTTTGAAGAGAAAACAACGAACAGAAAACAAGCAGGTTTTAAAGGGTCTGTCCTAGTTATAGTGGCTGGGACCAGTTTATCACTGTGGGAATGTAACTGGAACTGTGTATTCCATACCCTCTCTGCCATTTATCATGAACTGTTAACGATGCATTGTTTGCAACAGCTGCCCAGGACACACCTGACACCCTCAGGCTATGAACTGTCTGCATGGGAAAAACAGAGATAAGAAGGTTCCCTGTCTTCACACCAATGACTCAGGTGTGATAACTCCCCTCCAGGAGTCATTAACACCTTCACACCCAACCTGAGGGGGTCATGTCTGCTAATGGGCCATCAAGTAGACCAAAAATATCCTGTGACTCACTGAGTAAACTGCCCATTGTGAAAACCCTCACCCTGGGGGAGGTACTGAGTGTTCCTATCTGAACTGAAGCATATATAAGCTTGGGGTTTTGGAACTTGAGGCACTCACTCACTCGTCAGACTGAGAGGAGGACCAGAACCTCAACAGGACTGCAACTACCGCTCTCAACCAGACTGCGACCACCAACCTTCTAGAAGGAAAACAGGTTTTCCTTTTTCTTTTCTTTTTGCTTTGTACTCAGGGGGACCACGTGGTGCTCAGCACAGGGGCTGGTGAGCACCATACTGTTTGTGCCCCAGGGGGCTGGGTTGTACAACTGGGTTTTGAGGGCTGAAACCAATTTTCCTTGGTATCAGTGTATCCATTGTAATCTGTTTAATAAATTGTAGTTCTGACTTCTAAACTCTTTTGAGTTGGATTCATTTCTCCTGCCGGTTTACTTTTAAAACCAGCACAGGGTCAAGAGACCATTCTTAAAAGAAGCTAAATCCATGGATGTGACACAGCAGTGGTACAGCTGGATAGAGCTCTATGTCTTGACCATCCACATCAAAAATTAAAAAAATAAATAAAGATATTTTCTAGTGTGAAGTAACTCAACCCCTCACAGAAAAGCTCATCATTTAATGAAACCACTAAATCCTGTCTCTCACTCAAATTAAACCCAGTTTTGCTTTAACTATATTCTGCTCCATAAGGTCTCCTTGCTACAAGCAGAGCGGGTGTATTTTTCCACAAGAAAGTACTGGCAAAACAGCAAAAGAAATGTACTTATCATCAGGCTTCCACCCTAATGCCCAATTAAAGCAAAAACTGAACAACTTAGTTGTTTCCACGTTTGGTAAATCAGGTGGTCAGCACCAGCTCTCTGCCCTCTAAACATCATTTGACACTGATGCCACTTGCCAGCAGGATGCATGACCGTTCTGTCAGCACGGCACTGCAGTCTCTCATTAAGACGACGTAAATTTAATTAAGAGTATTTCAAAATAGGCAAAAGGCAACTAAAAAGCCTGTCAGTCATTGTATGGAGTTTCCTAACTTCTGTTCTTTGAATATACGAGCTCGTCACAAACCTGCCACTGATACAACATGCAAGCTATCTGTCCTCTTGGTGGCACAATGCCTGTAGCACACAATGAACAAACTCTCCACCTCACACCTTTATTCAGCTCAGTGGCAGCATCTTCTTGTCTCAAAACACTTAAAAAGGTGGTTGCATTCTGAAAGTACCTTATAATGTTCTCAGATTACAAAAAACCCCTGCCCAATAGACTTCAGACATGGTTCTTTTTTAAAAATACAACTTCTTTCTGTAGCATAAAAAGGAAAAAGAATTAACACCTTGGACACCTGGTGAACACAAGTAAAGCCTTCTTTCCAGGAATTCAGGTCAACAGGGGTTAGCATTGTTAGATGAAGAACTATGCTTTGATTACATCTTTCATCCATGAGCTTTGAAGGAAGGTGCTCGGGGGGACCACCGGTCTAGAGGGTTCATGTTTGCAGTAGCAGCACATGGACATCTGAGAGCTGAGAAATAGTCCCCAAGCCAGACAGACTAA
Organism: Grallaria varia; assembly: GCA_013396735.1. Taxonomy (NCBI): domain Eukaryota; kingdom Metazoa; phylum Chordata; class Aves; order Passeriformes; family Formicariidae; genus Grallaria; species Grallaria varia. The sequence goes on from VWZG01008668.1 coordinate 507,883, forward strand.
ACATCACACTAGAACCAGCAACATATTCTAGTGTCACTTTCAAACTTCCTGTCTCAGGGAACTCTACAGGCTACTATGTACAAGCCTTCCAGGTTGCAGAATGCCAGCAAGGTCTAACAGCTCTGACCCTAGACACACACACAGGATCTAATGCTGTGACCACTGCAATGACAGCTACTGAGTTTATACTTTTAAATATTGTAACAAAGAGGTATGTCATAGAATCATAAACCCATTTATGTTGGAAAAGACCTCTAAGAGCATTGAGTGAAACCATTAATCCAGCACTGCCAAGTTCACAACTAAACCATGTCCCTTGGCGCCACATCCACGTTTTTTGAACACTTCCAGAGATGGTGATTCCACCACTTCCCCGGGCAGCCTGTTCCACTGTCTAACCACCTTTTCAGTGAATAACTTTTTCCTAATATCTAATCTAAATCTCCCATGGCACAACTTGAGGGCATTTGGTCTTGTCCTATCACTTATTACTTGGGAGAAGAGACTGATCCCCACCTTGCTACAACCTCCTTTCCAGTAGTGGTAGGGAGGGATAAGGTCTCCCCTGAGCATCCTTTTTTCCAGGCTAAACACCCCCAGATCCCTCAGTAGCTTCTCTCTAGACTTGTGCTCCACACCCTTCACCAGCATTGTTGCCCTTCTCTGGTCACGCTCCAGCACTTCAAGGTTTTATTTACAGTGAGGGCCCAGAAGTGAATGCAGGATTTGAGAAGCAGCCTCACCAGTGCTGAGTACAGAGGGACAATCACTCCCTGAGTCCTGCTGGCCACATTATTTCTGACACAGGCCAGGATGCCATTGGCCTTCTTGGCTACCTGGGCACACTGCTGGTTTATGTTCAGCTGGATGTCAACCAGCATACCCGGGTCCCTTGAAACCACTTTTCCCCAAGCCTATAACATTGCATGGGGTCATTTAGTTTTGGATCCCCATACAAACAACAGGATGGCTTAATTAGCAATATTCTATTTCTCTGCATACAAACTACAATATTGATGCAGTACTGAGATAGTTCTAATTTGCTGGACATATTAGGAACAGGTTCATCTCAGAAAAAAATAATTTCATTAAGGCTTTTTAAATATTGGTATTAAATAACTGGTAACTGCAATATATTCATCATTTGAACTACAATAGCATCCAGAAAAACAGCCACAGTTGGATCTCTTATAAGCATACAGAAAAACACATCCATCTCCTAAATGGCAAATGATCTAAAGAGTCAGTCCAATCTGGTACACAATGGAAAAAGAAAAAAAAGTTCTAATTATGTTAACTGAGCACCCTCAACTCAGTTGTAGAGACAGGAATAAACTTTCAGTCTCCCCAAACCAGTTTTGTACCCTCATATTCATGATGTCGCACTGATGGTTAAAAGGAGCAGTGGTGAAGCAAACCATCTCCAAGTCAGCTCAGCCTGAAAAATATGATATTCACAGCTTACACTAACGTCAGCTCTCAGCACATGAGGAAATGCCAACATTGCTCTTTAATGCCTGGTTTGGTAAAGTTTCACGCTTAGGTATCCCTGCCAAAATCATGCTATCAAATGATGAATTATTGTATCATCCCAGTGATTTGCACTGGAATACACTCCCTGAAATGCATTCAAGAAACGCCATAAAAGCACATACCTAGAAGTGGCAAAAATAATAACCCCAGAAAATAAAAAAAGGAGATAACAATAAGCGAATTCATTGCAGGAACAGCAGCATATCTGAACAATGACAGAAAATCAAGCCCTAACAACATACAGAAGTCATGTGGAACAAACATGACTGCTATCATTGTATTAAAGAGCTGGAAAGACAGACAAGTCAAACACTGGAGCACAGCCAAGTTTCCTCCTACAGTTCAGTATGGAAGTTTCTAGCCAAAACAATATTATTTACAACCAGCTTCAGCATCTCACCCCTGTGTTCATTCAGGGGCAGATAAGATTCAAATGGTTTTCTTTCTAACTGACAATTTATACTCACCACAAATCCTAATAAAAGACACAGGGTATGACACATCCAGAAAATACCTAGTCTGGATTGCTTCATTCTACTTTTCTTCTGCATCCAAATCTACATTGTTGCAGATGCATTTAACAACAGAGACAGTGTCCAGCTTGATTCTCAGCTAAAGATGTATTATGATCTGTGCTGAGTAGGACTATCGGATTTGCTCCACTGTTTGAGCAGCTGTCTGAACTACAATTGTAAATGACATAATTTTTTTTTCAGCTATTCACTATCAAGCATTAATGTCATAAGATTTCCTGTGTGCAATTTTAACTGTAAAGAAATTATCAGGCCTGATCACAGGCTGAGTGAGAATAACATTTATACCCCCAGAGGTGGTAAAAGGAAAGAGAAGAGACACAATAACTGGCTGGCATGAAACAGAATCTCTGTCACAGGGGAAATCTGGACACTTGCATCCCTCAGGATTCTAGTTAGCACCCTGTCTTTCTGCTCCAAGCTGAATGATTGCCACTTGAAGACACTGAAGTGTTGCTTGACAGTTGTGTATCAATCCCAAAAACATTAAGGGAAACAGCAGGACATGAAAGCTGGCTAAACCCAAAAACCCAATGCTTTGAAAAACAACACAACGCTGCCATCAGTGATGCATCTGGTAAACAGTAACTGAAATAGCTGACAGTTGCAAAAAAAGGGGGCAAAGAAATTTGAAGAGAGAATCTGCTACATCACATAAAATAAACAGGTTATTTCTCAGGATTCCCATATGTCATAAGTGTACTACAGTAGACTTGTCATGTTAAATGATTGTCCACAAGACAGAGGTGTATATCTGATAACTGTTTATTTGGGAGGAAATGTTCTGCTCATCATGTTTTGAACATCTTCCATGGAAACTGTACCTCATTTACGCATGACTGTGCCTTCAATTCCACAAAGAGACCAGACCTACCTGTGGGTCTCTGCAAAGCAAACACCAGCTTCAGTAAAGGCAGTAAACACCTGCATACCTCTAAAACAAATAATTACACAAGCTCAATACTGGGAGAACGGATACATTCCAGACTTGCACTAGTTGAGGGTTTCTGAATAACAAATTAGTTCAGCAACACCTGACATTAATCTCTTTGTTCTCTTTACCTATTAAGTTGCTCCCATATGTTTTCTGTGGTTAGATAGTCTGTTACCTGGAAGTACTCTGAATGCTAAAGAAAGAGCACAATTTCTACTCCTTTTTTATGGTAAAAAACTTTCCATGCTGACAGAACATTTTGAATGCCTACACAAACATTTTATTTGACTTTGCAGGTCTCCCAGGTTTCCCATAGCCCTTTTTTCCTCGCTTGAATGGGTCTGAAGTTCAAATTCTTCCAGTAAATACCTGACTGTAACTCCCACCTGCATTGCCAATATTCTCCAGCCCTACTGATATCTGAAGAGACCCACTTGGAAACTGAAGACTCTGGGTTTTTTGATTAAACCACAATAAAATATGCCTTTTAATTAAGCATAATTTTGTATAATTAATCTGCACAGAAAGCATTCATTTACCTTGCTATCTGAGATTTCCCCAGAGAAAACTTTTACAGTTCAAATGAGCCCTACATCTACTGCCATAAATCATTGTACCTTAATAATGCAGCCTGCAAGTACAAAGAGCTTCCCACACACTCATTCTGTCAGAACAGTATATATATGTCATATTCAGCATACACATGAATTTCAGCCTTCAGCAAAACAAATCCTGCCACAAGACACTGTGTAGGGCCAATCTGTCAGCAACACTGAGGCTCTCTCCCTCTTCACAGCTCTGGTGTTTCACATATGTCAACAACCCTGGAATCATCAGTACGAGCCAACTCAACAACAACATAGTGGCTAGGCAGTGTGGTTCCCCAGACTTGCCCCTCTTTGGAAAACTCTTCCTTAAAGTCCTGTTCTTAACTATTAAAGTGAAGGCTGCCTTCCACTTTCATTAAACCTGTGCAGGATTTTTCTTGGTGTACCTAGACATGTATGCAGGGATGTCCCCTTGAGCACCAGCTTTGTTGATTTGCTTTGGAGGAGGGAAGAAGTATTTTGCTATGATAGCAGTAGGGGGATTTGTTACATGCAGCGTCAACAGCTCTCACGGGCCCTCCAAGTCCTGGTGTTGTGTTGAGAAGAGTTGCACCAGACATGGAGGATTCAGAAGGAAATATTTAAAATTGAAATGAAAAAGACATTTCAGACCTTGAGGCTATTCTGAGGATCATCCACTGGTACATTTTTAATTCATCTCTACCCTGCATTCAAAGCTGGGCATACACACACAAGACACAGTTACCAGAGATCGGAAAGTTCAGTTCCTCCAGAAAATGGAATTTCAGCATGGAGGGGACAATCCTGAAGAAATACAGGGAATATGAAGTTCAGATTCTTCCTCTCCCTCTCTCAAATTGTTCTTAATTTCAGAGAAATTGCTATTTGTAATTAGTTGTTATGGCATTAGGTTTGGAAACATTCACTTAAAAAAACCCCTTAGTCATCCACTTAGAATAACAGATAACACAATATACTATTTAGACTCCAAAAATGTCATCTGTGCTTTCAGGAGCATACATGCACCTGGGAAATGAGGCAGGCATTCATATACAAGGAGAAAATTGGGACCATGCAGGACAGGCCTAAGAAGGAACCAGGGTTAGAGACTGAGTACTTTCTGAATGATTTTCATTGAGTGGTGGACAAATCTGGTAGAATATTTTTTTCTACTCACTATCTCTGTCATCTGCACACTCATTTGTTTTCACTGACATGAGCTTTCCAAACTTTTAATCACCTTGACAACAACATAATTTCAACTTCCTTAGTATTTAATTTTTAAAAGCTACAATAAATAAATAATACCTTTTAGTCCAAATACTGTTTTTCTTCTAAACATTCCAAAATACGCTTGGATAATTGTTAGTGCTTGACTTCAAGCAAGAACAACCCTGTATTGGATGCACTTACATATGAGAAATCCCATGGTTTCCCAAGCTCCATGATGAACATCAAAAAACCCCACCAAAAATTCCCCAAGGCCCAGCCACTCAAATAGGTAGTAAAAAAATAAAATAATGGAGGGGAAAAAACCAACTTCTGAAATGTATTAAGCATATGTGCACTCATACACAAAACCTACCTACAGTGTGATCTCTTTCTGGAACTTAATTTATAGTTTTGGAGAGCTGTATATGACCAAAGGTTATGAGCTTTTCTTGCAAGAAAGACTTGCCTGCTCCTTCTGTGAAGATCACAGTGGAGGTGGGGGAAGATGATTACTTACTGTTTTGCACTCTAGGTGGGGATTGACACACAGACTTTCAACATCAGCCAAAAAATAATCAGCAATTATAAATTGTAGTATGCGACAAAGACCATGCTTGTGCACACATTGAGCATTCTGGCTGCAAACCTCTGCTGGCCAAGAGCTGATGAGACAATTTTTCTCCTTGGAAGCTATACCACCTCTAAATCTACGAGGAAAGGCAGCCATCACACAAGCAGTACCTCCCATAGAGCGGGTCCCTGAAACAAAACATCACCTAATTGTAGGCTGCAACTCAACAACTTCAGCCAAGAAAGGCTCCTCCTACCTCTGACAGCAACTGCTTGCATGTGGGATGTGCTACTTGAATGCGAGAAGTTCCCAGATTGGTGCGCATTCTCAAGGTTGTTTACATCCCTTCAACATGTCTTTGGTGGGTGGCCTTTCTCCATTTTGTTTTTGATCATTTCTACCCACTCCTCTTTCCCTCAAAGTACCGTCCTTGTTGTAATTCTAACAGCCATTCCTTTGTGCAATTAAACTCTCTGGATTTTAATTTTGGTTTAATTAAAAACAGCAACACTTTAGTAAAGACCCTCAGGTTTTTGAGCGGATTCAGGCAAGGCTTGACATTTTGATCATCCTCCTAATTGTTTCTGTTGCCAGATTAGAACAAAGTATTTAAGGAATTTAAGCCTATTTGTGATTTAAAGGTAGGAGTCAAAATATTATCTTCAACCTGAAGGTGCCTCTGCCCATCTTCATATGTATCTTGCTGAATCAATAAAACAGTGCAGGAAAACAACCTTCATGCCTGCTAATAACTGAACTTCTTAAGGTTTCTTATTAAAAAGCACTCCCCTGAAAATTAAATATAAAAGAGGGCCAGCAGAGACTTTAAAAGGATTTTGTTGTCAGTCTAAGATTTCACAAGGAAAACAGACACAGGAGACAATTTTTTTTCCCTGTTAAGTAAGTGAAATCAGTAAGGACAAATCTTGTCGATGAATGCCTCGGCTAGGCTTGTTCTTGCACAGGCAGAATGGGTGGTCTGCAAAACTGGTTAACAACACTAGAGAGATAGCTTTGCCAGCATTTCCCATTGAAACAATTTACAGACCGTGTATGTAAATCCTGACCTTTACATGCACAAATTTTCCAAGCTCCAATCCAAATTATTAAGTGTTTAGCAGCAAGTGTGGAGCCTTGATTTTCAGGAACTTGGATTCCACGTACGTATTTAACAAAGAGTTCAGATTTTTGCAAGACCTTTGTGTAAGTAACTGAAGATGTCTGAAACTGGCCACGTGTTATAAGAAGCAGTTTCTATTGCACAAAATAACCTTTCTTAACCTGGTTTAAGACACAGACAGTAGTCTGATACATTTCTGCACAAAACTGTTAGAGTCCAACACTGAAGGTAATCTATCAAGATGCTGGGCATCATGAACAGGTGAGGCTCTGCAACAGGACAACACAGCACTGTGGCAAGTGAACAGGTGTACACTGGAGATTACCTTAACTCTTAATGTAGCAGGACAATGGAGTCAACATGCAATTATGCCCACCAAATGGCTAGGGCAAGCATTCAGTCCTTTTCATCTGCTCCCTATGTCAGTAATGACAGCCGGGTAGACCAAAATTAACAATAAGGTGAATTCCTCCCTGCACCTCAAGCAAATACAGGCTTTAGCCTAGCTCAGCGTAAAAGCGCAGGAATCATTACTTCCTGATCCCCGGGACAGTCTGCTTGACTCAATTTTTAGATAAAAATTTACACAGATAAAAAGGTATACCCTGAACTTCCTGAGTCAAAATTCCCAGTCCCTTCTGCCCAGTTTCCCATTCAAATTTGTGACTCATCCACTGCTGCACTTTTCATATAAATTGCTTGCTATGGATAACCAACCATCCCAAAACTGCAAGATATAATGCTTAGGGGCTTCTCCAGCATAATTTTGTTCCCACAATACATGTTTACCTGTACTATAAATCAAAATCCTGAAAACACAAAGTCAAACTCCTGAGAAAAATGGCTGGGCATGTTCATTTGTAATTTGTAACTCAGAACTATTAAATGCTTTTATTGCTTCATTCATTCATGGCTAGGCTTCGCGAACGAAGATTTGGGAAGGGCTCTACCCACGCTTGCTGCAAGCGCGCTGATGGCTAAATAGGCCGATGCGAGATAGGCAAGTCCGGCTGCAAAAGGCACAGCAGAAAGTCTCCATAGGCGGTGTTGGTGAGGCACNAGCGTGCGCGGAACTGGCCCCACCCTTTAGTCCTAAGGTTCATCTGCCAGGGCCTAGCAAGCTTGGACGGTGGCAGCGAAGTCCTCAGGATGTAGGTTTAGTTAGAGTGTCCTTCTCTTAGATGGATGGCCTTACAGGGCTAAGCGAGCTCCATCTGCCCGGGTTTGGAGTTAGAGTTGTCCTTCTCCTAGGATGGTTGCCGGGAGGCTGGTGAGCCCATCCTGCCCATGGACACACTTTGTCTGACCCTTCAGCTGAGACCTGACTAGCATGGGAGACCCTACCGGAGGCACAACCACCGCCAGCATAGCTCACAGCCTCATAAGGGCACGCAAGCTTCTCCCCCGCGACAAGGGGACGTCCGTGGAGAAGATTGCTTCAACTGCAGTAGAAATTGAAGGTCATGGAAAGAAATTAGGGTCCCATGTGCTAGCAGCAAAGGGCCAGGGAGGGTGCAGCTAACAGCATTGTTTGTAGACAAGAGCTGCTTAGCAGTTTATCATTACCCCATCTTAGTTCTGCAGTAACCTTTCTGAGTTCCTGCCCGAAGTTAACAGTTCTGAAAAATTCAGAAACTCCTAGACTTTACAGCATGTTTAACAGTGGATTTAAGCTCCAGTTCCCACGTTTATTCTGGATTCAGTCATCAATTCCCTATAAACAGTCAAAGGGCTGCCATCTAAAGGACTCTTTCTTTTTAGACAGACCTCACCTCAGTTTTAGGGACTTCCTCTTAACTATGCATGCATATATTTGAATTTCTATATTTATACAGAGATAGATACATATGCTGTATTATATTACCAATTAAGGGTTTCTCAATGCTCTCAGCAAATTTAATCCTGTCACCCAGAAGGATGAAAAGCCTGTTTGGGGGTCACCTGCCACGGAAACTGGAGAAGCATTGCAGCTGCAATAGAAAGCTGGCTTCAGAAATTCTCCTGGAGAGCCAGGTCTTCCATCCCCACTTCCTCAGGTGACCAGAGATAGCCCATGATGCTTCTAGGAAGACCTGGGAGGTTTCTGGGAGAAAGGGCAGTCCTGGCTTTCCAAGAATAGCAGAGGATATGTGGTGATTTTTCCTGGATAATGACTTCTTCTGCACTTCAGGGTGCCCTCTCCCTCCTAGAACACATACACACATACGCAGGTAAGGTGTGAAAAATGAGGAGTACTCAGTTTACACATGTATTTATATTTGCATAAGATGCAAATGCAAAAAAACTTTCAGGGCTCTGTAACTGACAAAATTTCCATTTGCCACCAACATTCCATTTTGTAACACGGCATCACAGTCTGTCACAGCCAGAGCATGTTTTTTATTCAGCCTTAAGTACTTCAAATTCTCATTAAGTTTGCTGAGCACACAAGGTCTGTCCTACTGCAAACTTAACAAGATTCATCTGGTTCTGGATTCACACGGAGGGGTATCATAGAGAAGAGATAAGACAAGAAGAAAAGAAGCTTGAATACAGCAGAATGTGAAAGAAGGCTGAGATTTCATTTTTCTTTTGGAATCCACCAGATGACCCTTCAAAAACACAGGCTATCTTCAAGTTCAGTATAGTAAATTCCTAGTACTCATATGTTTAGATTACTTGCTACTGTGACTGTTTATTGTACAATTTTTAAGTGCAGCACACATAGTAGAGCTGCTCTTGAAATTCTTCCATTGCCTATCTTTTCCCATTACTTAAAAAAAAGAAAAAAAGAAAAAGGCAGACACCCTGTCTTTGCCACCACAGGAGGTGACAGTTCATGACAGTGTCTCAGGATGTGCCAACCCAAGAGCAGCCCTAGACCATGAAGGATGCTGGCGCTCCTTGTAACAAGCACAGGGCAAGAGGCAGAAGTTTGAAGCACCAGCCCTAAGTGTCAATTACTATACCTACCAGGAAAGAGTAATTAAAAAATAACTCCTTAATGCCTTCAACTCTCTCCTGCAACTCCCACTGGTTCTCATTCATCATCATGAAGACTTCTCTCAGTGATTCATTATGAAAGGGCTGCCTTTCCAAGGGAGGGACTGAGAGGAATTTTCCACTTCTCCCTCCCTTCCTCCCCTTGTGCACAGCAGCAATCTCACTTCATTACAAGCCCAGGATTCTAATGTCACTGACTTTGGGCATTTGCTAATAAGGAACAAGTAGTTCCCAGGAACAGGACACACAATGAGTGCAGCAAGAAACTCTTCAGAGAAAGAAAACCCATCATATATTTCCAATAGGGCAGGGTGAGCAAAAGGTAAGGGTCTGTGAAAAGGTGAATGAAATCCCAAAGAGGGAGAGAGGGGGCCTGTAAAGTCACAGTAAGAGCACTATCAGGCAGGATGACAGCAAGGCAAGAAGCACAGGCAAACACTGGCTTACCTACAGGACTTTAAGATGAAATGTAGAGCAGATTTACACACATAAGACCAAGAGACACAAAGCACTTCAAAAGTAGTAAGCATATTTGGAACAACTGAGCCCAGATATATCGCAACAACACTGTGTTCTAACTGTCCATTTGGCTGGTTTCTCCTTGAAAAGTAATTGCAAAACTTCTCTCTGCATGAAGTTGTAAGAGGACTTACCTATTTTAGTAAAGCCCTTGGATTCATGCATATGTAGATGTGCTGTATACCTATACAAATACTGCAAAGGAGACATTTTAATTACTACAACTTCTTTGAGCTATTCTAGTTAAGTTCAGAGGATCCTCCAAAGAGCTGGCAGTTTTTAACAGACTCGTCACTTTAAAGAAAGCTGTTTGTTACCTATACTGTTATAGTTATACACAAATTATACCTATATACAAACCCATATAGTTCTATTCTAAAGTAAATTCTCCGTATTGGACATGGGGCATCCTTCCAGATCTGGAGTAGGAGAGTTTCAGTTGCTGAAGAGCTGCCTTTAAAGCAGCACTGAACTGGTTCTACACTAAGGACGTGCAATACTTGAGAGCCACGAAGTGCCTTTCATAAGGACATCATCCTACATCTGATGTCACCTTTTTCTTTAAGGCTGGAGAAACAACATTGCTTGAAATAACAGCTTTACTTCAGACAAAGATTTAAGACCAGAGATATTAGCTCATTCAAATTTTGAAGGATTCAAGAAGAAATGCATTTAGGGTAGGAACTCAACTGATTCAAATCAAATTAATTGACATAATGGCAAAAGAGTCAACCCTTTTGTGGAAGCTGAATACTGTGTGCTCACTAAAAATGTGTTTCTGAATACTCCAGGTTTGCTTAATACTTCTAAAGTAATAATTATAATTACACAGCAGAAGATAGACTGTGCTACTCTTGTCCTCGCTCATGCCAGAACTACACACTAAGCTCCCCAATATGATGAAGTTCTTTCTAGGGATGTGATTTTAAAAAACAAAAGTACAGCTGTGACTTGTTTTGAGTCAGTTTGCTGTGAGAATGCCATGAGACACATTAAGGCTAAACCCCTGCCTTTAAACTGCTATTAGAACATGTCAGGATTACCCAGAGGATGAACGCATTTAATTTATATAAGAACACTGACAGTCTAAAACTATGAAAAACTGAGTAATAGCAAGGTATCACATGCTAATTTATCTAAAATGATGACTAGTGAAGGCCAAATATCATGCCTTTGATTCCACAACATTTAATTTCAAAATTCTAGTCTAGATTTAATCCAGTTAATGAAAATTATTTGTTCCTTATAAAGTCCTTTTAATGGCAATCTGAAGTGGAGAAAAAGTAGGGAGGGAGCAATCCAGAAAGCTTGACACTTCCTAGCTTTTGGTATTTTAGTATAGCATATAAACACATCAGTGAGATTAGACCCTGTGCTATACCTTCATGCAGGTCTCAGTGCCTATATTTCTCCTTTGAGAATCTGTGAGAAAACTGTTAGCAAAAGGAATTTGGCATTTTACTACTGCTGAGGCAGGCAGAGGTTTTATGCCTTAAGAAGCCATAGTAGGACAGAAAAATATTATTCAAACTGATCTACATTTAACTCTGCACACAACACAAACTCACTTGAATTGCTAAAAGACAAAAAAGAACTGATAATACAAAATAAAAACGCTTTCTTATTATCCTCTGACCTTTACTTTGTAAGGGAGGCTATGATTTTATTCATGGTATTCTAGGATTGTAAAGCTTGGTATTTGGTTAATTGTACAGAAAGTACCAATCTCCATTAATATTAGAGAAAAATCTAAGTATTGTAGTCATTGAAAATACATCATATTTTATTATAACCAAACTGCACCAGAGCATTTATTATACACTACTAACATGATTACTGCATGTAGCTAACAAAGCAGTATAAAAAGATTTGTAATAAGAGGGCTTCTTCATCACTATTACTATATTCTTGATAGGTGTTGTGAATTGTTTGTGGCAATGCTGCTCTTTTACGCAAATTACTGTGTCTGGAAACTTGACGTCTGTGCTCCTAAAGTACATAAGGAGCTATCACCAGGGAAGTAAAATATGTGAATTGCAAGAGCCATGCAATGGGGCCTCTCTACCTTTACGTGCAAGACCACTAGCAGAGAGTCACGTGAACACAGATTTACATTACAATTAAACACATTTTGAGAAAAGGCTTTTAAAAAAAACCAACTTACATATTGCTTCAGTGGTAATAACACTATACTGATTCTGTGTTTACTAAATGTTGATATAATAACGCAGCTATGCTACACTGTTGAATTATGTTCAATTACATGCTTATGGTACAAGAAGAATTTTTCAACAGCAATTAATGGAATACAGACACTGTTGTCATAGAAACGCAGACTGTCATCCAACAGGTATTTTTATGCTACTATTTAAAAGGCACTACCAGCAGCAAACTTAAAGCCTCACAGTCACTTGAAAGGCAAATTAAACACTATTTCCAAAACAGTCTGTGGTTTCTGGCATCAGCTTTTCACTACGGCTGGAAAACTAAAAGATTGACAATACTAGCATTATAGCTTAGGATTCAAAGAAAAAGGAAAATCTATAATTTTGCTAGTCAAATATACAAATCTGACATTAAATCAGTCAGCACAGATCAAGTTACATTACTTGTCCTGGAAACAAAAACTCTTTTGGGAAGAATAATAATTCTTTCAATCAATCGTCACAAGTTGGGCCCAAGAGAAGAAACTAAAAATAGCAAGATAAGACTGAAGGCAGTACTTAAGTTTCTAACATAACAATTGGAGAGGCTGGTCTGACTCATCAGCAAAGAAAAGATAACTGGGAATGAGAGATAAAAAGGCTGTACTCAGTCCCACACAATTCTCAGACCTCCTAGTAAATCTGAACACTGTGAAAGATGGGTCCAGGAAGGGAGGTTCCTAGGAGAAGAACAAATAGCCTTAGTCTTTGTTCAAAAAAGACTGGACTAAATAGGACAAATATCCACTTGTATAAAGAAAAATGAACCCAAGAAACTTACACACAAACTGCAATACAACCCTCAAAGTTCTGTATTTTCTCTAAAGAAGGACATTCTAGTGTCAACAGCAATTGTTTCATAGTCTGCAATGATCAATAGGTCTGAGAATGAAAAAGGTGGTTTAACTCATTTGCCCTGTTCTCCCTAGAAGCCTATCTGGGTACCCTCTGGGAATATTGCTGTCCTGGCAGAAAGCTATAGGCTGGGCCAGATTCAGGATGTTTTTAACATGGCAGAAAGAAACAGACTAGGAGTGGCTCCATTTTCCAGGCCCAACAGTGGGAAATATTTAGTTAAGATATTTTCTTCCTAATAGCAGAAGACATCTGCATGGAAGACTAATACTGTTTTTTTTTTTTCTCCTTTATAGCATCCAGTTGCAGCTTAAAACAGAGAACGACAATGGTACAGGTGGACAAACTGTGCTGCTAGAAATTTACATGTTTGGAAAATGTGGTCTAGAGAAATCTTTCAAGAGCTTTACAAAAGCTGACAACTGCTTGCCCCTCCCCGTCCCGTCCCCCCCCTCCCATCCCGAACACGGCAAATCTTGGTGGGGTAACAGAAAAAAACACATTTTTATGCTCATATAATGGGCAAAGCTGAGAAAACTAGATAAAATTATTAAATGAGAAATTACCATAAAATGCAAGAATTTTCCTCATATATGGAAAAGGAGATTAGAAGCTGATTGAGCACTTACCTAACTGAAGTAAAACACATAGTCATAATAGATCTATTTATTGGTATAGTATCAAGAACACTGACTGAAGTCATAAGTGCAGGTACATCAGCAACTGTTAGCTACAGAACTTTCTAGATGTTTTTCTACTTACATGTGAAAAAAGTTCTATACTGTTCAGCAGTTCTTGATATTTCCTGCTTTTACACACATGCTCTTTCACGCCTCCTGGAAAATACAGGCAATCATTACTTTATAATGTAAACCTTTACATAACAGCAGCTTTTATGTCTTCTGTCAAAAACATATCCCTACACTAATGGTATACAGAGGCTATGAATCTTAGCTAAATTGAAAGTGAAGACTGAACTGAAATCCATAGACAATCAACATTTAAATACTAAAACAGTTGTATTTATCAGAAAGGATTTGTTGAAGCCATTAAATACTAGGTAATTTTACTGAAAAAACCCCTTGGCTTCTCTAAGAATGAAAATACCCTAGGAGATACAGTACACTTCCTGCCCTTCTTACCAAAGGAACAAGTACCTGGGTTCACATTAAACCCTTTTTTTCTCAAAGGCATCCTATTCTTTGTGCTGACAGTCCTTTTCTGACTACCTGTGTAAAGAAGGAAATATCAAGCTGGGATTAAATATAGTATTTTCTGAACCACTACACTGAGTACAGCCCAATAGTCACTCATCAAAGGCAAATGCTTGAAAAGGGAATGTGAGGAGTGGAACGAAACCTTTCTCTGGTGTATCCTCCCAGCTTCTCCTAATCAACACATCAGAAAAGCCCTGCACTGAATACCATTTCTCAACCATTGCGGTTAACAGTCAGAGATACACCTTTTCCACAAAGCTGCCTAATCCTTTTTATGAGCATGTCTTAAACTACAGGTCTCTTCCAGTGTCAAATTCCATATTTTAGGGATGCACCTTTGGGCAAAAGGTATAATGTTCTATTTTGGTTACTTTTTTCCCCAAACCAAAGAGTTTCAACCAACATAAGAAGCATCATCATTTTCCGACTCTATTTTAAGTACTTTCTAATCCTGTGTATCTTTTTATTTACTTTTTTTTTTTTTTTTTTTGTGTTTTGTNTATTTGCTCCCTTGCAATCCCAAATAACCTGTGTGGCTTTCTGGCTTCTGTTAGACACTTACAGCAATGTCTTATCTGTCAATAAATTCTCTGTCAACTATGGTTAATATGTTGTTTTGCAGGGTCCAATGTGTACCCTTTCAAAGTGAATTTCTGTGGCACCAAGTATCACAAGATCTTTTTCATTCTCCATGCAGCCAAAACTGATCACAGCAGATTTTGTAGTATCAGGAAGCCTCTTATTAATGTCCCTGCTCCACTCCATTTTCAGGTAATTTTTAGTCAGTTGAGTACCATGGGCTGCACCAGGGATTGTTGTAGAAATGCTCTGCTAACAGAGGAACATGATGACATTTCATTTTTGAACTCCTACTTGGTCACTCTGCCAGGCATGTTGGATTTTTAAAGTAAAAAACTTTTTGAAAGCTTCAGTATAGTATGCCGACCTTGGACAAAATAAAGCCCAAATCTTCCTCTCTATATATATCTGTATCTCAACATGTTGTAATTCCACAGGGTTATTTTTGACTCAAGGAGTTTTTTAAACCACATCCACGTTAAAGTGAGCTAAAGGGTGCCTTTCTTACTCCATATTCTTTTCACCTGTCATATTTTTCCAACAGCATTTTCAAAACCATAGCTATGGCAAGAGGAAACCTCCCTGGAGACAGCACGCAAGTGCAACTGACCAGCTCCTGAGTATTCAGGATAAAATCTTCCAGTCAAAGCACAGTCGAGAATGAAGACTTTCCTCTTCCATCTCCCATAGCTCCAGTTCAAAAAACCCCTCACAAAACAACAAAACCCATGACCATCACCACTAGGAAAACCCCACAGAACAAGCGATCGTGTTGCCTCTAATTTATAGAGATTGCTCCCAGTCTTCTAACTGACCATCTCTCTCTCTCAGAACTCTCACTGTTGGAAACCTCTTGTGAGAGAAGAAAAATTAAATAAAGTTAGCTGTTGCAGTGTTCTGTTTGCCAAACAAAAAACTATTCATGATATAAAATCCTCAAAGAAGGCACACGAGAATCATATCTTCCAGAGCAAACCCTTGTTGCCCTGCATGTATTGTGGAAACTGACACATCTCAGATGATGCTCTACTAAAACACGGTGCACGCTAATCTGTGATTGTAATCACCTGAACAAATATTTGGTATAATTTTGTTAATTTTACAGAATAAGTTTTAGTCCCACGCTTCAGTGATTATTAAGCCTCATGTAAAAAGACTTTGTCTTCTAAAATAAATTCTTCCAAATTCCCCTTAAATTTCAGTGCCATACTGCCACTAGTTTTTGTGGATTAAAGGCACTATTTTCAAGCATTCTTGAAGACAGATTTGAGGAGGAAAAATTATGGTGTGGTTTTTTTTTTTTTTCCCCCCCATCACACCACCTGAAAGGTGGTACTTGTCTGAATCAAGTTTATTTTTAGCTTCTCAGCAATACAGGGATGCCAATTCCAGTTTCTGTCAGGGCTTTAAATACTGCAAAGTAATTCCCACATCTTTACTACTCAGTCACCCTATGCCCTTTGTGGAAGCCTGTTTTTACTCATCTACAGCACTTGCATCCAGTTTAGTTTAGAAACAGGTTTGCTATCTCAATGTGTCAGTTTTAAAGTTAATGTTTATGGACTTAGAAAAAATAACAAAATTGACAGCACTAGCAGAAAGAGTAAAGAATATCAAAGAGAATTCTGCACTTACAATTCACACAAGACTGTTTACTCCAGAATGTTTTCATATGAAACTTAAAATTGTGATGTAATTTTTAAGGTGCGAGCTTCTAAAATGGAAACGCTCTATTATTTGCAGAATAAATGATTCACAGTCCTAAGACACAGTATTGTTGAAAGCCAACATGCCTGGTAAGAGTAATTGTTTCAGAAATTGTTGCATGCAATGTGTTTATGGAAATAGATCGTTAAATTCTCCACAGAGATGTAGAACTTTTCCACCTCCTGATACATTTTGGATTGACTCAGCAGCAGCTCTTACAGTGACTTCCAATCTGGGACACATCTTTATTTCCAATCTGGATGAGAAAGTGCTTTCTCAAATATAAAGCATGTCACAAGATACAGCAATTACTCCTTGAAAATATTACAGAACACAGTTTTTCACAGCATACGCACGGGGTACAGTTTCAGCTTGTTACTTTCAATATTCACAGTAAAATACTTTTTCAAATAATCCAAGTGCAGCTTAGAGCCATCAAGTGCCAGTTTATATTGGCCTGCAGAAATACAGGATATCAAATACCAGATGAATTATTCTTACTATATTCAGACTTGCCCAACCACTTATTCACAACATCAATGCTGAGAGAGGTTTCTTGGAAAGCTTGAAGCTTCAGTTTTCATCTGTTCCAACTAAAGCTCTACATCAAAGAATAAATGCAAAGCTCCTGCGCCCTAGATCTGCAGGACAAGACACTGATCATGAGGATAGCTTGTATAGTGAAGATGCCATAATGCCATTTAGGTTCGGGATATTTGTGTTGTATGGTAAGACTTTCCTGTTCAGACAGATTGTCCTGAATGTTTACAGTCACTTAAATCTGTGGTGAAGGAACAGTGAGGAGACCAGTTGGCTTGATCTTGTTGATTCCTCCATCTAGGATGCAGACCCTGGGGTACTTGTTTTTCACTAGATGAGCTGCAAACTGAAACAAATAAATCATTAGCACACTTAAATTAAAATAACTTTGTGTTAAGTAAGTAAAAAAAAATTACAAGTTATCAGACCCTAGCAGCATTTTCTTTGCTCCAACTAATCCAACACAGGAGCCCAGCCTTGTCTGTTGAAACAGCTGGGATGAATTTGGTGGTCATGAAAGTGTCGCACTAATAACACTGATCTTTATTTATCTCTGCTTAGGCAGGATTTTACCTCATTCTAACAGGACTGTTTAATCTCACAGCAATCACTGCAACCTCTCTCAAAGCATGAACTAACACACATTTTTTCCCTGCCTTAATCCAACTCTCAGCTGTTTCCTTTAGGTTCCCAAGTTTACAAGCATCACAATTTCACGATATAGTCATTTTCTTACCTGTCAAACTTGGCTGATGTGACTTGATTTCACAGACGTCAGAAACGAATTTGGGGTCTAGCAGCTCTACTCTTCCCTGTCCCCACCAATCTGCCCACAGGCAGGTTGAATAGTGGAAGCACATACCCTACCCCCTCCTGGGAAGCTTCTCTCCCCAGTTAGTTCATTCCATGAACCAATGTTATAGTTTTAGATTTTTCAGGATTTTTCTTTCCTCTCTGGCTAACACAAACTTTGGGGGGTGACACTGCCTCCACCTAGATAACGATCCGAAATTCCACCTTGATGGCTCTAAGAACAGTTCCTTTGGTTTTTTTGTTTGGGGAGTGGTTTTGCTCCTTCACTTCACTTCTTCGGCGGAGGCGGAGGAAGACGGAACCCGCGGACGGAGGTTGCTGCTCTTTCTGCTGCGAGTTCCNTGGTGGTTCACATATACATATATGCATATATAACCATATTTAGTAGTTAAGAACTGTTATCTCTCCTACATTTTTTCCTTCAAATTAAAATTTTGTTCTAAATTTAAAAGAGGCGTGATCTTTTCTTGAAAAAGGCATTCCAAATTGTTTTGGCTTGCTCTAAACTAAGACAACCAAACACAGCAGTAGCTAGTTTCCATGTAGTAACTTCATGAAACACTGCTACAGTGATGAAGAAAGTGTTTTGTATATAAAAATAAATAAGAAAAATCAAAATTATGTTTCAAAATAAAAACCAAAGGAACAGTATTTTATTACATGTCAAACTTACCATCTAAATACTGATTACAATGCATTAAAAAGCAAGTCACCAAAAATAGATTAATCAGTGAAAAACTAATAGTTTTACTTTATTTCCCATAGCTGTGAGAGACTACCCCACCCTCCCAGTTTTTGAGGTTGTTGCGTCTTACTTGGTTGACAAACTAATACCATCTTTAAAATCACTGAGTGCTTCCAAATGGGCTATGTAAAACATTTGTAATTCCCTATTTGATTCTATAAAATAATTTGTGATGCTTTTTGAGAACCTGTGCAAGTATGATGTCTAAATAACTAACTTTGTAAGAAAAACTAAATCAACCAACTCAGAACAGCTGTAGCCACCCCAAACAAATTGAGTACATGGAATTTCTTTATTTGCTTACATTCTTCCTAATTTCCTGTTAATTGTAACACACTGAGGCCAAAAAGGACTACCTGATCAAGCAGTGAAATAATCTCTTTAACAATTAAGAGTGCATAGTGGCAAAGTTCTAATCTTCCCTAGCCAGAACTTCCGCTTCACATTGAAGGTATTTTATATATGCAAAGAACTTACTTCTCTCCACTTCTGTGTCAAACCTATATAGCTACTGCATTCCTTTCTCTATGTTTAGGAGGGATTTAACCAGGGAGTGAGCAACCAGTACATGATCTGTAACCACTGAGGTCTTGTTGGGGCAGAGTAGTAGGTCACAGTAGACATTTTGGCTGTTATGTTTGTTGCAGGACTTGCCTAAGGAAGACCAATAAGAAGCTCGATCATCTCTTTCCCCAATAGTTTGGGTCATTCAGTATTGGATTCAAAGAAACAAATGGAAAAAAAAAACCACAATAAAGCAATCAAAGCAACTGATAGTAAAGTTAAACCATACGTGGATGTCAGTTTTCATGAGCAAAGTAAATGTCATGCTTTCAGAGAGGTTTGTGGCTGCACAGGTGGCATAACATGCACAGCGGTATCACTAGGAGAGTGCAAATACCTCTTGCTATAATCATAATACAAAGATGTGGCATACAGTGACACAGAGACAAAGATAATTCTCTTTGTCAAAAATAGCACTCAGCTGTGCATACCACGAACTACAGAAACAGTTTACATTCCCAGTGAAATACTCCTATCAGACATCTTTACTTCATACGTACATATCTATCACCCCACAGTGCTCTCCACCTGTGACTAATGGATAGTGCTTTGTCTTGGACACCAATGCTGCTCATAGCTGGCAGAAATGAAAAATGGCAACAAGTGTTTCAGCTGACAGGAAGCAGCATGTTATTTCCTGAGTACAATGTTCCATGTGTCAACTGAGAGGTTCCACTCTCTGACTACTGATAACTATAAACTGCTGCTAATAAACTGTAAACTTTGCTCCAAGTGTTTGGATGACCTATCCATAATATAACTACCATTCAATGTAGTCTTAGAAGAAAACATGCAAACAAATGCTTTGTACTTAGGGTTTGAGCATTAAGGCCTGTGTCCCACTGTATTTTAGAACTGTTCTACTAGCAAGGTATGGCTGAAAATAACTTTTCTTCACCACATATGACAAAAGTTAATTTATAACCTTATGGTGTAGAATTTCTCGCTTCTTGTAGGGCTTCTCACTTCTTGCCTCTGTGAAGCAAGGACTGCAACAAAAATCTGTGGCTGTCAGCAAATGATGTGTAGAAAGCACATAAACACGAGATGTTATACCAGAAGATGAACCGCCTTTTTAGTTTTTTTAAGTTGTCACAGAACTGCTTGCTGTTGTCTACCTAGTTTTAGTGAGAAAGGGTGCAATTACAGTTAAGAATATTGCATTTGAACATCCTGACAGGGAAAATCCACTGAGCAGAAAATATACTACAACTGGCATCTCAGTCCTGTGGGAATTAGCTGCAAAGTTGGGGGCTTAGAAGCATGCACATTGACATAAGCTGAGAGTTGCCATCAAACTCCAAACAGCAGCCTCCAAGAGCTTTGCACACACATCTGTCCAGGCACTGCAAAGAAGAGTCCAGAATCAGTGACCAGCAGTATAAGGTTTGACCTGATCAAAGACACTCCCAGTTTTACCTTCTGCCTTCCCACAGAAGTGTCACTGAAAGTAGTAGTAGTAACTTTTGGTAAAGAGTAGATTTAGAAGTAGTCTCTCACTAGCATTGTAGTCTTCCTCGTGAAAGCTTTGACACTTTATAGTTCTGTTCCTCAGTATGTTAGTGCCTTCCTCTCCCAGACAGAGGAGCCCATCTGTCACAGACAAGTACAGGAACTTGTTACCCATGTTTCTGAAGTGTTCCAACACCACCTGGTATCCTTCCATGCCAAAATATACTCTATGAAGCTAGTATTTTCAAAACACATGGAAGTGTTATTTCTGGCATGTGCACTGATGGAGCGGCATGAGAGGAAGGACTATTTGAAATAGCTACATAGCCTCCGCAATTTGCCCTTAATTTATGTCAAATACTAGTCACTTGCATCCAAGAAATAAAGAAAGATAAAATAAGTTAATGTTTCCTAAAAAGTTAAAAAAAAAAAAAAAATCAGTGACCCAAAAAGAGCAAAATTTCATGCATTTCAAAAAAGCCCAAAGTGCTCTTCTGAATGAATGCCACAGATGTCCTACAGCAGAAACTGCCATCTTGGACTGCAGGCTTGGGCTCTATTTCCTTTATAAATGCTATCATAAAGTGCAATGGGAAGTTTACTAACAGGCACCTGGATATGTAATTTCATGTCCACTAAACCTAATTTACAGGGGTGCTGTTAAGAGAGAAGATAATGTGGTGAAGAGATAAGCAAATGGGTTATGGCATCCTTAGTAACCTGTAAACCACCTACATTTTAAGGACAGATTTAATGAAACATAAAAGTAGTGCAAAATTAAAATTCCATTATACAGAAATATATTTCTATAAATAGAAATAAGCTGTAATTTACAACATGATTATGCTTTCAAAAATTTACCATTTTTGTGCTGACATGACTTTTAGGATATATCAGTTTTCCCATACCATCAATAGATCACACTCCTCTGTAATGCTTCTGTTTTCATTTAGACAACAACACTACATGAGGAAATGGAGTTATGCCTATCTGAGGTGGAGGATTAAAGGGATGCTACAAGACTATGCTTTTTTCTTTCTGCCTTAGTGACCTTTACTGAAAATGCACTTCCCAAATTCAGTTACTGTGTTTTCACTAGCTGCATCCAGTGTTTAAATTGAACCTCCTCTTGCTACTTTCACAGCAAATAATTGCATATTAAAGGGTGAATATGTGAGCAACTTGTACGATGACTACTATGTGGTGTCTTTGGTGAAGACTATGGGTACACTGTTCCTCTATAAAGTAAAGCATCAATCAATTGCACATAAAACACCCTTCCTGGTGAGCATAACTGAGCCAGAAAATTGTAATTTGCATTTGAAAGCAGTCAGTTAAGACTCTTCATGCAGATACAAGAAGTCAGGCTTTCAAAGACAGACAAGATCACAGCAAATTCATATCAAAATTTGGGCAAATAATAAACATTTTACCCTGCCTTGGTGTTGCTCTCAATACAAACAGCGTAACAGGACTGCTCCTTTAAGTACCATCAAGAACCTTGATAATCTGCACATTAGCACATTTCTCAAACTGTTTCTACTACCCTGTTCCAATCAGTAAAATAACAGCTTTCAAGTGTGCTGTATGGATTACGCCAGGCATGTTATATTTTCAGACTGTCTACAGCAGAGAGTCTAATAATGCAACAGCCTGAGCAGCCCCGTTCTCAGCACCCTTCAGGCTAGCCATGAGGGTTGCTATGTACACATTATTCACTTTCACAGACATTCTTGTGACAGGCTGTAATTAAAGGGCACGTTGGGAGGGAAGAAGAAGTAACATACTGCACCAGAATATAAAAAAACCCCTGCTGTGACTAATGTTACCAGGGTATAAATATTAATAGCACACTCCTAAGAGTAAAAAAACAAAAAAAGAGATACTTGTGAAGTTGGAGGAGAAATACGAACCAAATTTTGCAGTTTTCATTCATTACCACAAGGTCATTTCTAGTTTTTCACTTGCAAACTCATGCCACACAAACCCCTCCAGGACTGCAGTCTATTTGCTTTGTGATTTCAGTCATGAGTTCACCTTCACCTCTCTGAAAGAACCCCACAGTCAAGGTGATCAGACCAAAACTTTTTAAATGGCACTCTCCCATATGCCACAAAGCAGACCCAGCACACAAGATTATTTGTAGCCAGCCACTTCTGATATTAATGAGTTCCAGATCAAAAAAAAAAAAAAGACACGTTAACACTATGAGAAAGATAGAAATGTAAAGCCTCCCATATTAACAAAACAGTGCCTAGTTATTGACTACAGTATTACCACAAACTGAATGGAAGTAAAAAACCCATAGGAAAGACAACTTGGTGCAAATACATACTGTGGGGCGGGGTGGAGGGAAAACACAGAACATATTGCTCTAACAAGACCAAGGGAAAATTCTCTATGTGTAGACTGGCCAAATGGAACGCTTTCCATTCCACCAGTACAAAACCACAGCACTAACTTAGAGGACTTACATGCAAAGATTTTAAAATAAGCCTACACAAACTGATACTTCATAGCTGGTTACAGAGTAAGTTTTGCTGAGAATGAAAGTAAGAGTAAACACTAAAATTTCTTCATGTAATAGATTTTAAAAACCTGCACTTTAAAATTTCCACCTAGAAATTACAGACATTAAAAAATACCCAGCTGGAAGTGAACACTTGAAAATTAAAACTCAATTGCAGAGATTTTGTAACACAGCTAATTTATACTGACCAAAATATATGCAGTGCACATAACAAAGCTGAATGGATTGTACAATAAAAATGCAGAAAGCAAACTATCCTATTTTTGACTCAACAGAAAAAAAAAAAGCAGTAAGCAAACTGAAATACGTAATTTTGACAGGTGCAAAACAGCTGGCTTGAACACATGAGTCTTTCTGAAAGACTTTACCTCCTCCCCCCAAGTCTAAAGATCACCTTAGATCTTGAAAAGCATTCAAAGAAACACTTGAAAATAATTTCTTTGTGGTTTGCAGTACCTTTTTTTTTAACACTACCCAAACTGCAACTTTTGTCCAGTTTCTTCTTAAACTCTATCACAAGTCTTTGGACCCTCCATGAAATGGATGCAATCCCTCCTGAAGCAGAGAGTGAGTCAGTCCTCTTCAAAAGCTGATTCAGACAGAGTTTAGAGAAAAGCAAATAATATTGCTTCAGGCAAGCAGTATGGTTATTGGAACTGGCAAATTCACCAATACCATCCTACTGGCATATCCTTACACAAGTTTCCTGGACCTATAACACATGTTTTTAGTCCATTAGCATCTCTCTTTCAGTAATCACTATTTCAGATTCTCTGAACCAGAATACCAGGAAATAGAAAACATTATTTAAGAGCTGGCAAACAGCCCCAGAAAGTGATAATTCTATAAGGCAGTAGTCCTGAATGATATGGATACAACCTAATTGTGCAAGTTCAAGAGTACTCTTTCAGAGGTGCAGTCCACAAAGACAGCATAACCACAGCCAAGACAGATATCTGGAGGAACTCTGGAGCCTGATAACACCACTCTAAGATGTTGCCCTTGGACATTTCCCAGATGATTGAGAAGAGCTGAGATCTTGCTTGCCAGCATCTCTCAGACATATTTTGATAGGTAAAGCCGAGGACTCTGTGGTTCCTCATCTCAGAAACATCCAAACCTCTGTGTAGTAAAGCACGCAGGCCAAGCAACACTTACATCAAACGAACAACTAAAATTTCCAATGACTGTTAACATTGGTCTCAGTAAAAACTGTAACAGAGAACCTATTTTGAATTTTAGAATTAGCCTGCTTTCCTTGTCACTTGCTTCAAAGGAGGAAAAAGAACAGTCAAATTCTGTTCTTGAACCTCCCTCTTTCATTTTCCCCCTTTTCTCCCTCACACCTAGCTGGAAAGGTGGAATATTTAGGTCCTTGCTGCTAACCAAAGCCACAGTCGGGGCAGAATTACAACAGCATAACACAAGTCCTGGCTGGAAGCCCAAGTGTCTTTCTCAGGCTGTGCAAAGAGCATGTACTGGCAACAGCAGCTGGCCAGCCTGCTTTCTGTTGAAGAAAGAAAACATGCATGTTACACTAATAAAAAGGGCAAAATTCACAGAATAAATAATGAAGACTTAACCATGTATTTGGTAGCATTACAACCAGCAGGACTGTTGCTAACTAAACCATTCAAACTTCTCAAAATTCAAGCCTAATCTCTTCATCTTTAAAGGCAACAAAGAGGTGCCTGATTCCAGAAAGCTCTGAGCCTGAATGCAGATGGGAGGACAGGGCCTTAACAAAACAAACATGAAGTAGAGCCATTCTGGGAATCATAAGGAGCCCCTCCATGCCTGCAAAGAGAAAGTATCTTTAGTTTTCATCCTAATTGTTCCATCGTTTTTCTTCAGAGACTATTTGCAAGGAAACATAGAATCTAAAAGATGCATAGTGGAAATATCTCAAGAAGTTTATTGCCTAATTTCTATTTACTTTCACTTTAGAAGTTTCATTAGGCCCTTCCAACTTAACTGAGCTGTCTTTAGAAGCACAAAACAACCCATCCTTCAGTATTCTATGTAACACCTATCTTCAGATCATCTATAAAGTTTTATAGGTACCTATGTATAGTTTTAAGACAGACAAGACACAGCTTCAGCATGCAAGGATTTGCTTCTCTGGCAAGGGCTTTTTAAAAAGTCTGAGGAAGATGACAACAAAAAAAATCACACAAATTTAGGGTTAACCAGACACTTTAACATATGTGTCTCAGTCATCATATAAAAAATACATTTCTGATAGTGTGCTGAGAGAAAAATGTTACTTTCATATAAAAAATAATTTTTTTTCAGGCAGGAATATGTTATACAAGAAGAATCTTAAACTTGACCCTCTTCCTCTGGCCTTGAAAAGGGTCAGAAAGATCTCATGGAAAGTCAGGATTTCTCGTCTTTGCTTTGGAGATAATTTGTACAATACAAATGACTACTTCATTTTTCAGTAACTTGTAGAAATTGTCTAGACAATATATTTATAGCAGCATAACTTATCTAGATAAAAAATAATCAATGTAGCACTTAGCAGTTACAATTTAGAACTTATTTCCCAGATATCAAGACATGGGTTTTAAGCTTTGCTTTACAGCTTATCTAACTATCCTTTTCCACGGCAAAAAATAAATGAGTTGCTCATTATTAGACAGATTAAAGTGTCCTCTATATTTTATTCTGTTAGTGTTTAACTGACAATAATACACATATATTAAAAACATCAGGGAAACACATTAAACAGCCACATTACACAAGTAGAAGTGTGGCACTGCCAAAACTGAGTTCCTAGAGAATGAACTGGTATCACGTAAGGTATTTCTCCTATTCTAAATTCAATCATCATTGCAGCAATACAGACAATAGCTTGAAAAGGAAACAGATAATGGCTTAGCACTTCAAAGTTTACTGAAGGAGGAATGCTGAAGTAATGTCACCCTTCCCAAAAGAGACCCAAACCAATCCCTGCCCTATGCATAACTATAATCCACCTTTTTACTTACTGTATCTCTGACTTTGAAAGTGACAAAAATCTGGAGATGTTATTTGTCATGCACCAAACATAGAAGCTACGGTTGAGCACTCATTGCCTATTTAACTATTATATTCCAGCTGTACTGATCCCTTATCCATAATGGAATTTACAACATACTTATTTATCTATGGATGTGAGAAAAGGGAATTGAATTCATTTGTGGCAGCTTCTCTTAACATAGTTAAAAGTCAAATATTAAAATACAATCTGCTTGATGAACTCCAGCATAACGCCTTTTATGTGGAGGTTTCCTGCTGTTTTCAGAGACAAACAAATATCTGCTTTGTTGACAAGTGCCCAGAAAATCCTATGAGAAGGAAGGATGGCACAAAGTGAGAACCAGACTAAAGGAAGGAATATTCACCAGAGAAGTGCAAGCCAAGCACCACCACATGATATGTCTGTTACAATACCTTTAGGCTGCTAATGGCACATTCAGTAAGGCTCTTGCACATCAGCCAATCTATTAATTTAATTTTTAGGTTATATTAAATGTCTTAACATGCAGGATTACTCTCTCAATTCCATCCTAAGGAAGTGGTCAGCTAGAGCCAGAGCTCTCACAGAGCCAGAATGTGACAGTGACTTCCTTTGCCTCCTGCTGAAACAGTGCTGTGGTGAAGTTTTCAGTTTTCCCTCTCACCCCTCAAATTCTAGACAGCATTTTCTTTCCAATTTAAATGTTTCACCATCTGGCTCCAAATCAAATATAGATGATAGATACAGAAATGAAGTGTGAAAAGGCTTTTTCTACAGGTCTGCTTAGTACACTCAACTTCGCTTTATAAATTATTTTGTAAGTGATGCCAAGTAGGCTCCTGATATGAAGCGCAATTGAAAGATTCAACCTTCTAATTACAAATAGACATAAACACTTACTCTCACCTCTCAGTCCAATATAAATTTAAACCAACGTGTAACAGTGCTAAACTCTGTATTTTTAGTGGTGTAAATATCAGTGAAGACTTCTGAAAAATTCTCCTTTATGGTGGAGGATACAATTTGTGGCTCATTGCATTTCATCTGGAAATAAATTGTATTTTTTCTAAACAGAGTTATGTAAGTTGAGCATCTTATAACATGGACAAGAATTGGTTTTGTTTCCATTAAAAATCTTTCTACGATTGGATTACCTAGCAGAATTAAAAAAGTAATAACTATTGTCTTGCCAAGCCTTGCCGTACATAGTTTTGGCATGAAGAGTGGCAGACAATTCTATGCAGCTGCACAAGAGTAAAACTGAAACCGGGCTTAATAAATTATCCACAAAAGAAAGAAGTTCTAAGTTTTATCAACACAGTCAATGTATGTACTTCGAGTGTGAAAGAGGTGGTAAGCCCCCACCAGTATTTAGGCTTAAATATTCAATTAATTTGCAGTCAAACTGTTCAATCTGGTATTTTGTTGCTATTTAAAGCTCTACACTCTTCAGTTAGGCTTTCAAGAACTCTAAAAGCAAATAAAGAGGCAAAGCAGCATTTCTCCTTTACGGAAAGCTATAATGGTGACAATTCTGGGCCAATATTGTCTCAGCTGCAGAAAATCCGGGTTTAGAGGATAAGACAGCACCTCTCACGTGACTGAAGTACTTGTACTTACTAAGCACACTGCAAGTTTTCTTTAGCTGCACAGCAAAGGAAACACTGGATTTTCATTTAATGAAACATTAAAAAGAAAAATAAATCTAAGTTTGCACCAGAAGTGTCACTCTTAGAAGAAAATGGTTACTGTGGCTATGGTGGAACTGACAGTCTGTACTGTAAAGCCTCTGTCTTTTCCATACTCAGAAACTTGTTACAGACAGTTTCTTCCATCTTAGTTCCTCCAGAACTCACGGAAAACAACTCAGTAATATGCAGAATATACCCCATAAAGGCACTCATTAGTGAAAACCAAACCACTTCCTTTTTCCTGCTCCTATTCCTCAGGAGGTTAGCGAATGGTTAGGCCCTTACTGAGATGAAATAAGATGTTTGGTAATTTAAAATGTATTTGCTGAAAACAGCTATATAATCCAGCATCAAACATGTAAAACATTATTTATATAATCTCCATTTTGCTCTTAGCATTTTATGCATTTTGCCTCTGTTCCTTTGAGGGAGGGAATTGTGCATTCATCTTTTAGTGAGGTATTGTTATTATTCAAGCTGACTGATTTCATGTTGAAATATTTATCATAAACTAACCCAGATCTCCCACACAAACCTAGATACTCGCTAACTGAAACTATTTGAGAAATGCTGTACAGTCTCTTTTATGTATCTCTGCCAGTGTTTAAGAAACCTGACACATATCACAAGTTAATTTTCTAATAAATAATAAATGCAGGTTAATGAATTTCTTACTCTACAACTCCCTATATATATATAAAACAGTATCATAATGTGTTGTGTTGATACTTCTGCCATTCCTGACATGAAGACCTTTCAATGATTCACAGCACTTCTTATCATTATTCCAGCTCATGTCCTTTGAGTAAATAGGTTTAAGAAACTGAAGAACTAAAGGTATACCATACTTAGGAGCGTGTCTTAAAAAAGAAATACTTACATACTTCTACTTGTTATTCTGGTGGTTCTCAACACCATCAAATATTTAATTACAGAAAGGAATAGGCAAGTCTGATTATTCTCCCTGTCTAGCTAAAAGCAATGACAAAAATATCATACAAAAGTTACCAGTAAAAACCACTCATCTTCCCTGAGCACAAACAGGTGAACAAATGATTCCAAAAACTCAGCAATACATTGTTTCTTCTTAGTTATACTACTTACTAATGGGAATATGAATATCTTATTTCCTTTGCATTTCATAAGGTATCTGTCTGCATCCAACTTACCTTGCATGTGCTGCCTAGCACCACAGAAAGTAAATGCATGTCACTTTTGAAAACTAGGTTTCTTACTGATGTACATTAGAAGTGCCAATGTCACTTCTCTAACATGCCAAAGATAAAGATTTTAAAGCTGAAGAAGGTAGTATTAAATAAAGTTATTTCAAAACCTTAACCTTCTCAGATGTTGACCACTTGAAATGTCTGCCTAGAAGCAGAAATGAACAACAAAAACATCACTCCAAATCCTGTAATCATACCCAAAATTATTAATCTATTTTTCCCAGATTCTAACACTCATTTACTACTGTCTGTATTCATGCCATTAACATATTTCTAAGTTCAAAAATACACGTTATAGCAAAATACTTACGGCAGCTGTGTTCTTCACTGCATTGCCTACGATCACCACAACTCTTCCTTTAAAGCTCTGGAGTGTTGCAGTTGCTGGGCACTGGACAAGATCCCCTTCTGCAGTAAATGCTGATGTGAATGGGACATTGATGCTGCCAGAAATATGGCCACGGTTAAAGCTTAGCAGGATCAGTTAAGGAGATCTGAAAGGCAGAGGAATCTGTGCTACATGCACAGCTGTAGGATGAACCTGGTCTTCATCCTGGCTGTCACAATACAACAGTGTTGGTCTTTTGTGACAGTATATTTTGACAAACCTCATTTACTATTTATTCATATGGAGGAAAAAACTTCTGACACTACATATGACACAGCACAGCACTACAGAGAATAATCCACTAAATGAAACACTTGGTGCTAAAGAACCAATACCCACAGTATATGTAATTTTGTGGATTTTACTTCTGATTAGCTCTAGTCTGATAATAGGAGCCAAATACTAATAAGCAGCTAGAGCATCTCTTCTAGAGGAATTTTTATGCAAAAGGAATTAAGTACTTACAGTAAGAACCAAAGCTAAACAGGGATTATTGGGAAATTTCCTCAAAACTCCTGTCAACCCTCCCAAGCCCCCTACAATTTTGATCCAAATTGAAATTCTAATGTACATGCCCTCAGATTCCCGGACAATGAGCACCATGTATATTATTTGCAGTCCCACTAACAGCAAGTGTGTAATGGGTATTGAAAAGCAAACAACTCTGAGACATAGTCAGCTGTCCTTCACCTTCAGAGGATGAATGTTCAATGAGACTTAATGTGAAAGTCTCTTATATAAAAATTAAGTTGGATTGCTACTACCTAACTTTTTATGAATTTGAAAATGCACCATGACCTTGACAAAATTCTCAATTATTTTCCTAGACTGTACACACATCCCGTGGAACACTCTCCTTCCCAACTATAAACAAGAACAGCTTTGAAGAGTTAAAAAAAGGGAAAATTCCGCAAAAATATACACAATATCAAATATCCAGATTAGTCACTCTATTACTGTACTTGCAGAAAGCTAGTTAAATTTATAATTAAACCTCAGAATCCTATTGAATAAAGGAGCTGCCTTAAATGGAGATAAGATTTAATTGATTTAGCTTAATGTTAGCACTTATTTCTTGTGATTTATGTAACAGTTTCAGTTTTGTGATCATCATTGCAATATGGCTATATAAAAATGTTTGAAAGAACAAAAGATGACCGTGTACCATTCATTAATGTTATCAGTTTATTTCTATTTTGAATGGGAAAATTATATCCCTCCTTCTCTCACCTGTGCCAACCCTCTTTCCCCAACCCCATAATTTTCACCTCTACTGACCAAGTTCTGAAATGATCATCATTTAGACAGAAATGATTTAGACAGAAAATTACTTGAGTCAAATTTAGTTGCTTATACCTACACCACTGAGTATACTTAACTGCTCAGAGAAACTTGACCTAATCTTTTTATGATGTTCTAATTACTAAGTTAATGAAAAGGCCAAGATTTTTTGCTACAAGACTGAGAGACCATAAGTATGCAGGTATAACTTTCAAAACATGAATGGAAGGCTGCCAATATATATGCTAAGATGCTTAACGAAATCAGCCTTAGATGAATTGCTGGCCAACTGAAACTGTGCTTTGTGTATAAAACATTTTCATTAGAAAGCCTTGTTACGAAGCTTCCATGGGAAAAGAGGCCTAGGAGCTCTTGCCCCTTCCACATGAGATTCATTATAAAACAAACCCTTAGCTTTCAAGAGCATCCTATTATGAAATATGAAGCATGTTTAATACTTGTTGGAAGTCCTCTCATGCTTTTTCCATATCACTCCGAGAACAAAGTTAGACTGAGCTTCAGCATGACAGGCATAGATGAAGAAAACTAAAAACAAAACATAAGAAATGATCATATTTTTGAAAGCACTCACAGTGATCTATTCCATTTTAGAACACACGCCACAGTAACATACAGACTGCCTGATCCTACCATACAGTTTGGTGAAATTCTGTGACAAACACAAAGACTTACTGTAAGAATGAACAGGACACTGAACACAGCATTCCTATGGTTTCCCACATATATTCATAACTGCTGACAGTTTAATAGATTTCTACATACCATATATTTTTTTTTTCTGCAATTGACACACTAACTGATACACACAAGGGTAATTTTACTACCTACCAGGCTGTCTTTTTAATAATGACATTTCCTACCTCCTAATAACAGATGGGTATTAGGATTTCAGCCCACCCATTATTTAAAGGACAGGACATTTTCATCTATCATAAACTTCAACCAGACTGAAATAGCAGCAGCAGTGATTACAGTGCAGTATTCAAAATAATGGAGATTTCCACTCTTCAGGATGGCTCCTCAAAAAATAGAAAGTCTGATTAAGATTTCATAATATGAAAGCTAGCCTCATAAAAACACTTAATTCATAGAACTCAAATGATTTTGAAACAACTGAAATTTTGAATCCACTCTGCTGGAGTAGACTAGGGTTAGTACAACAGTTGAGTAGAGCCTATTATCAAGCTAGTAGAAAAACTACAGAAACATTTAAGCAAACACCTTGCTTTTCATACTGATTACATGATGATTAATGGATTTATTTATAAATCCATTACTGTACACAGATAATAACCTTTCAGTGCAATGACTGTAGTCTAGGCATTTTATATTACGTGCTTTCCTTCAGCTTTATTCTTGGTGATTTCTAGGAAGTAGCTTAAATAATTAATAACACAATGATTCATGTAAAAATAGAAACATAATTTAACTCAGTAGTATCAAAACTTTCTAAGTCATAACAATAACCTTTCATACTTTTTACTTCCAGAGACTTCCCTTTTAAAAATGGAGTCTAAAAAGTACTCTCTATGGATGAAGAAATTATGTCTCAGAAAACAGTCTGTGTTTTTACTGTTCTCTGAATGATGAGAACTACATTTTCAACAATCTAGATCCAAGAGTAAAGAAAACACCGGAGTCCAGAAAATAGAGTCAAACTACTCAGACATATGAATCTCTGCTTAATTAGAATCCTTAACTGATTCCCTGCATTAAAGCACTGATGCTACTGGTACAAAGCAATCGCAGTAAACCCACAGTTTAAAATGGGAAGGCAAAAATACCTTTGTCCTCTTCTCTGCAAACCAGGCCTCTCTATGACAAAATCCCCCAGGCCTCCGTTCTTCCACTCTACCTCTACCACATCCCTTTCCGATATTTACCATTCTAACATCTCATTGCCTGCAGACAATGAGGAAGTAATTGACACAAGCTTGATCTGACAAGACTGGCACTCAGATTTGAAGGATACTCTTCACTGTTACGAATGTCCACCACCAGCAGCTTTGGCTTGCTAGGCTTTGTTTTCTTTACAGGTGTTTTGGAATGACTAGGTCCTGTCAACTCACACAAATCAATCAGATCTTCTGCTGAAATTCGTGGTGACACCTCTGCCTTCAGGTCATCCAACTTGATGGAGTCCCTAGACTTCAAAAGAAAAGAGTTTATATTATAGGTGAAAGAATTAGAGACATGGTTTTCTCTGAAACTTATTTGACAACCTCAAACTGTAATAACCCAGTTAGAGAGAAACACATCTTTTCCTTATAATTCTGAACTAGTCAGAGTTAAACTATTCATACAGAAAAGGTTCAGAGCAGTACCAAATGCCTATCTGACAACTAAAGCCCTATTTTCTATTGAAGTTGTTGGAAAAAGAAAACTGTTTGACAATCTGTGTAAACGAGTTCGGTTTGTGATTTGTTAATGAATTATTCATTGTGGCTGAGGGGGTCACAACACCCAGAGAATATTTTTCAGCATTAGAAACTAAGTAAATTGGCTATAAAACACCCTCCTAAAAGAGAAACTGAAAAGTCTCTTGCTTGGAGCAGAAAAGATGTGTAGCAATGGGCAACTTGACACAGAAACTGCAGGGATGCCTCTGCAAGATACAGAGCTATCTAAACACCAGTTATTACCCAAAGACTACACACAAATCAGGACACCAGAAATGTAAGAAGTAGTCCTGTTTTATAATTCTTAGTTTTGTGGGACAGGCAAATTTATACATGCAAATTTTTATTTATATAAAAAATATTTTGGGAAATGGGACAGATGATGACACAATATATAACACCACACACCTGGTAGTACTCAAGCAACTAGCATGATAATACCTGAAATTATTTTTCATAAGAGAACTTCCATTGTGAATTATGTCAGAAACATTCCTAAGTGCTAGTTTTTCTACACTCTGTATTCTAAGGAGCATCATAGTAGCAAATTTTCTGCTTTTAAAAAATATTCCATTTCTGTTACCTTGTTTTAGACTGTAGTGATCACACCAATACAAACATTGTTTGCTGATAGCCCATGAAAAAAAATAATTCAAGAGAACAGGAGAACACTGAAGAAAATGGAGGTAATACTAAATGGTATTAGACCAATTGACCGTTGTTAGCTCTAGCTTTTGTTTTGGTTTCTAAACATACTGGTTTCTCATTTAATCTGAGAACTATTCCAAATTTACAGAATATGCTCGACAGAACAGAGAGACATACACATATTTTTTCTGAGTTATGCCCCAGAAGAGACGTCCTAGACAGTCCAGCAGTTAGAAATACCTCTGCTGTAAAGCAGGTTATCAAAAAGCACTCAAAATTACAAACAAAATCATTAATTCTACTTCAGGGAATACATTCTCTCACCAAAATACCTTTTCCATTGTATATGATAGTATCAAAAACACAAGAACTTACAAATTGTTAGTCTCAACACAATTTCCTCCCAAGTTCAGAATAATAGAGGTCAAGGGTCTTTATACATGGTTTCTGAATAATGTGTTAATTATTTCAACAGGACAGTCAGTACTCAGGGGAGACCTGTTTCCATAAAACCAACAGTGTAACAGGTGGCACAGCCAACTCCCAGTTGCTGTCTAAAGCCACCTCCCAGCTGAATAGCTGAATTTTCCCAAGAGGAGTCCAGGGAAATGAATCGCATCAAAGGGGAGAAGGAAGAAAAAAAGTTCAAACTCTTCTCACAAACTTCAGACTTGCCAAATGAATTCAGCAGTCCATATTGAGGGGATTCACACAGACATGTTTGCAAGATCCAAGAGAGGTAGCAATGTAGAAAGAGTACCACTTACATATACACTTAGCTGAGACAGCTTAATTCGCCTGCTGATTAAAACTGGCATACATCACTACACCCTCCTCAGGCAACAGCTCCTTCCTCAGGAGAGTGATTGTCAAGCAACACCAAGGAGGGAAGGGAAGCAAGTCTGCTGCAAAGAGTTCAATCCCTGAAGCACGGTCATACAGGTAACAAGCACTCAGGTAGAGAAGCCAGGCATTGTAAATGTAGTCTGTGCCTGTGAAGCTGGCTGGGATGACCTGAATTAAGTCTTCTGGAGAAACATTTACATTATGATGTTCTCTAATTACACAACCACTTGCTACATTTATTTATACAATTCTTGTCTAATTCAGTAGATGGCATGAGTGCCCCAGGAAATAATGAAACTTTAAGAGGAAAACATGAAGTGTAGAGTAGAACACAGCCAACATTCACCTAAACAAATATAAAAACATTTTCTTCTTATCCAAAAGTATAAAGCCATAAAAAGTGCTCTACAGGTACACACGATCCATCCTGCTAATAGGTTTTAATAACTAGGACAAGCATTTTTTTTCCATTAACTGTGTTGAAAATAAGAAAAAAAACATATTCAACTGTGAATTTTACAACAATCTTTGCTTTGACCTAGTATGTCCAGATCTGCATAAACTGCGTATTTAGTGATACAACACCTCTATACAGGCTTTGAACAAAGCTGAAGCTCTCAACCGACTTGCTGGAAATAGAATTGCTGAATCAATTCTTTCACTTAACAACTGTTTTATCAGACTAATTTATTTCCTTCAAATTGCAAGGTAAAATACATGCCCACACTTATAAGATAATCTTTCTTAATTACATTTCAAAAATTGACTTTATCTGCTGTATCTGGTAACAACTATATTTCACACGAGACATTTTCTCACAGGACTTGTCTAACAAACTGCCAGCACAAGCTAAACATGGCTAACACCAAGCTGTCAATCCTTCTATATCCTGTCCTCACAGCTCTTCATACCACTGCCCTGCTATGGGGTTTGGCACTGGACTTGAGCTCAGACAGCTCTTTTGGCTGTCACAGCTGCTGAGGATCCAAATCTTGCAGATTCTTCTGAACCTTGAACACTTTCCCTACTGCTCTCCACAACAGTGTTCCAGCTGTTGTCTACCATCCCAGTGACTACTATCTTTGCCTAGGCCTGGCTGAGTAAGAGGAGATGCACAAGATACAGGCTGACATCTTAGACAGGAGGCTACACATTTGTCCTGACTGATGTCTTCTATTCCTGTTTAGGCTTTATGATGGTATTACAGGCATTGCTTTCCACCTTCTGAAGAACCAGAAGGAAAAGTAGATGAACAAAGGAAGAGGGCCCCCTTTAAATCAAATGCTTTGAGTTAAGTTAGCTGCACTCAGAGAAAGTTTATGACACTGATAGACTCTTTAATTATTTACATATATCCAACAAATTGTGAACAGGCTATAGTATCCAACTGAGACTTTGATTCCAGCTAAGTTAAGTTTCAGGCAGTCATATCTCAGGATAGCTGCTTACAATATCTCATTGAATTTATCATTAGCAATTTTTTGTTTTAAGCAATGAAAGGGGCATAAGGATTATCCCACAACCCCAAATTTTCATGCCAGTAATAATCTATAGGAAGTAAAAACAGGACAATTTAAAAAAAAAAAAACCACACCAGGATAGGCTTTTAAAAAAAAGCTAAAAAGCCAATTATTTATATGAGATGGTTGCGTCTTCCTTTCAATTATCTTCCTGCTGTGGTCTACTTAGTCTTTTCCAAGGCAGGTACATAATTTCTAAAAAAGGCCTGCTCTCACTCTTTCTTAAAAAGGGCAAGTGGTCTACTTTAACCACATTGCCAGAGAGTAATCTAATGTCCAGTTACACACTTGTGTAGTGCTCCTACAGTCTTGTCAATATACTCATGGGGATTCTGCAATTCTGTGATATACAGAGATGAATTTTTTTGTCATTACTTAGAAAATGTAAGAATTATCAGAAAGATACACACACATTTTTACATACATGTACACACAAGTCTACACATGCTAAAATAGTAAGCTTAGTATATAAATTACTTTATCTGTTTTCCTGCAAAGAAGAGAAACTTATTTTAGCATATTCTAACTTCAAGAATGAATAGTGATTTCAGACATAAGAAACTGTCTGTCCGGGAAGACTGCTTAATCAGCAAGATGATAATCGGAAAAAGAGTACTTGAGCTAAAGTCTGGGTCTCCTTGTCTCCCGGAAGTTTCTCTGACAACACCCTAAATTCTTTACTTGCAAAGTACTTATTCTTCTCACCCCAATAATTTTCAAATAGATCTGGGAATTGCTAAGCCATATGTATTTACTGCTCTTAAGAAAAAGAAATAGGCAAGAATTTAATTTTTTTAAGTATTAGGAATTACAGCTGCTTAACCATTCTCAATTTAGAAGTCAAGTTTCAGAAAGATTAAAGCACTCCAGAACATGAGGCTGATACAATCATAGCTCCTCTCTCTTTTCCAATTAGCCTGTAATCTCTTACAGGCATTTCATCATGGCTATTAAATGAAGATTTACACTTTTTTGAGAAAATAACAAAGTATCTTTAGTTCTGCTGAACCTGAATTTAACAGTTCCATCTGATAAACACAGTAGCTATAAAGCAACCTTTTATCAATGGCAAGCATAGCTTTATCTGAGCAGATACGTAGTTTCTCCCCTTTGTCTTTGAAGCTGGCAAAACTTATTGCAGCTAATATAAAAGGAACTTCAGTCTGAAAGTCAGTATAATTAAAATCTGAGGTTCAAGTAAAATATTCAATCCAAAACAGCCAAGTCCTTCATAAAGAAACATGCTTCATTGAAGATGTCATTCCATATTTTTGGAACAATGTTTTGCTTCTGAAATCAGTGTATGCACGTATATCTAGAAACAGGACTACAAAAACATCTTAAGACAAGCTTATAAGATAATGGTTTAAGCCTTCCAACACACCTCCTCCCCATCTGAATGAACGTTATTAGCAAAGGATCATACAAAAATGCTTCAATGTATTTTGATGTTCAGTCGTGACTATAAAGGAGGAGCAGCCAAACTTTCAGATTTTAGGAAATCTTTTCTAAAACTTTTCAACACTTAAGAGCCACTGTTCTCTACACAACCCCTCTAGCAACCTCATTCTTACACTTCATATTCAGTCCTTCCTAGTCATCATATTCTTCTTCTCATATCACCAAGCCAAGACACTGCTGCCTAGCCTCTCTGTGCTCCATACCTCCCTCCACCTTCCATTTAAGTTTGTCCCATTTCCTTTTGCAAGCTGTACTGTTCCACCCCCTCCACCAACTGGACTCCCCCACAAAGATCCCTGCTCCAGAACTCGCATCTTAACAAATGTGCAAACAGCATCTTCCAGCCAACTTTCAATCATAAAAATCCTTCACGTGTCTTCACCCAACAGTGTAGGCAGTCCACAAAAACGTAAGTGAGCTCCATTCGCCAAAGCAGCTCATTATTAAGGAAGCCTCTCTCATTCTCCCAGGGATAACATAACGGAGTGAATAAGCTGAGTCAGCAGATCTGAAAGACAAGTGATTCCCTGCACGCCGCTAGGCAGACATGCTGCAAAGTCTCAGTTATTGCCTCTGATACAATAAAAAAGGTAAAAGGCTTCTCACCACCGCAGGGAACCATTTTAAAACACAAAGCTGAGCCATAATCCAGCCCTGCCTGAAAATACTCACAAGATGCTTTAACATGAAATAAAACTTGAAGTAAAAGGAGCAGCAAGAATGATCTTTCCACCCTTTCATCAGCACCTCTTTTTCCCCCTCTTCATACATGCTCTCTCCTTGCCAAGAAATTGTATTCCTTTGACTTGAGAAAAATTATTGCAGCAACTTTAGAAAACAGTCAGAGATTTCTTTGCCCTCTTCAAAAACAAAACCTACAGGAATTAAATATCATAACTCAATGGAAACTGCAACTGGAAGAGGAGTTTCCTTCATAACATGATCATGTATCTCACTTGGTATCAGAGACCTTTGATTTAGACAATCCACATTTTTCAGTATTCATCAGTAATCACTATTTATTCATGATTCCTGTTCTCTGAACTAGCATTAATAGTGGCAGCACAACTCTGTGACATGTTCAGTTATTCACCACTGTGAAGCCTGTCAAAACATACTGATAAAGCTCTACCTTAACTGGTGACTATTGAGCGCTGAATTTGAGTAATTGTCAAAAAGTTTGAAAATATGGTCATCTAGACAGTTACCTGTAAGCTGTATGTGCTTTTCACATAAATATCCTTGGATTTCTGCATCACTCTGCTCACTGGCCTAGGCTGAGGCTTTGGTGAGCTATTTGAAAAATCATGATTTTAGCATCAACAGAAACACTTCAGCCTATCAGCCTAAATTGTGTTCATTCACATTTGCAGGATGGGCTCCATGACTAAATTTTGCTGCAGGTTCAACATTACTACCAGTATGGATGCTTCTACTTATGCTGTCACACACATTTGAAAACCAAATTTTTCAATGCTACTAATGTCAGATGAGAAAAAAATACATATACATAGCTGTAACAATTTTACTGGTAGATTAACATGATATTGACACAATTACATAGGTCAGCAGCCAATTTGTACTAGGCTATCAACCGTGAGAAGACAGTAACAGTGCCAGACATGAGAGCTGCATTCAGGAAAGTCTTTTCTATCCTCTAACTGCACTCCCTAAAATAAAGCCAGATCCTAACGACACCACATCCTGCCACAATTGAGAAAACACACAGCACTTAGTCCAGCCTGAGAAAGGAATATGTTGGAATCCTAAATTCAAGACTAGCCTAAGGCAGGCTCCTATAGACATGTATGTGGGGAAAAGAATAGGGTAGGACAGAGGACTGAGGAGTAGAGGAAAAAAAGCACCTTAGGCTGACATAATACATCCCCCTCCCTATGTAATGAAAATTCACTTTCAATACATTTTCTTAATGACACTGTTACATGGCACTGTACTGTAAGACATAACTTTCACAGCTGCAGGGCATGGCATACAGAGGAGTTGGTTCAAGCTGCAAAGAGTGGCTGTAAGTGGCAGGAGGCAGCTATAGCTGTGCACCTGAGCATGTTTGTATGAGAGATAAACCACTAAGATCCTTCAGTTTACTTCTCCTCCAAAACCTGACTTTGAAAATTTCTCCCAAACTTCACTGCCTTCTAATGCTACAAGCACACACATAAAACCAGTAATACCGAGTGGACAACTCCTCTCTCCTCTATCTAATTTTGCTTGTCAGAAGCTGAACAAAACATTACGGTTTTCAGATCTGTGCTGGTCCTAATGCATATTTTTAGCATGCTAAATGGGTTATTCTGAGTGTTCCCTCTCACCTAAAGTAAATTCACATAAACAATCCACTGCTCTATCATTTTCCTTTTTTTCTTTAAAATTAGATGCAAGCTGCTGTTTTTAAAAATAAATTCTGGATTATTTAACGAAGTATGAAAAAAAAGTTGTCACCAAGCAAACAACAGTTTAGTTTTGGCTGCCAAAAATACTTATTTCCGCTATAGTCCTCCCTTCTCCAAGAGGAGCCCAGTCAGTGATAAAACACATGAAAATAAACAAAACAACAACTGTGTCTTCAGCCAGCCAGCCAGATTGCAATTCAGGACCACCACAGACTGAAAAATTACTAAAACACAGAGATGCGTAATTATTTCTTAATATTTCTTAACATTCTCCATGCATTGTATGTGCATAACAAAAAAAAGTGTTTGAAAAATAGCTTAATGCAGCTAGCACTCTTGAGTGTGACAAAGCAAATTACTCCCTGCTAGAACTTAGTTAAAACATAAGGCTTTGCTCCAGTGGAAAGAAACATTTGCACAACACCAAGTTTTCAAGAATGCAACCATACCACTGACGTCACCCACCAATAATCAGTAAGGAACATCGCATTGATCAATGTGGATGGAAAAAGCACAGGTGAAAACTACAGTGTCACTTTGCAGAGCTCAGATATGGATTGTCGGATACAGCTGAGTACAGTCAGACAACACTGGTCAGACAGACTTCAGAAATTCTGGTTTGACTCCATTTTTTAATTTCAATATTCCAATAATTTTCTTTGGCAAGGATTGACCTCAGACTATATTACCAGTGCTACAAAAGGTATTTCAGACAACGCATTTGCAAGGGATACACTCCACAGGGCCTAAGATTAGGCATAAAAAGGAAAAAGAGAGTTACCTCAAATCAACCTATTCTGTAGCAAACTTGAATGCACTATTCTGTTGTGTTTGCTACTTTGTTATAAACCCTCTCCTTTCTTTGTCTGGTAACCAGCTGATTCATCAATAAGTTCCACACCTCAAAGAATGGTGAAGACAGCTGCCATACCCCTTATACTACCATACAAAGACTATCAAACCTAGAATTTGGTTTGAAAACAATTTCCAA
Organism: Grallaria varia; assembly: GCA_013396735.1. Lineage (NCBI taxonomy): Eukaryota > Metazoa > Chordata > Aves > Passeriformes > Formicariidae > Grallaria > Grallaria varia. Next base: position 548,949 of record VWZG01008668.1, read on the forward strand.
ACAAAAAAACCAAAACAAAAACCAAACAAAAAAAAACCCCAAAACAAACCAAAAATTCCTACAAGATGCAGATAGAAAGAAGTGGCTGGAAATTTTTTTTTTAGTAATTAATTTTACTGGTACAATTACCCTTGACCCTCTCAGCACATTTGTTAATCAGTCATGGAATCCCAATTGAAGGAGGTCAAAAAAGGTCAAATACATCCAGCTTTCAACTTCAAAGTGGGTATAATTGCAAAGGCTTGTGAGGAAGGACTCAATGGACAATCAGAGAATCCAGAACCAGAGCCTAAGGCTGCAGCAGAGAGTACTCTGGCTGCTCCACCTGCCCCATTTACATTCTCAGGAGATAAACACACTCCAGGGAGGCCTGAAAACCGAGTCTGTGCAAAACATGCTTACAATCATTAAATATGATCTAGAGTGAGTGTCTCACAAACTATTAAAGTCTCATATAAATAGTACTTAGATTATTATAAACATACTCATTTAATTCTGCCTCAGCTGAGCTGCATATTTGTTTCAATGAATTTACATTTAATTAAAATAATGGCTATTTATATTACAATTTAAAAAAACAACCACAACATTCATTAGAGACTTCTAAACGAACATGTAAGATCAGCTATTTCCTAAGCCTTACATTTTGTGTTTTATCCACTCTGGTTAATTGATTTAATGCCTTATCTTCTACCAGAAAAAGTCCTAAAATGTAAGAAAATACATTCATATTTTAAAAACCAATCAGAGTAAAGAAAGTGCTAAAAAAGGCTTTCTTTAGCTAATTTAATCTGCACATCCAAAGCACTGGAAGCAGAGGTTTCCTTAAACTTCCCACTTTCTTGTTGCTGGCTGCCTGGCTTATGAGGCATCAAAAGAACTTTGAAAGCTAACCAATACAAGGAGAAAGTTTTGAAGTCTGCAGCAACTCCTAAAAATAGTTGCCAAAATGTTATGAGCTTATGACATGCCTAATTAAACAGTGATTTGTTTACTCACTCACAGAAGAGTGACATAAAAAGTGCACTTTAACCAACTCGTCTGAAAAATGACAAATAAGCCCAACTTGTCAGTGAAGCTGTTGGTGGCTACGACCAGAAAAATAAAAGCATCAAAGGAAAACGCAAAATAAATTAGAAGCATTAACTCAGATCCTGATCAGTTAACACCTTGTACAAGAGGAACTAAACACAAATTTGAGTAACAGCTTTCTGTTGAATAGTAGAATAATGAAAGAAGACAATGAAACCAAGTCCCCCGCAAAAACAGAAGACAAAACAAACCTGAAATGGGTCAAGGCAGTCAGTAGATCCTTGAGGCAGAACATATATAACAGCCACTATGAACAGCATGAGCATTACACCATTGCATTTGGACATTTTGTACACTGAAACAGAAACGTTGGTATACACTACTTACCATGCATCTTTCAGAAGAATAAATGGAGTTTACACACCACTAATATAATATAAACCTAGCCCATACATTTCATATGGACAAATATATCCTACATACACACAGAACTCAGAAGCAACTGAGTGCTGGTGTATTTATTGCAAATAGGTCATCTATAAGAAGTCTTATCACACAAGCTATTCCTGACTATCTGCAAAGGAAAGTTATCAGAAAACTTTGCTCATACTATTTTTAATAAAAACAAATGTTTTTCATGTTTGTACTGTTTGATCAAGGTCATCTTGTTGCTTAGATATTTCTACGACTTCATCAATAAGGAAAATGTGACCTGGACTGGAGGCATTTAAATCCGTGCAAAGATCAATAGTGATCTGGCAGATTTTTCTGTTTGAATGTTTTCATTCCTCAACATCCATGAGGAACTTCCACCCTTGAAGACAGGACTGCCAATAGAAGAACAAGGCAAAGGATTTCTGCGAGTTCACCTGCACACTTGAGCAGATACTGATAAAGAAGCTGCAACATTCTCTACCTTTTCTTTATTTAGAATGACACAAGTAGCTGGAGAAAGCATACGTCTACATGTCTATAACAGAGACACAGACATAGCAGACAACTGTTCTATGACAGTGTTATTGGTCTCTATGACTCCAAACATTCAAGAAAAACAGTTTGGAAGTTTCCAGGATATGAATGTAAGATGCATGAAGAGTAAGCAGGAAAAAATATTATCCATGTACTGTTAAAGAAAAGTTACAGACACAAAATTGAGTACCTAATAGTGTAAATTCAGTAATGAATGTAAATGCTTTTTCCATTGTTATTTTTGACATTTTATCTTTCTCAAAATAAACATGCAAAACCACTTAAGAGGTACATTCATCCTCTCTAAGACTATTTCCTCCTTGAGATTTTATCTCAGTAGAAATACGTTTACTGGCTGAAAGAGTAAAAGATTAAGCAACACACAAGACCAGGAAGAAAGAGAGCACCCAAGCCTATTTATGAAGTTGCAAACAGATGTCATGAAAACAAAAACTAAGCAACGCTAGTGATAAAAAAAGTCAAAACAGTTTTGTTTTACTGACTGGTGATTTAGGAAGAAAAATGCACACCCTGGGGGTAAATACTTCTCATGTTATTATTAACCAAAGCACAGTAACAAGCAGATACACACAAATATTTGAGTAGCCAATAAAAAGCACTTGAGGAACAAACTGAAGCAGCTTAGAGGGAAAATACAAAGACAGAGGTAAGAAACAGCTGGTGTTTACAATTAAAAACACTAAATGCTTACTGTTTCAAGAAATCATAAATTACCTTCAGAAGCAAACCCATAGCTTTGTTCACAAATGCATAGTTTTGCACCCAGCCCACTTCCAAATACAGAGGTGACCCACAAAAAAAACTGGAGATAGAAATGTAGTGCAAATACTTGCCCAAATAATAACCAACTAAATAGGCAGGGAAAAGCAGAGTAATTTTTTTTGAGAGCTAGACTGAACAGCGAGGACACAGTGGTGTTTTAGAAAATCCATTAACGGGTACTGTGAGTACTAAAGATTGAACTCAAATTCCACTGCTTCCAAGTGGATAAAAAGTTTCCCCACAGCAGCAAACACCAGTAGAGGACATCTTTGAAGACACAGATAAATAATTCCAGGATTAAGGTTAAAAAAGTCCAAGCAACAAAAACAAACCAAAAAAAATCAAACATGCATCTTTGTGTGTAAATAGTGTATTTCACCAATAATTTAATTTTTCTGTTTTTTGTTTTTAGCAATATTGCTCTAATTCCTGAGTAGTGTCATCTTATAAGGGCAAATATCCAAAAGTGCAAAACTGGTCACAAATGAGAGGTAGCTCATTATTGACTTAGGTTATATGGGATTTTCCAAGTCTGAACTACAGCTCCTGATCAAACCATAACAAACTTGACTTGTATCTATCTGTCTCAAAAGTGGATACACAAAAATAGAGCACATGAGAGCAAACACATTGGCAGACTACAATTTAAGATGAATGTCCTCCCTGTCATTCAGGTGTCCATGAGATTAGTTTCCTCTTTGCTACAGAAAAAGCCTAAGTATGCTCACATATTTCTGTATAAATCACACAGCTCTGCTCCACATGACAAGCTAAAAAAAAAAAAAAGCTATAGCAGTAAACAAATTATCCAATATAGCTGAGCTTCAAAAGATGTTAAACCATCAGTTATGATGAAAAGTTCTTTGCTGTTAAGTAGAAAGAAGTAGAAACGAAAGGCGGCAATAGAGGTTCTAGTATTTATTTCCCTCCTCCTTAACATACCAAAAACATTTGCCTAATTTCTTGGAAACTGTGGGATAGATGAGCCTAGTTACTGGCATTATAAACAACCAGAACTTCTAGTATGAAATTAAGATTACCGTCAGTAAAAAACACTCAGAAGATTTCTCAGGAAATGGAAGAACACAATATTGAAAGAACTTTGCTAGATCCAAAATAAAGGATTGTTATCTCTTCTACAAATACAAATATTTTTTCTATTTACTAGCTCAGTAGACCATTGCTACTCTCTCCTGTCTCCCTCTGTTATTTCCAAGTGCTTTCACTCTTGCTTGGACACCTAAGGCACAAGCAAATGCTTAGGAATCAGAAGGCTTGTCTTTTTACTCCTTTGTTATATCATTCAGAAAAGCTAGCACATACACAAAATTATTTTCACTGTTAGCACTCTCAAACATCAAACTGGACTGCTAAGAGGGACTGCATACTTTCCATGGAAATTTTCTTGACCTGATGGATCAAAGCCCTGGCCAATCCCATCTGAATTCAATGTTGGACCTGTTTTCTGCAGGAATTTGTAACAGATGATTTCCTAAGGTCCGACAGGAATTATTCTAGAAATGTGCAACCCCTAGCTCCTTCAGAATGCCTCTCTACATAACTCTAGAGCTGCACAGCAGCAGTTGTATTGGCTACAATTCCTGTATGACAAAACACCAGTGTTCTCTTGTAATTCCATTTTTCTTCCCCATTGCTCTTCTACATCCAAGTATTGTTTCTCAAATCCTGTAAGCTCTTTGAAGTTTCCTCTTGTTCTGCATTTGCATGTCTACACTTGGAGTCCTGGACTTGTAGCTAAGGCTTCCAGAAATTACAACAACAGAAATGAAAATAAAAACTAAAGTGAAAAAACAAGAAAATTACTGAATATCAAATTCAGGTTTAAGGACTAAAAAGTAAAGATTCACTTGAGTGACAACAACACTTCTTAGTTTCTTAGCAATTAGAAAAAACAAATGGAAAGACTAAAACCTAATGGAATTCACCAAACAGATGACAGGGCTACATATACTTCCCCTACTATTGTAACACACTCATGAATGAACTCTGTAGGAGAAAGTGGAAGGAAAAACACCAACAAAGTAAAACCTTATTTTTAAGAGACTGCCGAGATTTATGCTGCTGAGATGAAGAAAAGGAATAATTTCACATCAGCATTCTTCAGATGGTGCATTTGACAAGAAAAACAATCATCAGATTTTACTGGAGAGAGAAGAGAAGAATGTTTTGCTAAACTGAGTGATCTATTTAATGCAAATATTCTCTCAGTCACTATTCTTTGCCAAGATAAACACAGGCATAACTCCCATACAACTGTTCAGAATAACTTGCAGCATACCTTTTACCTGACATGCCAAGATGGTAAAAGCAGCCAGAGCTGCTGGCATCACTTTCCAGATCCCTATTTCGCACTGGCAACCTGCTCTTCTTATTGTTTTTCTCCTACAAGAAACCCTGTTTGTAGTTCTGCAGGTGAGCTGTGGACAACGGTCTGTTGTGGTAAAAAAATACCACAGAACCAAGGGAACAGGAGTTAGGAGAGGCAAGAACACAGCACAAGAAGAAATAATTTTACTGGCCTATACATCAAAGAAGCCAAAGTTCAAAGCAGCAAAATTACAAAAAAAACCCTCAAAACCCAACAACTCATTGAGTTAATTCCCTAGACTGCATTGGATTTTTCATCACAATTAATAATACAGCAGAGGCTCTAGCACTGTGCATAAGATGACAAGAAAATCAGAATATCTGATGAATGTATCAAATCCCTGTGCTGGGAGTGACAGTATAAATGTGAGTAACTAATGCTTGGTGGGTATTTTCTTCCTGTTTAAACTTTAAACAGGAAAAACCCCTTACCTGAGGCAGGAGAAACATTATGCATCCTGAACAATTCTCTCCCCTCCAATTCCCAGGTTACTTACTAGGTCACTTCGAGGTGCTTCCTGATAGTCTGCTGAAAAGCAGGACATGGAGCTCCTTGTGCCATTGCTCTCGCTGGCTTGCCGCAGAGGCTGTGCATACTGCCTGTATGTGGCACTCTTCGGAGTCCAGCGAAACAGGTTGATTGACTCACGAACACAACGCTCAATATCGATCTCTGGAAGGGATTTAATGAAAAAACAAGAAATGCAGGAGCAAAAAAACCCAAACAAAACAACAACAACAAAATAAATAAATCAGTAAAGCCAATTAACCTAGGTATGACATTGCTTAATACACATATATCCATCTATAACTGTGTCTCTCCCTCATTCAAAGAGCACATAGTTTCCAAACCCATTTTTTCATTAAAAACCTAAAATAACAAAGGCACTTGATTTCTTTATTAAAAACTAGCCATGACATTTTAAGGATTAATTTTATCCCTAGTCACGTAAGTAAATCTGTTAAAGAAAAAGAAGCATATCAGAAGTTTAAACAATGCAAAGACAGGACAATAATCAAATCCTATTCATTATAAGGCATCTTCACTAAAAGTCTTTGCAGGTCAGACTATGGACTCTTCAATGTAAGTTCTTGCAGTACATCAAGAGATTTCATGCAATGTATAGATATCACGATTTTTGGATCAACTGAGTGTCTTATTTGTCAGTTAAATACTGCTAAGAGCCAGATTGAAAGCTTTTAGTTACCAAACTTTGCATGGCCTGCCATTTTGACAAAGCTACGTGTCATGTTATCTGTTTGCTGGAAAACAACTAAATTGTACTTGGTGCCAAACATAATGAATTTGGTTTAGCAACTTTTAAAACAAACAAACAAAAATACAGTCCAAAATCCAATCAGACATCTACAGTGAAATATTCTGGCTACAAGAGTGAAGTGCCACATTTGACAAAATATTACTCAACTTGGGAGAAAAGCTAATGCCTATCAAATAGTAAACATCCTAAAATAAGCTGTGGTCAAATAAAAAGTAGGAAAGCATAATGGAATACGTATGTAAAAGCAAAAAAAAAAAAAAAAAAAGTAAAACCTAATAGAAATGTAATGTTTACAACACTAAGCGTCCTGCATGTATCTAACTTCTAACAAGAAGAAACATAAAAAAAACATTTACTTTTCTGCCTCTATAAAAGGACTAGTTAGTTTTACATCTCCTGTATGTGGTCTGATGAAGAGAAAAATTATCCTAACTTGCATTTTATGACAAAACTAGTGCATTGCAACAAACAGCACTGATATACAAACAGTATATCAGCACTTCTGGCCTCTGTTCCAAGTATCTTGGATGACTCACTACAACACTCAATTTAGAAGATTAAAGCATCAGCTTCTATGAAGAAAACAGAGGCACTGTAGCCAAGCTTTATCTGTATATTTCAAATAGAACTGAAGCACTGCCATGAATCATTCATTGCCATTAACAGATTTGATGCCTCGCCATCAATCTGGGAGTTACTCCAGAAACCTCACTCATTAGCAAGGGTAGTGAGCAAAAGAAGCTGAAGTTTGGGACAGAATATTCCAGTTGGATGAGATTATTGACTTTGTTTAAAACCTGAATGAAGTGATCTATTAATCTCACATTCAAAAAGCTGTCTGTACTCAGGCAGAATACAATCTGCAGCATATACTTTAATTTTGTTGACGACAGCATGCTAATGTGGCATCTTGCTTCTGAAAGTTTGAAAAATTTGAGAGCAAAGCTGTGGTTTACCTAATTTTAAGTCTAGCTCTAAAAACTTTTTTGTGGATGTGAAAGTAAATCACAATTTTCCTTGACAATACAAGATTCCCTAGCTACTTGAGATAACAGATGTCAGAGATGAATAGACAATGTGATGTCTCAACAGTAACTAACAGTATTTCATTCTTTGAGAAAAATGTATTTTTTTATTTTGGATATACTCTAACGGAAGGTTGTTATTTAGCATCATTTCCAAGGAAAATCCACTCAACTGGAGAATTTTACAAAATTTCTAAACTCAGGTAAAGAAAGGAGATGCCCTTCACTGTTATTATTCCTGAAGCTCAGAATACACCCTGAAGCATGGTCATTACATTTTTTCTACAATTCTGAAGACTCATTTTATCTCTAAAAAGTTGAAAATTTCAGCTAAAGACTGGAGGACATTTAGGCTGGGGTTGGTTTTGGGTTTTAGTGCTGGTTGTTTTTTTTTTTTTGGGGGGGGGGGGGGGTTGGGGGTTTTTTTTTGTTGTTATTTTTCCCTTTCCTTCCCGCTCCCCCACCCCTCCGCCCCGTAAAGAAACTGCTATAACTAAGTTATAATGCTGTCTCCTGAGATTCTTAGTTAAGGAAATATTAGCAGTACTTCTGTAATAAATGATATGAATGCAGAATTTAGCCATTAAAAAAAAATCTGAACAATTAATAGCATAAGAAACATTTGGTTGTGAGAGGGCATAATAGCCTACATATGTCTGAAACTGAAAACAGAGAACTGGGGGATGGAATAGGAACTCTGTGTAAAGCTACAAAAAAGCTGAAAGCAGAAATTGAGACTGACAGTGTTAAACATTGAGACAGGTCCAAATATTTTTCCTAGAAATAAGGTCTGTAATTCCAAAAGGTATTCATTTAGAGAAGTGGAAAACACAGTAATAAGTTTCCCTAAACACAATAATCAGTTCTCATACATCAGTGTGTAAGCAAAAAAGGCAGGAGTCTGTCGTTCTGTGATTTTTGACTGGTTTCTCATCTCTTCTAAGCAGCATTTTAGGTCAGTGGCCATGGCTGAAAATGAAATTCCACAGAACAAGAGTGAATTTAAAATGGTTTGTGAGGGAGGCCATCAAAACCTTAACACCAAGTTACAGTGTGTTGATTAATAGATCTGCTTCTAAATCATGCGAAACAAAAATATAATAAGGCTACTGTGGTTTCCACTAATAATAGTGATAATAAAAAAAGCCTTCACAGCACCCTTTCCACCTCTTCCCAAAAACATGTGTGAACCACAGGCACTTGCAGAGATATATATGGGAACAGTCAACATTTAACACTCACAAGGGAGACAAGACTATTGGTAGCGAAAGAATTTACTCAAAGAACTTATATTCCTTTTCTAAGAACAATTACTGTCAGGATACTGGAATTTAGGACTCTGTGAAACTGGTATAAATATTTACAGAATATTTATTAGTCATGTTGCATGAACAGGCTTCACACTTGAGTAACCTTCAAGCCTGTCTTCACCATTTGTTTGAAATTTCAGTTTAAGAAAAATCACTTCCTGCCAGTAACTAAAATGCAATGCAATCTCTTGCAGCTTTGCTGGATAAGATCTTTTCTCCTCCTTTTGGCTAATAAGTAAGGGTCTGTTGTGCTAACCTTCAGTCCCAATTTCTTCCCATGCCCTTTCAAATGTATGACAAATGAGTCAGTCTCTGGTGAAATGTCCATCTTTTGTTATCCCACCAAGACTTTGCATTCACACAGCATTAATCTTGCTTGCGCTCTTCGTGCTCCCAAGTAACTGTGTTACAAGCCAGAAAGCATTAGAGCTTCCACATTATTTAAAACATACCACTGGTATGTCAGAAGTGTAAATATATCCAGTCAGTGTCTAGATTCCTGAACAGGACTATGAACAAATGGACAGAGACTACCTCACCAGGATACCCGAGTACTTGACAAGTGTAAACAACTTAGAAGAACATCCTTCTGAGAGGAGGCTCTGCATACATCTTCAGGCATCAGCAAGATGAATGGATGAAAAAGGCATGCGCTCACTCATGGAGATGTACATATAACATCTCTGTGCTCTCCAAGGTCCCAGCATGGGGGTGTTTTGTAGTTTAAAAAGGACGCGCCTTCTGTTTTTATTAAGACAAATTCCTTCACTGGAAAATCTGAAATAAAAATGTGCTGACATAACATGATGTCATTAACTGTGAAGCGTGCACTGAAAAAAATTAAGCCTTACTTTCAATATAATACAAATTCTACAAAAATAAGTTATCATTTCAAAATTTAGTACAAGAGAGAAGTAGATTGCACTTGAAAGAGATGTTGAAAAAGCATCTGCCTAAATACAATACACCTGTGAAAAAATGCAAGTAGAACTTTTTATTTTTCCAGCAAAACTGGATGTGCATATGTCATTCACAGCAAGTGAAGGAGAGACATGGAGAAAAATGGGATATGAATGGTTCTTTCTTAATGAAAATGTACACAGACCAAGTCTTTGTGTGCAGTTAATCAATTCCAGAGCCCCTTCCTTGGGTAATGGGACACTAGTTAAGAAATTCAGCCAAAATAAACTGCTTCTGCATTTTGGAAAAAGCCCAGAATTATGAGCTTGGTCTGATCTCTCCATCACAAATACTTTATTGCTATCCTGCCAGGCAACATCAGCTTTCACCACACGGCCACATAAATAGGCCAGAAAATCTCTGTGCTATAAAGGTTGTGAAGCTGAATAGGTCAGTCAGTTTGATTTCCTGATTCCTGCTCTTAGAAGAAACAGGCAAAAGACCATAAACTTGTTTTTTTTCCTGAGGATATACAAACAGATACACTGAGTCTGCATATTTGAAAGGACAAATCTAGGAAGAGAAGTGACATTTCTAATATCTCTGTATCTATTAGTGCTAGAAGGTTATTATAAATGAAAAGGTCACTGCAAAATTATTCTCTTTACATAATTTATTTCATATATTACCGGATAGTTGTGTGACTTCATTGTTTTGTGGACAGCAACAGAGACAAGCAGCAGTAAACACTATGAATTATTCCCTGAGACATTAAACTGCATAAAGGGCAAACTTGCATTCTTTCTTTACTCGTGATTATAAAAATTGCTCTGACTCAGCAGTTCGGTGAAAAGGTTTAATAAAGAGTGCCTTCCAGTATGGAAATACGTTGCTGTCTTGCACTCAAAGACGAGCAGGGAAGACACAGAATGCCGAGTAGCTGTACAAAGAGTAAAGCTTTACTGTAAGTGAATCACCAAATGCCACAGGCTATGTCTTATTGAGAAGTAAGACAGAAATAGATCACTGTAACGCAGGCTAAGCTCCATGAGGAAAGCCTGTTTTAAACATTGCCATGACTTGGGCCAGGGTTGTTTAACAGCAAGCATTTCTACAAAATAACAAAATGATAAAGACATCCGAACCAGCCCTACCACAGGTAGGATACTGGCCAACAACAGAAGCACAGGCATTCAGACTATGGTAACAGTCAGACGGAGGCTACTATGCAAAACCTGAGAGATACAAAAAGGAAAATAAAACAGCTCAGCAGAAGAGTGAACATTATTTCATAGGGAGATAACCATCTACTGAAGATACATAAAAGGAGAAGTTTACACAATTGCAGAAATCAGCTCAGAGGGAAGACTGCTTGAAACACATGGAGATGAGGAACTTGTGGTGCCACCAAGGCCACATCCAACAACATACAATTTCTGAAGGAAAAACATTTTTTTTGGCTTTTCTATGTCGTATGGTTTATTATAATATTTGCTAAATATCTATTGAGTCAGTTTTAGACTCTGAAATGCCAGTGAAACTCCCCTTCTTTATCCTAAATCTGTGCTTCACAGAAATAACATGCAAATAGAGAAGCTCAGCATGCATAAATAGAGATCATGTTGTTACAGGTTTCCATCTGGGTGGTAACTATGAGCTACTTCTGTTATATTTCAGGCATAACAGACAAACTTGTAAAAACTCCGCAGTCAGAAACTCTGACCAGGCCAAATGCTTGTAAAACTGATGACTCTCTAAAGAGCCGTAAGTAGAAGACCTTTGTATTTACACAGCTCTCCTCCTGTCATCCTTCAGGATAATCTTAGAGGAATAATATGAAGCAACTCAGATTTTCCATTTTTTAAAATAAGACAAAAACTCAAGTAATCTTGAAAAGCAGTACCTATTGCCATGAGAAAAGGATGAAAGCCTCTGTTTTGACTTGTTCATTCTAGATCAATGATGGAAAAACTCTGGGTAAAGATAAATACAAATAGAGTATCCAGATGTGCCAAAAGAATATCGTGAACCATGTTATGCTCTCAAACTGCCACAGCAAGCAACACCTTATTCAAGACTGAAATGTTATTTCCTACAAATACAGCAACTGTAAACAGCAAGGATAATAACCATCTTCCTTATGTACCCATGCTTAAAACTGCTTTCATTTCTAAAGAAATACTCTTGCCATTTGGCACTACAGAAGATAACTCAATGAGATCCAAATCTTCCAGTGTTTACCATTAGTGAAATCTGCTAGTGTTTCACATTGCAAAACTAATAGCTTTAAGTAACAAATATCAGGCCAACCTTGTCAGTATACATTTCTAAGTTATTTAAAGCTTGCTGCATAATTACCCTACTCATCAGCAGAGGCAAAAACTTGCCCTATTCTGTGAAAAAGCTAACAACATCAGTCAGTTGAATTTACACATCAAAGTATTTAAGTACATTCAAGACACTTTTAAGATTATCATTTCAAGGTTACATTCCCAGCAGACAAGTTTGTAGTTTATATTCTATCAGCTTACATGATTACTGAATTTGTTTCCTTAGAGTTGTGCTATCCGGTTTTTTTTGTTTTGTTTTTTTTGTTGGGTTTTTTGTTTTTGTTTTGTTTTTTAAGCTTAAAGACTGAAGAAGCAGCAAGAGACTGTCTAGCTCCTTTCCTTGCTCTGAAGCCAAATGCAGTGTGGCCAGCTTATCCCCTACAGACACATGTCTAGACTTCATAAATTTTTGCAGTGACAGAGGTTTCACCTGAAACACCCCTGAAGGGTACTTAGGCCATTTATCATCATTTTCAGAATACAGGCAACATTCAGCTCATCCCAGTTGGGATATCTGTCCTTCTTCATCTCCAAGTTTTGCCCTTCAATACTAAATGCTGTTCTGAAGTTTATTCCAAGCTTGCAATATCAACAAAATCTTAGTTTAGGTACAAACCCTGCTCCAGGTCTCCATGTTTAGTTTTGGTCTTTATCTTGATTTCTACTAAACTCCAGCTTTAAGTATATTAAGAACAAAGAGTTTGGACAGACAGAATCAAAAGCCTCATGCAGATTTATAAAGGCCAGATTTTAAGCGAAATGTTATGTGAAAGTGACATCTATTCCAAAGTATAAGAATACTGAGAATTCATTTAAACCAGACCTTTCTCAGTCTTTATTTCAACAGAGATTTTTCTAGTCTTAAGCCTAAGCTGCCATTCCAATTCTGTATTTAAGTAGTTATGTGTATCTCTATTACAATGCTAGATAGACGCTCCAAAACACATAGAGATGTGCTGCAAATGTACAATTTAATAAAGAAATTTTAATAACGCATTATTTGTGCAGTTCATTGAAAAATCACCTCAACTGACAGCGAACTAAAGATTACTGAGCAGACCATTTATATCTGTACAGGCAAACACATTCAGCATAACCGAATTATAGACAGACACCCTATCAGGCACCTTCCTCTGTCTGCAAAGTTCTCTTAATTGTTAAAGAAAAAAGTCTAGCACACATTCTTGCTTTCTAAGCATTAGCCTAATCCTGAACCAGTAGCTATGCATGTAATTTTAATAAAACAAAAGAGGGACATATTTTCCCAATACACTTTTGGACAGAAGAAAAAAAAAAATCACCACATCCAGAAGCAAAGCTCAGATAAGAGCGGCCTGAATTTTGTCTTTGCATGCCCAGAAATACTAGCATATTTGACAGTCTACCTTCCTGTACTTTGATTTTATTCCACTGTAGATGTGTACAAAATCCTACATGACTAATAGATGGATTACCTATTTTCTGAGTGCCCTTTCATTCTGAAGAGTACTATCAAGGTTCTATCAAGAAACAGGAGGCAGACGCTGTGTGTCAGACTGTTTTTAAGACAGGCACCAGGAAGGTTCTACTGATGAACTCACTTTTCACCCTTTTTATGAAACATCATCTCTTGTGACAGACAATCCTTTGCTAAAGAATTATGTTTGATTTTCTTCTACCAGTGACAACTACAGACTAAAATAAAGGATTTCGGAATTTTTTGCCTTAGCATGTCGCTCACTCCAGCACTTCTCTTTAGTCTCAAAAGGCCAGAATTTATAATCTAGAACTGCATCTTGTTTGTGTCACTACTAGTGGAAAAGGTGAATAATTAAAGAATTCACAGCTTCAGGCAAAACAGCAACAATCTTACAGTCTGACACTACCGAACAGCCATGGTGAGCAGATGTGCTCTCATTAATCAGAAATTTAATTTTTTTTTACTACTAATAGTTATACTAATAATTTTTTTAATTACTGGAAAACTTTTTTTCCCCCCCTCATTAGTAGTCTTACTAGTATAGTAGACATACAGCTAATAGATGGAGGAGAAAAAAGGGGAGAGAAATCACCTTTTAGTTTGGCACTCATATTTCAGCCATTTGAAGATATCCAGTTAAATTTAATACAAGCATTTGAAATGACTAAATATATAGACTGAAAATGAAAAATCTGCATCATAAAGAATGGCTTCATTAAATTTCTTATAAATTGAACAATACAGCAGCAAATAAATAGTACAAAACTAGTAAGTAGGAGACAAGTAATATTTTGAAATCCAGACCCATGTGAAAGAGTATACAGTGAGAAACAGAATTTGTGACAACAGTATTTAAAGAAATCTCAGAATTTCATTTATGTCAACTCACTGAACTTCTGAGAGGCTGATTTATGCAAATATGAGCTCAGCCTCAGCCTGCTTGCTGCCATATCCTAGATTACTGCTAACCTCTGTAAACTCTTCAGTAGTGAAGACTGCAACACTTAACAAGACCTTTTAAGCTTAAATGCTCATCTAAACTTCATTCTCTCCTTTGGTTCTTCTGAAGAACAACTTCTGTTTAAATGCATTATGGACTACTGAATTTCACACATGGTGTTCAAATAGAGCCCACTAAATCTATAATTACCCCGGAATAACCCAGAAGTTAAAGTTATCTACAGAAAACCCACACAAATAAAACAGTGCCACCTCTTAATCAACATTTCTATTATGTTAGTAAGATCCTGGGTTAGAAAGAGGGAGTTAATACAAGAACATAAGTACATTCTGAGTGCGGTAGCCTTCCAATTCATGTGTTATTACAACTTAAAACACATTTTTCAGTTGACATGGCTTACTCAGTTCAAATGCATTCTACTGTCTCACTACATACGTGCTCAAAAAAGATCCAATCTTCAAGGTTAACAGCAACTTTTTTTAATAAGATACAACACTTGCTTATGCAGATCGGTTAGCCACCTCCCACTGAACAAGGCGACAGAGCCTCTGCACAATGATCATGCAGCCTCTGATACCGTTCTGAAAGTTCTTCTAAAAGCTTTAAATTTCAAATGGAAACTGATTTAACATACAGCAATTCCAATGTCTTCCTTATACTGTTTTCCCTAATCCTTTTACATTGATTGCTTCCAACATAGAAGTTTAATCATATTTGAAAGGAAAATGGGCTAGTACCAGCATCAAAGTGGAAAAGCACTGTTCAGAATAACACTAAATTTATTTTAAAAAAATCTTATCAACTGGGTTGTTTCGACATGTGGCATGTCTACAAACAGTCACTTATGAACGATTTTAAATTGTACTAAATTTCACAATAAAATACTCCAACCTTCACCTGGAAACAACAAGTTCACTGAAATCTTACTGACGATAGCAAAAAGACTTCAACTAACTACAACAAATCATAGTTAAGACCTACACATTCTGGCAGCGAGTTTGCCTAAATCTACCTTAATTTCAAAATATATATTCACATGCAAGCACACACTTTATTCAGCAACACAGTTGGGAAGACAAAGAAATGGGGAAGAAACAGTTTTTTCTGTACCTGGCAAATCTGAAAAAAGGAGAATGCATTCATTGAATCCATTAGCCAGAAGACGATCCCTCAGCTGTTGAAGGATGGCAACCCCAATACAGAATGGGAAGGAGGAATTTCCAAGCAGTAACGTATCCCACAAGTGAAAAATTTTGTGCAAAGGAAAAACATCTGCATGATAAATAAGCACAATAAAAAACCCCTATAAGCATATATACACACTCACAGAGTTAATGAGTTGCCTACACACTTCTTTCATCTCCGATTTTAGAGTCATTCCTTTTTCGTTTGGAAGTAAAAAGGACTCAGCCTGTTAAGGATTGTCTTTGTTTTCATGTGCAGTTTGACTATCTTGGAAATCACTATTGTCCTCTTTCATGAATGAATACTTGGAAGTGTGTGGGTTTTCACATTTCAAGCTTATGCAAAATTTAGGCAATTTATTTTTCTTTTGGTACAGTGGAATGATGCATTAGGACATGCATATCAGTTTTTCATGGTATGAAGACATTAATAAGAATCAATAAGATCAACTACTTACAATTAGGTAAGACATGAGCAGAATAAAGCAAAAATTGGCAGAATAAAGGAAAGATAAAGAGAAAAGCCTATTAAAAATGGCAAGATTTTACACAAAAGGCTGAAGCTGGCTCTCTTAAAATAAGCCATCCTCCAACCAAAGAGTTCTAAGATTTTATTGCAACTGATTGCCGAAGAAACCATCTCCTTGGTTTTCCAAATGTGGTTATTCTCATGAAAGTTACAGAAAAACAGACATCTGCAGGAACCAGTGCTTTAGAGTCAAAACCAATAGAAATTGCACTCAAGAATCTCACATTAAATTCACTGATATTTCATCAGAGAAATAATCGATCAGCTCTTTTTCATTTTTCCACTTTTTAAAAAAATTGAATTCAAAGTCTGCCAATGTTGACATGACATGAAAAAAATCACAGAGATCTTTGAGAAATTGCTTTTAGACCTTCTTTATTAATTTTTTTCCTCTTTAATTAAAAGCTCACCAAATCATGAAGTTCTTTTTGTTCCTAACATACATGCACAAATATCATAGCAAACTAGTACTACTAGAATAACAGTGTATTTAAGTGCAATAAAAAGAAAGCTTTTTTTGATGATCTTCAAAAACACATTATTTGGGTGAGGGTAGGAAATGGTGGCGAGGTTAGGTTTTGGTTTTTTAACTATCATTACATCTTTTCCCAGTAGATAACAGCTTCTTTTGCATACACCCTAAATACATCATGTGTAAAACAATCCAATTCAAATTTAATATAATAATTTAAAAAACCAGAAATGCTAACTATTGCCAAATCAGGACAGTAAGTGACAGGCACTGTTGAGTTTCAAACCAGAACACATCTTTGCAAATTACAAGCATACTACTAAATTACATATCATACCAATTAGGAAAGCTTTAGCTGAAAAACTGAGACAAAATATGCTCAAGAAATAGAAGACTACTTAATCAGAGAAAAATAAAAAAAAAAAGCATACTCACGTGTAAACATTGTAAGAAACCAAGGAATTGCATAAAGCTGCAAAAGAAGGAGATGGAGGGAAGAAAAAAAAAGTTTTGAGAACTAATGTTGTCTGTCAACTACATTAAAAATTGCCTAGTTCATATGAATGTATTTAAAATGGAAAATAACTGCAGTGTCAGCTCCACTACCATACAAGTCTTAGCCCCTCAGAAGCTTTTTCCATCCCCCATCCCCAGTTCTCTGATCTTTCAAATTACCAGTTGGGGATACTGTATCCAAAGCAATAACAAAAACAACTACCACCCCCACTAGGCTTGCGTTTACAAAAAAATAACCCCCCAATGTCTTAAAGATCTGAATAACCTGCTCTACTAAACTGTTACAATTGTCACTAAATGAAGGAAAAATTAACCAAGGATGCCTGAAAAAGTATAAACCAACTTGATTCAATATATATTTTTGATTACAGAAAAAAATGGTCTTATATAAAGAACTAAGAGTGCAAATCACAATTTCCAAGGGAAAAAATAACCACATCTCTCTTTTTCTCCTCTGTTAGTATTTATTAAAATGTATACCTCTCAGTGAAGGAACGAAGAACATTTGCTTTCTCAAAAGTAGTGTCAGTTACTAACCTGTTAAGCATTTATGCAGTTCTACTGGGACCTTTAAAGGCAGGTGGCACCGGATGATGTCCTGCTTCACCACTTACACCACTGTAAGACTGCCTAAGAAAACTAGCTACAGAAAAGATCTAACTTCTGCAAACTTTCATACTCATGACACCATGCAGAAAAAGAAGAGCTAAGCATTTATGATACACTGAGAGTTTCTTATTTTTCAATGCAGTATTTAGCATCTTGAACGCAACAGAATCCACATTTTTGAAACAAACTTCACGGAAAGTCCCTATAAATTAGGAATGCAGGAGCGAGACGATCACCGTCAAATTTTGCTCAGTTACATAGCTCATGTGCTGTTCTACACTTCTGAAGATTTACAGTTACACATAAAGCTTAATATATTACTTTTTAGCTCATAAAAAGTGCAAATTAGTTCTCCTATTAAGCTTCTCCTGAAAGCAAACAAATGTAGAGCAGAAAGCATAACTGATATTACGTTAATAAATTACTACTTATTCCACAAATTCTTAAGTATGTTATGGCACTGACTAAATGACGCACATTTACTGCAAACCTTCTTAGCACAGTTCTCTCGAAATTTTATCCCTACAGCTTCATCTGAGCATCTGATTATATCTGAACCACACCGTCCATAAATTAAAAAAGTTCACCACTTTTAATATTCAGAAGATTTTTTATGAAGTTTGGCCTCCAACCCGCCAACAGATTTTAAGGGTTCAAAATCTAAAACAAATCAAATCCCATCACCGTTTAAATCATATGATACATTCATGCTATTTCCCCAAGTATACCTATGTCATGCCTTAAATAGATGGCATTCTAGTGAATAATAACATGCCTACTTCCCTGAAATATCCCCTACAGTGGTTGTGATCAGCTAATACCTGTTAACCTGCTTGCACTTGTATGCAATATCTTGCCTCCCAAGCAGTAGGAAAATAAGCCTAGTACCCTGAGGCTCCGCTTTGCTTGGAGGTTACGTGGACATCATTTTGAGGTACATTACTTCCTTGGTATTTCATCATGGCTCGACTTCGTGAACGAAGATTTGGGANTTTCCTGCTTTTCATATATTTGACTAAAATGTTTTACCAAAGCAGATACAATTCCTCTTAATCTCACAAACACCTCTATTGCGTATGCACTTACAAAAAAAAAAATATACAAGCAAATACACAAAAGGTGAAAGTAACCACAGGCAAAAGCACTGCTTACTTCTAAACCATTCTCACCAAAACCATTAACAATGACATGAAAAGTAGATCAAACACTTTGAACACAAGGTTATCAGCGAATTTTTTTACTGAAGGGAGTTTCCGCTCTGTTTTTAATGAATACAATGTTTTAAGACAAAGAGGTCTCGGTAAACCTGGAAAGGTTATGATTGCTATAAACAAGCATTACGCACCCCGCAAGCCACAGGGAAGCAGGCGGACAGCGGGAGCTGCCCGCCACAGCCGGCCCCGGCCGCGGGACCTGGCGCAGCGCTGGGAAACGCTGCCCTCTAGCGCCCGCCCGCAGGAACAGCGCCGTGCCCTGCCGCTGGAACAACACCCGCCAGGAAGAGGGGCTTCCGAACCCTCTCAACACTGAAACACTGCAGGCGAGTGTATTGACACTTCACTCTCCTACACCTACCGTGTAATCAAAGTAGCATCTGAACCACTGAAACAGCCCGAGAATAAGTCACGTTAAAATAAGAAACCGTAAACCAAATACTTCTTTATTTTAAAGTGACTGAGATCAACAGTTCCATAATTATCATGTTGCTTTGCTAGGAAAATAGAGCTTTTGAAGATCTTGGACGTTTCTTACATATGAAGCACCCAACAACCATTGAACAATAAATCCACAGGGGTTTTTTTTGGGTTTTTTGTTTGTTTGGTTTTTTTTGTTAAAATTGAAATCTGTTCATCTCAGACTAAGTTTCATTCTCCATCTTTCCATTATCCCTATCTAAAGCTTCCTTTAAAACAGTGCTCTGCTATGACAAATTCTGCTCAGTACCTAAGCTTGGAGACACTCTCATTTTTCAGCAGGGTGAAGATGTTTCCTTGCCCATAACTAGGTGGCCATATTTTGAGAAAAACGCATCTGCCATTAGACAATCAAAGCTCTCAGAGAGACTGGGTCAAAATTTGATGAAAGCTTTTTCCATGAGGATTCTTTCATGGCCTGTTGTAACTGTCTGGATTGTTTCATTATTTGACTGATCCTCCAGAAGATGAGAGCTTGGGCCCACAGAAGATTGAGAGGGTGGTCAAATGCCGAAAGAAGCTACCTACAGAGTTGGTTGATGCCAGTGTTTAGGAGGCATTTGGAAAATGCCCTTAAGAGCAGGCCCTAAGTCAGCCCTGAAGTGGTCAGGCAGTTGGACTAAATGACTCTTGTAGGTCCCTTCCAAATGAAATAGCCTATTCTGTAAACTCATGGTCTTTCACCTTCCTGTTCCATCGTTTAAATACATACATACACATACTTCCCTTCGATCCTATATGGTGCCTAGAAAATTAATCATATATTTAAAGGCTACAAAAAGGTGTAAAAGATAACACAAATTTAGTCAAATTTGTAATATCAGATTCTACCCATGTATATGCACCTACACAAACAAAATTTGAAGAATTATCACTTTCTTCACAAGATAAAAATACCAGCAGGAAACTTTTCCCCAGGTAATTACCACCAGGTAACTGTATAACAGAACAAACACATAGAAAGTACTTCAAGGGCACAATTTTTAATTCTCATTTAGATGAAGCCCCTATTACTGATACCCACGTCTCATCACCAAAATCAAGTTAAGGTATTGATCCACTGCGCCAGCAGCTCCAGCACAATGATATTAAGTAACTGCAGCCAGACTTTGTCATTTCTGTTAATGATTACATGCCAACTGTTTCTAGCTTCCACAATTTGCAGCCAAAAGCACTTTAGAATAATTTATGGCTAGAGTTACACTTTTTATTAACATAGTACACTTTCTTGTTTTCCTTCAGTTCAAAATGGTCTGCAGTTAAGGGTCAGAATTATTCTGTAAATTAAGGAACATATTATAAAGCATTACATAGAATGGGGAAGATTATAAACTTTGAGAGTGTGAGCAAAGAAGAACTGTAAGATTCACTGTATATATCACCCCTCTATTTACATGTAAACCACATAGCCACAGCAATGTACATAATCCAGGCACCACATCAGCTAATAATATTCACAACGATTCAAGCTTCAGCCGCGTTCAATATTCTGAGAGCTACGTGACCTGAAGCAAATGAGAAGGGTGCCAGGAAACACAATCTTCCCTGCAGTGGAGCCTGCGTTTCAATGATGAAAGATAAATCAGGATTTACTTTGATAGGATTAGTACACAAGCACAAAACTGTGGTTCAGATCTCACTACAGTGCATATACTTCACCTTGACGGATCCTGGGCTGCCTTGTTACAGGTACAAAAAAATCCAAAATCCAAACAAACAAAAAAATCCAACAAAAAAACTCCCCCAAAAAAATCACCTCTCTCACTAATCTAAAAGGCAGACCGACTTTTCTTTAAAAAAAAAACAAACACCAAAACTAAAAAATAGGCAATTTAGAAAGGACAAACTCTCCTCAGACAGTGTTAATTTTAGAGCTCGTATTTGTCAATATAAGAGGCTTTTTCCAACAATATACCTGTTTTGCAATTATTTACGATATTACCTATCATTTCTAAACGGTAAGATTTAGAGACAAAACTCATGTAACTATGTGCTATCCAATAAATAACACAACATAAACTAAAATATAACAAAAGGCGATTTTAAACCCTATTCTGTCTGACTTGTACCTTAGAAGTTTTCAGTGGAGAACAACTAAAATATAACTGTATAAGCAGACACTAGGAGCTGCTGAAAGATCAGCTAAGAGCCAAGATGGGTTGCTACAGAGCTCTAACCCATGTTAGTAGCCCAAATGAGGATCCATAAAATGGTCAGGGAAATTACATCTCTACCTCTTCAGTGGGACCTAGTTTCCTGGACAAAATACACAGAGAAACTGCTTTGGTCATCTGCAGCCTTTAACAAATAAGCATCAAGTGGATTTACACAGTAATGCTGCAAAATTGATTCTCCCTTAGGAACTTACAAGTTGCTGTTACCTTTACCCTTCGTCTAGTCAAATATCTAGGCTTTCTACAGATCAATGTTCTACCTTCTCCTGACATTCCTTTTATCTTCCTCCCACTTGCCCCCTTCAGATGTGGGTCATCGGCAATGCACGTGGTCTTCTCAAACTTCCCTTTACAATGCAATACACTAGCTTTCTCTTCTGCTCATTTTAACACCCCTGCATCTTTTCAACTTCTATCAGTCAAGCAACATTATTATACTAAAAATACCTCTACAAATGAAAATACATACTTGCTTTTCCATTACAATATTTGTAAACAGTGATAAATGAGTATCTGTCAGTTCCAAAGATTCACAAATACACACAGGAACTGTGCAGAACAAAGTACTTTCAGAGGCTTGGCCTTGCTGCTCCAACTTAAAATATATCCTAATAAGCATAAGACTTATCTGATAAAGTAAGCTTTATACTGCTTATATAACCAATGCAAAAAACCTCCTTATTTATGAAGTTTTTATTTCTACATCAACATCTCCTGACTTCAGTGTCCCTCTTCCATTTTGTCCTCTCAATCATCATGTTCTTATGACCAACCTGTAATTTCTAAATGCCAAATATGGAATTATATAGACTGTATCAACTAACAATGTTCTCCCTATAGCCTTGCCTAAATCTACATTTCAGAAACATTAGTCAAACTTCAGTAATGCTACAGTAGGCAAACATTTTTATTTTTATCTTGTCTTTTTGGACTATATGTGCCACTCTAAAAAGGAGGAGGAAAGCTTTACTATTTACACTGATAGCTACAAGTGAGATCTAAAGAAGGCCTTGTTTCTTCCAACATTGCTTCTTCCAACATTATCCACCATCTCTACTACATTTTGGCTGTGCTCTCAGTCCTCATTTTCCTCCACCTTACAGCCTTTTTTCCAAGGAAAACATAAAACTTGTGTCTAAGTTCTACACTTGTCTCATATTTCTGATGGACTCCAGCAAATGACTGCTAAGCCCTTTGCACCGTGGGACACATCTACAAGATTAACCACCACGGGCACATATTTTTTCTATTAATTGCAAAATGATGTGCCTTTTGTGCTAATCAACAACATTTAATTAGCTTGCAGTAATTTTGCTATTAGTCATTTATGGCTAAATTGATTTTTGTATATGAATCCACACTTGAAAAATAAATATATGCACCTTTTAAGATGAATCTGAAAGTTATAACAACTGGCTAGTAGTATTTATTTTTGTATTTACCATCCAACAGAACAGGAACAACTGATAAGGACGTAAAATAAGAATTAAAACATCATCACTTTATCAGCATATTCAAAATGGTCCATTAATATGGAAGCTTCACTTCTGATGAAGTGGTACTGAAACAATCTAGAAATGCATCCCATGTCAGTTTCTCTCATTTTCCATTTTTTAATTCCTTTGAATAATACTTATAAGGACCCTTAGCACTTACATCTGGAATAAAACCAATTTCATTAAGGTGGTTACTCAGCTCTGGATCATGGAATGCAATCATCTGGGAAAACACCGTCAGGTATTCTGAAATGACAAATCGAAGATTGCTGTTGTTAACACAAGCTACCAAATGCTTCTAGCTCACAGCAGAGCTGTAAGAAAGGAAAACCACTAATTTTAAACCTCCTATCAAAACAGCAAGTGAATGCCACCACTGTCCTCTCTGTCACCATTATATTCAATACAGCCTAAGAAACATTTCATTTCTCTTCCTTAGTACTTCTCAATTTGGACTTTTAACCATGGTTTACTTGGTTCATTCTTAGCTTGTGATGCACGTGACATGCGAAGTTAAAGACATTCCAGTATGAGTATGAGGCACAAAATACCAAAGGAAGCAAATTAGAGTAAGACCATTCCAAGAATTTTTAAGACTTCTACTGCTTAAGTGATACACAAAGTTCACATTATTTTATTAATATTATGTGTGGTTTCTTTTCTACAAAGTTAATTTTTGTAATCTGGAAGTTGAGGTTTTAAGGCAATGAAACTATAAGATTACCATTTTCATGATCAGTAACACCTTAATTTGCTTGGGGTTTTTTTGGGTTTGCCTTGTTATTTTTTTCTTTGAACCAACAAGGAAAAATACTTACTGTAAGAGATGAAACGTATTACATCTTCAGCCTGGCACACTTGGTTGATGGGTACAATTTCATTAAGTTATCTAAGTAACATCTGCTTTTAAATGGAAGAGAAGCAGACAGCAGAACAAAGACACTGATAGATTTCTCTCTCTGTCCTGCCCCTCTCCCACTTTTGTCCAGGCTGTCATATGCTTTGTTAGAAGGAAGATGAAGAGGCAATAACATTGTAATTTTGTAACAGAAGGCAATTCCTTTTCCTCTGGGCTCCCAAGAAGAGAGTAATCAGGGCCCAGACAGCTAGTTCAGGGGAGGAAGACTGGCAGAGAACACGAACCCTGCTTCCAGAACATGCTGACACCTCAAGGCTCCACAACCACTATCCCCAAATATAAACCTCCATCCAAATCCACACAGCTCCAACAAAGTAGTCATTCAGAGTTACCATTGCTTCAAGTCTATTGCAGGACTAGATGCCTACTGCTGTCTCTCTAGGGGAGAACAAATAATTCTTTATTGCTGTTCGTCTTCATTCCTCAAGTGGCAAAATGAAACTCCAGTTGCACACCACTAAGAAGCACAGAAGTGGCTCCGCTGGGACAATTTCATGCATAGACTCCTTTAAAATAGAAGCGGGTCTAAACATTCAGTTGTTTATAGATTCCTGTATTACTCAACTCTTGATTATCTGCACTCAAGTTAACTCCTCTCAAGCTAAGTCAGCAAGTTAAGGACAACCCCCCAGTAAAATAATTCTATTTGGACTAGAAATTTTAAAAGCTGATTCTGTCTCAGGAAGACTGATAAACAATGCTCTCACTGTAAGAATACTAGGGAGAAAAGTCACAGGCCTACTACAAATTACACTTGAAAGGATGCCTAATGCTCCAAGGTAAGTTGCAATAAAAAATTAAGATCTCTTGAGCCCACTTCAGAATTTCACAATTTTTTTTGCTTCAAGTGCAATGACAAAGCCACAGCATACTAAACCTCTTAGGAGATTTCTGGCATTTTATCAGTGCCAGCCTCTCTGCTCTGACAGTGCCTCTCTGCACTGTGTCACAGCTGCCCCAGCTCTCCCCTGCCCTGGGGTGGTAAGTAGGTAAACAGATCCAAGAGGAGCTTCGTGTCACCATGGCCAGACTGCTTTGGAGCTACTCGTATGTCTCCTGTTTTCTCAGGTTCCAGACAAAGTTCTTCTTATTCACATGCATACAAGTTAGGGAGATAACGGCCTTAAATTTTTAACACACCACATGATAATAATCTAACAAAATGCACATCTTGTATCAGTTTTATTTCGTGAAGCTGCCAGCAATCTCAGTTCAGGTAGAACAAAATAGTAATCCTACATCTTTCATCCATATGCTGATGAAAGTGATTTTCCAGTTAGCTTCCCTGAAACACATTTATTTTAAAAATGAAGATTTGTGTCCACAAATAGGTTGATAAATTTCATCTTTATTTGACTAGCCTGTCATGAAATGTAATTACTATGTAGGATTACATGTGTAATTAAGGGACTAACAAAAAACACAGACATCTTCACAAAAACAGTCAATTGCAGTTGGTTGGAATTTTATAATATGAATTTGTTTTAGATAATTGGGCATTCCATCTAAAAGCCTCTAACTGCTCTTGCTTCCTATTTCATGTAAGAAAATACATCTGATAAGCTTAGAAAAATCAACTGTCTTCATTGTATGCGACAAGTTCAGAAATAATATTTGAAAGGTCCCTTACATCTATCTCTACACAGAAGATTCAAAGAAAGTAAAATTGCAGTGGACAGTTAAGAGACATTCTTAACACTTTATTCCAACTCAATAAAGTATGGAAATGACAGAATTTTCCTTCAAACCTGTATTTAAACCTTGGTTTGTGACATAAAACCCTAGAAAAGATTAATTAGAATACTGAAAGAATCCTAAAGGGTCCAGTCTTCCCAAGCCCCGGATGATACCAGATGCTGAACAGGAACTTAGGAATGCCTATACTGCTTTGGTTCACAGAATCCTACTGACCTATGTTTCTAACTTCAGCTGATACATATTTTTGTAAAGCTCCTTAGGAATAACATCAGGAAACCCTGGAGAGCAGAAGTATTATTTTATGGAAGAATATACCCCCTTGAGAAAAGTCTTTACCAAGCTATTAATCTTGAAGTCTAAAGTAGTTGTCTCCAGAGGAGCATACTTGTTCTTTTCATCTTTAGACCTTTACTGCAAGCAATCTTTCTTTACAGACAAAAGGATGCAAACAAGTTCTCCAAAATAATTTTTCCTTAACTATGATTTCAGTTCGTAACACTTCTTTCCCATTGTCTTTCATACATAAACCTTCCTAACCATTGCATTCTCTCCTTACATTAGCTCTCCCCAGATTATCTAATATGTAAATGCTTTTATGTTCTAATAAGTTTTGTTGATCCATTCTTAATTTCCTTTTTTCAATACAAAAAAATGACAGATAGTGTTCGAAGTTGACGAATTTCACAAGAAACATACAAAGAATTTCTTTAAAAGAAATACAAGGGCAGAAAGCCATGCTGAAACCCAGTATTCAAAAAACACTCATAACTGCTTGCAATTAAGCACATTCATTACCAGCTGTTTTTTTAAACTACAGATGGCTTTTCAAACAGCTTCTTCTGGTTTTTAAAAACAGTCCAGAAGACAAATTATCTTCCCAACACAGACTGTGCCAAGGTAGCTTTCTAGTTGTAGACAATTCCTTTTTCAAGTTTCCATGAAATTTAAAAATTTTTTTCAAGTAGAACAGACATTCCTAGCTATTGTTTTAATTTCTCTGAGTTACCCAAAAAGTTGTTGAAGACTGAACTATTGAACATTATTCCTCAGGCTTCTCCAACTCTTGTCCTGTATTGAATGACAATATCTTCCATGCAGTAAGAAATTCTCCTCAAAACCCTATTTCCCTGAATACCAGAACTTCCCTTTTCTGAGGAAGTCCTCATTTGTACTGTTCCTCTTCATTTTCCCTCATTGTCAAAATAGCTCTGGTAACAGTATGATTTTGATCACCTGAAGGGTACAATATAACACTAGAAAGACTATTTAATGCTTCTACAACTTTGCAGGTTGGACTCTTACCTTGGATTTTACATAGAACATTTGTGTGTGTGCGCACACATCTGGATTTACTCTCCTGCCTGAATCTTTACTCACTTATTTTGCTCCTAATTTTCTTTCAGAGCTATGTGATTCTAATTGCATTCAAATTTTGAAACCCCTTGAAAAAGTGTATTTATATATCCAGAAATAATATTACTTCTCTTAGAACTACAAAAAATAAAGGGACTGACTTACCTTGAATAACGTGAGAATTATCCTTCAGAAAGAAGTTATACAAATACTTCGGTATAAAAGCAGACATGCAAGCATACGCCAGAGCTGAAAGAATCCAAAAAATGGATGCAATGACAGAGGCAGAAACAAAATTACACCTAAAAAGTTCATTATTAAGCAGGTAATAAGCATAAATGCTTAAATCAATCTATACCCAAAAATGACTGCATGTACAGTAGGCATAATAGGAGCCATTGTCCTAAGAAACTAGTTTTTCCATACACAGACTTCATATAAAGAAAGCCAGGGGCAAGAGAATAAACGATTGGACTAGACCTCTTCTGAGGAAATAACATTCTAAGAAGATGAAGGCCATGTATCCAAAGATGATCTGATAAACTTTCAAGCATTGAAAACTATCATCAGCTTTTCTGAATAAAGTTAGTCTGAAAGGTTAACAAATAATACATTCACCTTAAACAAGTCTGAACAACAGCTTCTCTGAAACAGACATGTACTACAGCATCATTCCTTGCTTTTTTTACATACAAGGTTACACTTGCTTTTGATTATGTATCATTATTGTACTTGGCAATAAACACAGCATGTGAACCCCTGCTTAAAGAGCAGTACACCACATGCAGTTTGCAAAATCCAACCATTTCTTTTGACTTGTGGCAACAGGAGCTTTAAAATTCCTTTTTAAGTACAGAGACTTTCCATCTATAAGCGGGTGCGAACATCTGTCTGCAACTAGGTACAGATGACACTGTTCTTCCCCTTCACTCCCAGCAGAAGAAGGGACTCACCTTCATTGTTAAAATTCAAGTACAGAAACGGTGCACAAAGAGAGTCAAGACCTAAGAGAGAAGAGCCATCAATAAATGGCACAAAGAGCTCATTCATTTTAATGTACAAGAAACTCATTAGTTTATCCTGAAAATTTGCATACTTGTTACTCATTATAATTCTGCCATGGCTTCACATGTAATGCTGAGAACAACCGTGAAATCAGTGTATGAAAAACAGAGGATTTCAAATTGTTAAACTACAATGCTGAATTGATATTCTGCCAATGCTTCCAAGAAAGGTCCATTACTATCCCAAGAACTCAGTAACTTTTGCAACTTTATCTTGGAACTGAAGAGCAAGCAAGAGATTCTTTGTTTTTAAATAAAGTGACAGAAACTTAAGAAGAGTAAATACATAACAAAGAGTGAGACAATTCATCATTACAAATTAAACTATCAGAAAGTCATTTTGCAATAACCCACAGGTTCATTCCTCAAAGACAAGAGAAAGAAAAGCATTCAAAAAAAAAAAAAAAGCTTCTAAGCTTCTATTGTGGGGGAGAAGAGGGGAGTGGCATTTTTAAGTTAATCATAGTTTTCCATTTAATTAGCTGACCTCGTCGACTAGTCAAACTCACCTTGCCAGTACACCAAATCAGGATGGGAAACAACCCAGGCCTTCAATACTCGTCTAAACTTTGCATGACCCTCTGGTGATGACAGCAATTCATCATACTGATGGCAACGAGGAATATCAACCTCAATCTGCACCAAAGCCAAGCATATCATATAAAGAGAAATTGGGATAAGTGGCGTAGTACTACAGCAATCCTGCAAATACTAGAGGTGGAAGTCAGCCAAAGAATGGAGGTCAGACCGCCATCACAAACACAATCTGCTTCTTCCATCACTCTCAAAACCAAAACTGACAGTGGACCTAAGAGCCCTGTCAAAGTTTAAAAGTAGACAATTTTTTCTTTTTCTGCATTCTTATTTTTAACAGGGTGCTAACCTGTGAAAAAGGCAGAAAGCAATTACAGTTACAGTTTTTTACTTCTGGACACATTTCAGGTGGTAGTATCACTTTGCTCTAAAAGGTAATCAAATCGGAGTTCTCAATGTTGTAATGACCTTGACGGAAAAATTTCTTCACCCAGCTGAAAGAAACAGCTGTTGCCTGTGAAGTCTTTCTGTCTGGTAAGAGAACATTTGAGAACATTCTCTTCTTGGAGACCCAAATTGCTTAAAACCCCATTTCTGTGAAGCACAGCTCACCGTACAGGATCTCGGGGTACTCAACACTATCTGGTACAAGGTCCAACAGGCACAAAAAGCATTCAATAAAACCAGGAATTTTAATACATAATTAATATTGTTCACTATACTTGGCTGCTGCTACAGAAACAGTGATTATGAAGTAAAAAGAGTATTTCATTTCCACATGTTTTAACATAAGTTAAAGTATTTTTTTTTAATCTGTTTTGCAAGATTCTTGCTACAGCATGAGTGAGGTTAGAGGGTAAATGGAACTCTGTTTGTATTATCAACTGCATCTGCTGTAATAGGTAAATGACACTGATGGGTGGAAAAGATCTTCAAGTGACAGTATTTGGTAACACCAGAAGTCTTACTTGTCTGTCCGTAGGAATCGGTGTGTCTTTATCAATGGCATCATATTTTGCTTGTATGGCACCCTAAATGTGGAAGAAGAATAGTAAGTACTTTCTAAATTCTAATAAGACAATTGCATATGACAATGTACATGCCATGTGCAGAAGTTGATTGTTTTTTTGTTCTTTAGACAGCAAATTTTTTTTCCTGAAGTACAGAAAATTCTGACTGCTAAATTTGAACACAACCATCTTTATTCTGATGTAATCCAGGACATACAGATCTTTCTGTGACTTCCT
Organism: Grallaria varia; assembly: GCA_013396735.1. Taxonomy (NCBI): domain Eukaryota; kingdom Metazoa; phylum Chordata; class Aves; order Passeriformes; family Formicariidae; genus Grallaria; species Grallaria varia. The sequence continues at coordinate 578,875 of VWZG01008668.1, forward strand.
CAGTACAATCTTCAGTGATTTTTTTATTCTTTACGTAGGAAGCTATGTCCTTGATACGGATGCCCATTTTCAAATCAAGAGATGCTCTCAGTTTAAATTCAGTGCTTATCTCAGCCACCAGCAAGTGGCTTTCAGCATCATCAATGTGAAGGCACTGAATCCAGCCACTTGTTAATTGATATTGCCAATACACACTACTCTTAAGTACCCTGTCCTTGCATAAATCAAGACAAGCATGTTAACAAGTCCATTTTAATGTTATAGGAGAGGGAAAGCCTACCCATATTATAGAGATGGCAAGCTGCTAAAGCGGGAGAACTGACTTATCTCCCAAGACTCAGGCTACAATCCTGATCAGCAGTTTTTCTTCACCTTTACAGCTTTTTTGATGGTTATATTATATTGCACTCAGAAGATCATATCCTAAGCTAAATATCTTGAATAACCTGGGATGTGTTATCAGCAAGAATCTTTGTTACACTGCTGCAGACTGCAGCAAGGTAGATGTAAAAGCTATGTAGTTGAGGAGCCCTCATTTCTGGGACAGTCCTTACCAGTCCTTTGTCTGAAAAGGCTACATTTCATTTACTTATTCTCCAGTCTTTCTGAGAAAAGCACTGATTGATAGGTGAGAAAAATACATTAGCTATGTTTCATCCTGTTTCATCCAACTATTGCTGACTGGAGCAGAAGGACTGTAACAGCATTTGTTAAAAATGTTAAAAATCAAAACAAACCCCCTTGTTAACTACCAAATGTATTTGACCTATCTAGCAGAATTTGGCTGTAAGGGTATTGTTTTTCCATCTCAATCAAAATTAAAGGCAGTCAAGTTTACATACCCTCTCTGAAATCAAATAACATTAAAGACAAGAAGCAAGTTAGAACATTTTCCTCAGTCACACAATTTCATGACTCATTTTGTTTGAAATTCCAGAAACTCTACTTGCTAAATCTTTAAATCCATTCCAACTTGCCCATCAATCCCATTCCTATCCCACTCCACCCTGTCAGTACTGGAACTTCTGCAAATGCCCTCCCATTACCCTTACCTCAACACCTAACAGGGCAGCCCAGGTTATGCCTCTCAGAAGAGGAGGAATGTCAACCCTGGCTTCTTTCCAAATTTGGTTTTTCTTATATGGGTAGGCCTTCAAAGAGAAGAGGTTAATTGCAAAAAATGTTACCATGAAAGTGAAACAATTCACATCCCAGCCCTGGACAGTCTTTTACCCAAAGGAAAAATGCTGTCAGACTGAACAGAGAACATAAGTTGGACAAAAAGTAAATTTCATTCCTAACTGGAAGGCTTGGATGGAGGACTACTGTTTAATGCTAACATATCCACTCTTTCTCATAAATGCATTCATGTGCTTTGGCATATACTGGATATACCTACTAATCAAAATTTTTATTAAAAGCTTTTTCTTTATCATGTGTTTTATTTTCATATTATGCGTCCATCTTTGTTTTATTAAACATTTCTAGCTTACACTTGATAATGTGCATCAGCTCTCATTCTTAAACAAGAATCCATCACTCTCCATGTATGTAAATTCAGAACTGCTATTTCTTCACCCAATATAAACCTTGTATTTATACCATGGCACTGCTATGTGTGTTTTCAAGTACCTTACTGGTTGGAAATGCAGAAATGTTACAGGCATATTTATATCTGTAATAGCCTAGTCTGTTACAAAATAAAGGATGCAAAATTATTTTCATCAGTAAAGAACCAGTATTAGCAGCACCTCTATTTTCAGTGCATACTTTAAAATCTACTATCATACTCATAACTACTGGAAAGACCCATTTCTTCCATTTTTATCTTCAATCTTCTCACACTTCTTTAGGATTTTCTTTCCCTTTCCTGCTGTGGTCTCTTGTATCATTGCTTCCTTTTTCAATTACTTGGTCCTTTAAAAATCTTCCCATTAACAGATCAAATCCAATTATCCAGCATCAGAAAGACTCCATACCTTCAGCAGTCTGTCAAACAGGACAATTCTATTTAGCTGGTACTCTGTGTCCCTCTCTCGGATGATCAGAGGAAGACTGGCAGCTGCAGAGAGCTCATTGCTACTGTTCGAATGAGGTAAAGTTGACTGGCTGCAAAAAAAGAGCTAGGATAATAGTAGTGAAGAGCACGAAATACAAACCATGGAAAAAAAAATACCCTATGATGCATTTCTGAAACAGAAACAAATATAAATGGATAATTTTCAATATTCAGCATGAGCAGTAGATTTCCAGAACAGAGACAGGCTAAGATCCTCAGTATGGTACCAGGACCCGAAGTGCAGAGTGTTTATCTGCTCTCAACTTTTAGAGGCAAACAAGGACATGTTAGTTTTGGTTTTGGAAGACAGTTGTGTCTAGCTATGCAATGTGCCACTCAAATAAAACTAACTCAAAATTCAGTTCCTTTGAGATGTACAAATTTACACACACACTTACTCATCTTCAAGCAATGGATAAAATGCTTCTCCACCAACATCTTTCAGTCTCTGAAATGAAGAAGAAAAATAATTAATTATCAGAATGCTGCTCAGAATTCAAGTGGAAATATTAGTGGAATACAAAAACTATCCATCAGTAATTCATTTGCCAAATTTAGTAGTTTGTCTTGAGAGCTAAGACTTAGCTCAGTTGTCCATCAGCAAAGAAGTATACAGCCTTTAATATTAAAAACGTGCTAACACAGGCTGTTTGAATTGATAGAATTTATCCTGTCTGAAGACAACTCATCCACAAACCTATTCCACACAAAAAAAGGCTTCTAATGACCATGGATTAATAGACTAATAGTATTACATAGTTCTTTTTCTCTTCCTCGTTTTTCTTCATGGAATTCCTATCCAAGTAGCTGCAAAGCAACTGTACATCTTGGTTTTATGTTTCTAATCAGTTCAAGAGTCATGCAAACTTGAGTTCCTTTTAGGAAATACAGACGGTCTCAGGAAAGGTGATAGACAAATGCGCCTGGATTTTTTAGTGGAGTTTTCAGACATCTTATGGTGCATCACTATTAATGTTTGATACCACATTCCCTGCAGTGCTTGGTTTTGCAGTTCCCTCCTTAACTTGCAGGCATACTGCACAGCCTGTTCCTCCTGGAGCTTACAGAACAGTTCATACTCAGTTCATTCAGCACTGCTCCTCTTTTGATTATAAGCATCACGCTCTGCCCTATAAAAGGTGTTCAAGAATTGCCCAAGTTCAAAAATTTATTTCAACTAATAGTTCAAAGCTCAGGCTTGCACCTTCCCCAAAATGAAACTTCAGTATATACTTATTTCCTGCTGTATTTATAGAAGTAGATAGTAATATCCAGAATGACAGGTTTAAAAGTTTTTAAAAACCCTCAAAAAGCTGCCCTTTTGTAAGAACAGTAGGAACTACAGCATGTATTAAGTTTAAAATAGTTGTTGCATATTGTTTAACCTCCCTTCTGCCATGCAAACCCCACTGACCAGGCAAAGAAAGTATCCCAATTCTTTAGTCTGCCTTCACGCATTTGTGTGAAGTAGTGCAAAGTTTTACTGAAGAAATACATTTGCACAGTATTTGACACACAGCCCTCAAAATTAAGGTGGCAGAGAACATGACTTCCAGGGTCACCTTCCTTTCTGTATTAAATCCTGTAATCATATGAAAAGGGGTTTGCTTTGTTTTTTTAAACCATGACAGAATGGCATTTGCTACTACAGCATAAATTCCTAATTCAACAGCAATAAACATGTGCAAAGACATGTGAACAATTAAAACATTTCAATGATATATGAAGTAAATCTTGTAACTGATCATAACTCGTGACTTCACTTGATGTAATCATATGTTGATTTTTCACTGAAGATGGAAGAAAACTGCATGACAGCACTTCTGCAAAATGCTTTGAAGAGATCTTTTGAACTGTCTGTTTTGTAGCTATATATTCCAAAGTTTGGTAATTAACTACTGGAAACTTGGTATTCAACTTTCAGTATAAAGCTTTTAAGGAGCAGAAACTGAAGTGAGTTGATCTTTACTTTGGATATTGTGAGCCATCCATTAAAGCACACATGACAGCAATTAAAGCACACAAGAAAACACTCACTATCCAATTAGTTTAGCAATTGTGGAGAATATCAGATACTACAGAACTAATTGCACTTTATCAGAACAAAGAAGGTAACAAAAAAAAGGGAGTGACACAGAAAAGAGATAGAGGGACAGAGAAAAATCAAATCTAGTAAGCTTTTGCAGACAAAACGAGTTAATAGCATAAATCAGAATCTGACTCTGACACTAAGAAGTGTTCTCTTGGAATTAGTGACACTTCTGTCTGCAGAAACAGCAGTAGGAGCGGCTGTTACATATTCCCTTTAAACAAATGTTTCTGCAGTGAGTTATAAGCACAAGGGCACAATATTATGCCTACGTTTTGAAGCTGGCACAGAGACAAAGTCACAGTTGTGTCATCGAGGAGGGAACTTCTATCTCGTCCTTGCCCAAAGCTCTCACCATCTTCTAATAAAAAGCTTCAAAAAGGAGAAAAAAAATCAGGTCATCTTATAACACGGGACTTGAGCTAGGAAAAAAATAACTTCTTACATCAGGCAATTTCCTCTTTAAAACGAAGTATTAGCTCTTAGAAGTATAGTGTATTGACTCTGCATGGCATGAAACCTGCTATCAAGGGAATGTACAATCATCTTAAATTATTCAGACAACTTTTGTTGTAAAAAGGCACATTTCAGGTTTTCTATAACTTTAGTCTGCACACAAAGGAAGAGTAATGAGATATGGGATTAATACTCCCTTTTATTCCTTGATCGGGCACCGACCAGGACTGCCATTTAATGTGAAAAGCAAAAATAAAATATTATTATCATATGAAAGCCGTTTTCCATCATGACAAAAAAACCCAAGCAAAAGTCTGACACAGACCTGTTCTGTTGCAGTCCATCTATGGATACAACTGAATCCAAGACTGAGTACATACAAATTTTCTATTTCAAGGTATTTTTAAAGCAGACCTGAAACTGCTTAAGGTAGAATTACCAGTATTCCCTTAGAAGATGGTGTTAGATTGCATTTTTTTAAATTAACACCTGACCTTCAAGACAGACAGTATGATGAAAAACGTTTGTCCCTCATAATTCAAAAGCACCTGCATTCACCAATGGGCTAAGAAATAAGCAAATCCTCCAAATATCACACTAATTTTGACACCAGAATATCATTTAAAACCTAGCTTCACCTCTTCTTTTTAAAGACATTGCATTTTGGCTGTACACATACTACACATGTAAACCCCAAAACAGTAAACTGATTGAGCACAATTATGCTTATTAAGATCAGATCATAAAACATGAATATTCTACATAAAATTGCAATGTGTAGCAGTAAGATAAAAGCAGTAATAACTAATATGCTGCTACAGACTTATAAATCTAAAAAAATTGCTTAGTTTTATAAGTAACCAGCTGATTTGTTGAATGACTGAGTTGACCATTCAGCTCTGCTGCTCTGTGAAAGAGAATTCAGAACATGAGAATTTGCCGCACAACATATTAAATTACAATTACAAATATGCCCTTGATGCACAGTCATACATTATTACAAAAATTTAAAGCTATTGGAAAGTGTGCAGAAGTTAGGGACTTCTAGTTCAGTATTTTGCACTTCTCCTGCATCTTTTAAGATTTCAGAAAACAATAGGAAGATCAGGTAGGCCACATAAAAGGCATTCAGATAATGCCTTAAGCTGGGTAAGAGGGGAAGTGACATTTCCTGCTGTTCCAGAATGCCATTTCCAATACTATGCACACATACAGGTCTTAAAATTAAATACGTTCTCTCAAAATCACTAGCCTTGTCCATCCATCCATCCTTACTTGGGAAGTGTACAGACAGGTGGCTTTGATCGAATGATTTCCTTGTTGACAAGTTCTTTCTCCAAGTCTCCTCCAGCCAAACACCAGAGATAATAAACCTCTTCAACTGACCTTTCTGCCAGGTAATCACTATCTTCATCTATTGGGAGAAACAACATAAAAATAAGTAAGACCTTTTTAGGTAGTTTGTATTTCTTCTTACTACTCTAAATATTGTTGGAAAAAAATTATTCTGCTTATAAGGTCTTAACCTTAATGAGAAACTAGAGGAAAAATACACTGAAGTGAGGACTTCCGCTTTCTGAGTGTTTTTTAAACAAAGCAAACCAATGTTTTGTACACAACAGAGCACTAGGTTAAAATAAGAAACAAGTGATTCATCCTGAATAGTTATAATTGCTCTTCCCTTCACATACCATATTCATTTTAATAAGGTATAAAATATTTGTCTCCAAAAACTGAATAACGAGATTTTCTAAACATCTCCAAGTTCATAAAGAAAAGTTAATGAGGACTCAAGAACACTTTCAACATACTGTGGTTCAAAACTTGGAAGTACAGTCTTTTAGCTTATAAGGTGACCTCCTTCACAAGGATTTTGTTTTTCAATACTTCCAAAGATCACCTGATGTTATGATCCAGCAGAATCCAGTTACCAATTCACAACAGAATTCAGTGGAAAAAAATTACCCTGTATATGCACATGACCAAATTCTAAAGGCAAAAGATGATACTGTTATTGCAACCTGGGCTTTAATATTAATGTTAAATATTTACTCCCTGAAGTTGAAGCACAAAATTAAGATGTCTTTTAACTTGCACACATCCCTCAAAACATCTTTGCCTATTCTTGTCTGTTAATTAATACATTAATGTAGTGTTGTAATATTTAATAGTTTTTTTGAATAAACTGTTGGAGAGAAAATGCAGTAACATTTTAGTTTCCTTCCCCCTCCAGTGACATTTATGCCATTAGTTGCTTTTACCTTTACATAATTGACTTATGTCTTCTGGAAGGGTTAAATTAGCACACCTTGGAGAAGATGAGAACAGACCAGCAGGTTTGTGGAAGGGAGGATATAGTGAAGATACCTCACTGAACAAACTGTCATGCAGCAATTCCTCTGGAGTTGGCCTTGAATTAAGAAAAGAGAATAAAATACTTAGAGCAAAATGCTTTCAAAAATGTTGTATTTCAGTGAGAAATATCCTCAGTAATAAAGATTACCTTAAATTATTGTTGTAATATTATTTTGCTATTAAAAATTTTTAAATCCAAAATGTCTACCAATGTTTTCCAATTCCTGAAACCTAACAAACCACACAGTCTGTTTACAGTCCAAACTCAGATCCCACCTTCATTTAATGTAAATAGCAACTATTTTATTCATTCCTCTTTAGTTGCTCAAAGCAGAGAATGGAATCAGTAAAAGCTATGAACTTACAACTACAAATGTTTGAGTAGTTTTCCCTCAAAATTCTCAGATTCAGTCTCAAGGTTTTGCACACTTCACTTCTGTATCCTCTCCCTAATTCTTTCCCTTTAAACACTGAAAAGCAACAAGACTGAGAATTTCTTAAATGTAGCCCAATTGTCAATATCCCCCCAAAAAAAGGTTCTGCAACAGCTCTTCTAATTTCATAGTAACCCACATAGTTTACTAGGCTCTTGGACAAGAATACCTGCCTCTTGGAAGGCTGGAATGTAAGGCATTTCTTCAGTAGAGCTACAATATTTTCAGAAAGGTCCTGAAAAGAAAAATATGGAAGAGATCTGTTTATTAGGGTCTTAATTCAGCAAGATGCTTGGCTCATGCTTAACTTTTAACACACAGGCTATTCCAAATGAGGGCAATAAAATTTCACACCTACACATATGAGGTTAGCTGTGTAAAACAAATGCTGGGGAAGTAATTCTCTCACCTCCCAAAACTACATCTGATTTGGGGAGGAGAGGGGGAGAAATCTAAAAAATTTGCAAGGTATGCAGGTTTTTACTTTCACGTTTTCAGATATTCTGTATCCAGCTTAAAACAATGCAGTACCTGGAACTCTCTTCTGCTACTAGTCAGAACTCTTTCACATAATGTCTCAAAATACACAGACACTAAAATTTAGTGATTACTTTTGTGGGTGAGAAGTTGAACTGTATGAATCTACACTATCAGTACACATAAAGTGGATCAGATAGAAAACTAAATTTCTGGGAGAAAAATACTACTTTAAATAAAATTTGTAACTTATTAAACTACACAGAGAACATTAACATCTACTGAGATTGACCATAATTTTGGGAGAGAATATTACCATTACTGGCTATTGAAAGGATCTTAAGATTTGTAGTTTAGACCTCAAAATTTTTCATCATATTGCAATAGAGTAAGGGACCGAATAAGTTAAAAAAAATAAATATGTGAAATACTATGCTACAGTAATAAAATATTCCAGGTAAGACAGCATGAAAGAGTAAACTCGTTTCACAAACCTTAATAATATCAAGGCAACCATGTTCTTCAGCCAATACAGTTACAATATCATCCACGCAGCCTTTAAGAAACAAACAAGAAAAAGTTAAAGATTATGAAAAAAGTGATACCAATTAAACAAGATATCAGATAAACCACTACTCCAAAAAAACCACTTGATACAAGTTTTTTGTTAACATTGCCACACCACTTGGAAGTGAACTATCAAAATCAGGAATGAAAATTATTATCAATTACGCAGACAGAAAATTGAAACCTAAGGAAACTGAAGTAGCACATCTAAGCTAACAGTGAAAATCTTTTTGTAAGCTTAGTAGCTCCAGACTGGCAGTCTTTGCCAAATAAATTAAAACAACCCTTTCCATCATGTAAATGAAAAAAAAATCCCTGAAAGTAACCTGTGTATAGAATCGTGAAGTAATTTTTCATTTTGTTGCTACTTGCAAATAGATTATATTAGCTTCATCACAATATTGAGTAAATAATTCCCAAGTCAGGAATGAATGTTTTGCCGTGGAGAAAGGTTACCCACAACTTGCATTCAACTTGAAGGGAACACAAATGCTCAGGAAGCTTTGTTAACAAATCCCCAAAACAGTCAGAATTTCAGCAACTAAGCACTAACTGATGAACGAAAAAGATGTTTCTCCTGACAGTAATTAACTTTAACAGTATTACTATTTGTTCTGGATAGTAATAACATTGTTAAACCTTCAAATTATGAATTTATGCCCTTCACCCTCATAGTTTATACAAAAACCCCACAAGAAATCAAGTTTTAAAACGCACACAAATAGTCCCAGTTCCAGACTTATTTACATTGAGTGAAACTTTCCCATCTACAGTAACATTTTACAGTCTGCAGGTCAAGCCAAAAACAAGTCTCAATCCAGTAGAACACTTCTCAGCTCTCTTTTTATTTCTGTCTCCTATTTGAGTCCCGCTTCTCCCCTGCTTGGCAGTTACTACATGAGCACTATTAGTGCAGGGACAGTTTTCACTAGCATCACACAATTCCTAACTCATTTCAGAAACCTCCAGCAACACAAATCAACAAATAACCATGAAAATGACCACCATTCTTGAGCATGTTTTTTTTAATGGTTTTTCTAACATACAGCTCTTCCAAAGTTATTTTTCCAGGCATCCACCTCTGTATTTTCCCTAGAAAAGCAACCATGTTTCAAATGCCTATTTAGTTCTGGAGATGAATGATGACAAAGGTAAAGTGCTTAAGTTTGAGTATCACAAGCTGATTAGTCTGTAAAACTCAATCACAGAACTGCTTGGAAATTTGAAAAAATAATTTTGTGCTACTTACCTAACGTAAGTATAAATTTCAATCTTTCTGCTATCTCCAAACTCTGAAATAATTTTCTTCCCTAAACAAAGAACAGTCAAATCAACAAATACTACTACAAGAAAATATTTAGATAATATTGCATTCCACCTATATACGACAGTGAAATAAGCTTCTACACATGCATTTTAGATGTATAAAAAGTATTTGTAAGAACAGAAAACATTATTTACCCTAACTAGAGCAGAAACAGTTTCACACCATCATAAAGAAAAAAATATATTGCTGATGTCTTTTAAATCGAACAGCCTTGCAGTCACACCCTTGTGGCTCCACAGGCAGCTATTCTTCGTGATTAACACGTACACTCACACCAAGCTTTCTACACGCCAGTACGCATCCTACTCCTAGAGCAACCACCAATACTGTCCAGGTAGAAATGCCAACATATTCTGATATTTGTGCTTGCGTGATGGGCAAAGTGCCATTAATCCCATACTCAACAGCAATCAAGTCAATGAAACTATACCCCAAGAGAATTATCCCATACGTACCATGCAAAGCTCAAATAATATTATACCAAGAGACCACAGATCTGATTTAGGGCCAGAAGGCAGAGGCTTCTCACACTGATTATGATCATTTGGTTTGACTATTCCTTGTGCAATTACTTCAGGTGCCAGATATGATGGGTACCTAGAGAAAGATGCAGCAACATTAAGTAATATCCTGTCTGTTCAAAAAGTGTGACTTTCCATTACATAATCAGAATAATTTTGCATTCTGAGAAACTAGAATTCATAACAAGCAGACTGTTCTATTTTATTCAGTCAAAATCTATACTTTGCAGCAAAGTTCCACTCCAATTGCAAAATACACTGTGTTTACTACGCGAAAGGTCAAATCTCAATCACCAGCTCAGTCTTTTTGTGAGAGGAAATAGCACCTTTCAAAATAGTAGGTCTACAGATCTCAGAGAAAACACACAGTTTCAGAATCAGTATATTAACTAAGTGTATCTTAGACTCATATTTGGGGGTGGTGGCAGTACCCTTCTTGATCAATAGTGTCCCCATGAAATAACTTTTGAATTTGTGAAAAAATAACAAAAGGTGTTGGGGACACATTCTGCCTGCTGCTAGATAATTTAAAAATAATACAATCACTTATTTTCTGTCAACAACTCATTACAATACTTAAAAATTCAAAATCGTATTTTGAAAGGAAACATCATTGCTTCTTGAAGGATCAGCTCAGTATTTCAATTGCAAACAACATGACACATCTAAAAAACAAAAAGTGACAAAAAAACCAACCCACTGCAACAATGCAAGCCATTTGGACCAGATGGGAGAATCACTTGAAAATACATCACAAAATGGTAACAAGACAAAAAACCTACCATGGTGTGCAATAATGAAGCATTGATAGTGCATCTTCCTAAAAGTCATGGGGAACAACTAGCATTTGAAGGCAAATCCAGGCAACAAGGACTGACATTGAATAGTTACAGTAAGATAGGTGCATGGTACCCATTCTCTGTACCCATATCAACTCATCAGATGACAATCCCTTAAGGGACATTATCAGAAGCTTCTGTGTAAGAAGTGTATGCACCAGATACACATTTAAACAACAAACTACAACCTGGTAGAGCCCTTCCCAAATCTTCGTTCGCAAAGCCTAGCCATGATGATGGTAACCTGCGCATACAGCACATTTTTAAAAGACAATTGCTCAAAACATATTTCCTGAAAAAACACAACGCTGATATACTTTCACTGCGTAGCTACATCCTTACCCTATAGGAAAATCAACATCAACACCTTGAGCAGTCATATGGTAGAGTCCAAATTTAGCCAACTTCACATGTCCCTGAAAAGGAAAAACAAATCATCAAGAGCAGCAGAATCTGACATTGGAAGAATCTGCGTTTTAGTTTAAAAAGGTGCTTATTTCTAATGCTTTTACTTTTGAAACACAAGAATATCAGACCTTTCTAAGTTACTGTATACCTCCAGTCAATTGAAAGGGCTTAAATACTTTACTGAACGTTTTTCCTGTTTGTAAACTGTTCAAAATCCTGTTTGACTTCTAGAACTCCCTAAACATGACCACTAGTCCCTCACCTCTTCCATTTACACAGTCTTGCTCCTCCAGTCCTTCCATCAACTCATTACTATCTTGCTGTCCTTAATTCTATCAACACCTATTTCAAAAACACATTTTTTTTCCAGGTGCTTGCTTTTATTTGTGGAGGCAGAAAATTAACACCAAAAAACAAAAAAAAAAAAAAAAAAGGCATAGAAGTTAAAGTGAGGTCTTATATTTCCTGGATTTTGAATTACACTCAACCAGCCTCCAGATGGTGCAATAGAGAAGGCTATTCAAAGGACAGGGGGGAGCTTAGAAGTTTACGGTTTCACAGCCCTCTTTTGTTCTGTCATTGATTTTAGGACTACCTTAAAATCCTAGAGTAACTTCTGCGTGTTAGAGCATTATTATGATTTTCATTTGTTTACAAACATTTTTTTAAAAAAGTATTCCTTATTTCCTTTGTCCTCTCTTCTCTTTCTGCCTTCCAATAGAAGGATCTAGTTATTCTGTCTCAACTGAGAAAGAAGGGGAAAGGAAGAGAGGGGTTATGCAGACAGGCTAAGCTCTTAAGCTGTCAGTTCAAACAAAGCGACTGCTCTGCGTATAACAGTCGCTATTAATTTCTCTCAGCTCTTATGAACAGATCCTGTATTCAACACTGACAACTCAATAGTCTGTGGTAACAGAATTGAGAGATTCTAAATTTGAATAATTCGACACAAACAAAGAAATATGTACCATAGCACCATGAAACACAGGAAATGCTATTAACAGGTAATTAGCCATAAGAAGCATTTTCCTATTCAAACAACCAAGAATGTCTTGTAACTAATCACAATGATGACAAGTAGACTTAAATTACCACTTCCAGAAGATAAGGGAGAAAAAAAAAATCTGGTTTGGGATAAAGAAAAATGTGAAAATAGAAAAATAAGTTCTGAAACACATTTGAAATTTCAGCAGTGGGGGAAAACTGTAGTTTAAAAACAAACAAAACCAACACCTTTGCAGACACACAATTGTTTTCCCCCATCAGCAGAAATGTGACTGCACTGACTCCATACATGATATAGTAAGATACTTGTTAGCAGCAAACCAAACCATTGATTTATTCCTGTAGCTCTACCTTTCGATCCAAAAGAATATTGCAAGGTGAGAGTGCTCGGTGGACCATTCCATGTTTATTCATGTATTGCAAACCTTGCAAAACTTCGTATGCTATGCATAAGATCCTTGAAGAACTGAAAGAAAAAACACCACAAAACCAACAGGTTATAGTGTATGTCCTCCTTTTTAACATCCAAAAACATGAGAGACAGTTACAATTTCAGAACAGTTTCAGGGATCAGCATTGAATATGGCAGGATAGTTCACTGCCATACACAACTTCTCCAAATTCCACAACTATGTTTTTTTTCATCCTGAACTGGTCCTTAACAACGGCAGATGATGATGACACAGCATAAAATACTCTCTGTGATAGAAACAATGACTGAATACCTCCCCTAATGAGGGAAACAAATAATCTCAACTTTCCCTTATTTTTATTTGTTGTTATTAGGTCTGCTAGTGATATTCACAGACATTTCAGCTGAAGCGATATTTTTGAAATTCATGTGTTAACTGAAGCTTATTTAGAACATAGAGTAGAGGCCTGGCCAGATCACACCTATAGCCTTCAGTCATCTCAAAATCTAAAATAAGAAATGAGAAAGGGAAGAAAACTTCATATTCAGCACATTGTTTTACAGCATTGAATTATTAACCTTACTGTCTTTGTAAAGAAACAATGAAGTTTACCATCCAAAACATATTGACATAACTATGTATTTTGACAAAAGTTTTCATTTACTATAAGAACCGACAGCTTTAAAGAAGAGTTTCTCTGAACAAGCAATCAGAAATTTGTGCAGAGACCAAAGTAACAGGCTTCCAAAATACACCCAAAATAAGAACAAATGGCACAGATCTCATATCACCCTGAGAGATCCCATTTAACTTTTCACTCTCCTTGCTCTGCTCACTGCCCCTCAGCCATTTCAGGTCTGTTTGTCAACTTCTCTGAAGGCACTGGTTTACAACATGTTCAAAAAGCAAAGCATATCTACTTACAAAGACCTAGTTTTACATCCCATTAGTTTTATTTAATTGTTAATTAGTAACATACAATAGCATTCTGGAGGATGTCACCGCCTTCTCTTGCTTATTAAAAAATTATGCAACAGCAAAATGAGGAAGAGCATTATAGACTGATGAGAGTGACAAGCCAACAAGCTGATTAAACACCAAAATTAACTTCTTTATACAACTTCATTAGCTGCTGCTATTCATACCTGATGGAATGACAAAACTTTGTCCCAAGAGAAAATAGCTAAATTTTGACAAAAGCCACATTTCCAAAAAATTCTGAGACTAGTGCAACACAGAAATATTGAAGAGCCACAATCAAGTTATCCCACATGGGAGCCATTCTCCAGATGCTAATTTTTTTCCTAGGAAGGCTCTGTACTAATTTACACTAGTTGTGAATATACACTTTAAAGCTAAATTTTAAGCACAAAGGGAATTTATTCTAATGCATGTCCACACTGCTATATCTTAGATCATAACGTTTGAAAGTGATTCTTGAGGTCTCAGCAATTTCACCAAAACCTCATGGCTAAGAACCACAAAAACAAAACACCCCACAACTATCTTACTTCTCCTTCGCTAGTACTTCTTCTTTCCCATACCTCCCACCTCCACGTTAAATACGACACCACAGCATCAGACACCATTAGCTGTGGAGTTTTTTCTCTAGGGCAGAGATGTAACTGTGGTAAAAAAAAAAAAAGACCCCATACAATTTTTCAGTTTCCGTGTATATTTTTTTGCCTGCAGTGCAAATACTAGGGATAATCGTTGCAAACAGAACCCCCTCCCTTTTTTTCTGCACAGATTTGCAAAACAAGACATGAAAATAAATGATAGATTATTCATGTTTTCAGTAAGGAAACAATTGCATATAAACAATTATTATATAATGAGATATTTTAGCCCCGAAAGTGCTTATTCATATTAAAAAATAAAAGCAAATACAGAGCATTAAAAAAAAAAATAAAAAGTAAATGCAAAGTGCAATTTGCGGCGGTTTGCCAGGGAAGTGCAGTGCACTCTGCTGGCACCAGGGGGCCTCAGCCACCCATTTATTCTCCATGTTCTCTTGCAATTCATACAAAAACAGAACCCGGAAAAAACACGTGAAAATACTGCTTTGAGATTCTTTGCTCTTTAAGATAAACCCTTCGACGCCATTGCAATGATCAGAAACATATGAATGATATTTATTTTTCACTGCACATAATTCTCAGCGCTGTTAAACTCTTGATGCCACCCTGCTGGGCAGAAGTGTAAGCCAGGTACATCACCCTTGCCCTTCAGCACGCACACCACTCTCCCCAGCAGAGAAGGAAACCTGTATAACAAACTCTTCACAGTGCTGCTGCATATTATTTAGTCCTTATTTATCGTGGAAAACACACTGCGGTTAATACCCATGAGATTTGCATTTAATTGCAAAGAGCCCAACTAGTTGCTGTTATCAAGCACAAGAGATCTCTCTCCTTTGAACTCTCCAAGGCCAAGTTCAGCAAACGTTCCCAGCCTTGCTGGAGGTGAGTACCAAGGCTATCCCCTTGCTTCAGTGTATCTCAGCTCTCTCCCAGTTTCCACAGCCACTCCCAGCACCACAAGCCTTGCAAAGATGCTCTGCAAATGCAGAAGGTGCACTCATGAAGCTGCTTTCAGGGTTCAGCTTAAGATGACCTCTTAAAAAAAATCCCACAAAACCAAAGCATAAATAGAAAAAGAAAACACAGTCCTAAATGAGGAAGACACTTATAAAATCCCATGTTGGTGATGAGCTTTGAGCAAACACAGAAACCTTTTCCCTGATTACCTGGAAGCCTGTTTATCAATAGAATAGCTAGTGATGAACTATGATAGATCTAGAGCAGTGGCTTAGCAATTTTGGCCTCTGGAACTGCAAAGGTTTCAGCACCTTCCTTTAAAAGAAGTGGGACACCCTACAGCAAAAGCACTAGAAACAGCACAGGAGAACAGGCAGCCAAATGCAAGTGGGGCAGGTTTGACACCAACCATGTTACACCACTGACCTAACGGGACCCACGATGACAGTTGTGTGGCATGAAATACCCTCTTCATCTCAGCAGCAGATGACCATGGTTGTGACTTTACATTATGGTGAAGGAAATCATTCTGCTGCTCAAAGCAATATAGTAGGAGGCAGTAAGTAAAAGCATGAAACTGTGAGATATTAGGAGAGCTAGGAAACTCCAGTGTAAGACTTGGTTTAGTTTCCTCTCCACCAAGAAGAGCAAAGGAAGAAACAGGAGATTCTCTGCAAAAGGAATACCTCACAGACAGAAGACAAGGCATGCTCTTGCTACAACTACCAGCACATGTTCAAGGAGCCAGCTTCATTTTAATCTTCAGTCTGGATACCAAAGAAACCTACTTAGCTGTAGCCTACACAGCTCAGCTTTTGAAAAGGGGTGGGTTATTTTCAAATGAAAGAATTGTGCACCGATAAATCAAACTGATTGGATTTAATCATCGACTGCTTTTTTGCTGGTTTGGAGAAAAAGAAACATCACTACGAAAAGGGGCCGTTTTGTGATCCTTCATACTAGAAATCAAGAACTAAAAAAATACAAGGATTAAAACCGATACCAGGTTTGGGGCTATAACTTGAATGCATAAACCCATAGAAATGGAAGCACAAAGGATAACTGAATTCCTCCCTCAGAAGTTCATCCTGTAAGTATGAGTGGGGAAGAAAAAAAATCTAGGAGTTGATATGAGCGAGTTCAGCCAACAGTACAAAACTCAGCATGTTTAAGAGTGGCATATGCATGGCATTCGTGAGTGGAGAGAGAAGAAGTCAACTTAAAAACCCACAAAAATGTGGGTTGTTTTACTACCTCCAGAACTTGTCAGGCCAAAAGCTATACCAAATGACTAATTTCCACACTGTAATAGTACACAGGTGGCTGCACTATGCCTTCACAAAAACGATCAACTTTTCCATTTAGCAGTCAGCCTGATCTGCATTCTGTTGAATTCTTACTGTTAAGGACACAAAGCCATTTTTCTAGAAGTTCACCTCAGGAATAATAAACCTAACCAGACAGGAAACAGATGTTTTAGCAGAGTTTCAATCTCTAGTGGTTCCGCAAACCCACTGATGAAATTATCTGATTGCTTAGGACACTGTTGTCAGCTCTTGGATTCAGATGGGGTGGGGCAAGGGGGGAAGGAAAGATTCTTCTTAGTGCACCCACTACATTCTTTCCTCTGACTGAGAATAACTTCTGGACCAGGGTTAAAGGGAAGAGTATTAGAAGGGAAATGTACTAGAAGAAGTTGACATATCAAGAGTCTTAACTTCCTCAAAAGGATCAGATATTAACAAACAGAGAAAGCAGAAAAGAGTGATTTGTCAGGAACTAAGACAATAAGCCCTGAAGTTAATTAGGGGATTGGAGAGCTAAGGGTCAGCATAGTTACCCAGTAGTGACTGAGCAGTACCTCGGAAAAATCATCTAGGGAGAACTGCCCATGCCATACGTCAACATACATGCCAAATCAAACAAAAAAGGTTGGAAATACATTCATAAGTAAAAAACCTTTATGACAGAAAGGTGGCATGCTGAATTCTTGCTAAAATAACCCCAACAATATTATCTATGTTTCATTCAGTTTGAGTGGTTATTTTTTAAATTATTTGTGAGTAATGGGAATAATCAGGCAGCTGCTTGTAGAAGCAAGAAGCTGGACTCTAAGATAGGATGTTCTAGGAACAAACAACTTTCTGCAACTAATTATTTCCATTTTGGACAAAATTACTGGTCTTCCAAAGCCTACAAATGATGATATTAGCTGAGATCAAAACCTATTTGAAATCACTATCCTTTTTCCAAAAAAACCCAGTAGGCAGATGTCTAGGAGAGAAGGAATACAGAGCAAGCATATATGAAATATTCCTTGATATTTTCCTGGCTTCCAACCTCTTTAAATCAAGCTTATTTCTGGGTGGAAAAAAAATATTTTTGCCTCCTAAGCATTATTTCTGATAATATCACCTCATAGTTCCTGTGGAAATTCACAGCCATTAAGTATTCTGTACATAATATCTCCTTGCTGTTTTATCATAGCTTAACTTCAAAGCAGGAAAAGCAATTTTGGAAAAACACACTTGACAGCCAGGAGCAAGAGTAGTACCCTACACACACCACAGAAAGATGAAGGGAAAATAGAAACCTACTCGATGCATGACATCTTGAATACTTAAGAACAAGAGGACTGTAGATCATACAGTTGGAAATCGGAAATGGGTGGGGTCAGGAGGTTTGACCTATTAATCTGATTAAAAGAATTCCAACATAAAAGAAACAATGAAAAGAAGAGAAATTTTCAGCATTCATGTCAGTATCATGGAAGTTACGGGTTTGCACAAGTTTCTTTTCCTCTAGTTTAAGAGAAAAATCAATGCCAAACTGCACACAAATTCACTTTATTCATTGTCTTTAAGAGAAGTGCATTAGTGGCATTAACTGGAAATATATATACTTCATACTTTTTTAGTGCTGCAATAAAATAGTTTAAAATGAGTAATTGTGCATCTGAAGAGACCTTTCTGCATGCTTATTGTCGTCAATCCTACCTTCTAGACTAAGCCATCTACCCTTTTGATGACTATGGCCAAAGCAGAAGTAGCTTAAAATCAGAATCACACTGGAAAGGACCCACAAGGATCATCAAGTCCAACTCTTAAATGAATGGCCCATACAGGGATCAAACCCATGACCTTCATATTACGAGCACAATGCTCCGAACAACTGAGCTACTACAGTGTAGTTAAATCAGAACACATTGACGTACCTGGACATCAGAACAGGAACAAAAATAACTGGGGCTGGAAGCAAAGTGGAGGCAGAAGAAAAATCTTGTGGAAAGGGGAAATAATTCTGGCTGTTACAAATACATTTGTGGTAATTTTTAAGTGGTTAGGGGTAGTTGTAAATTTCATTTCTTTTTATGCTATTGTATCAGTCAACATGCAATACCTAATACATCTTGTAGAAGGAAGAAAGCTGTGCCTGGAAAGTACTGACAGCACAATCAGACTTAATGGACTATTTTCAATAACAATGTTTCATCTAGTGAAGTGAACGGAAGTCCCACTAGAATTTGAAAACAACAGAGGACTAGTATCACAAAGCAAGACTCATCCTCTACTTAACCATACAGAGTCCTGTAATTTTTGTATGTACTAGAGATGTATATGTGCATTAGTAGTAAGTTATGCTTCTTCAATGCAGTGGCAACTCAAGGAAAGAGGAAATTGATAACAAAAACTGGAACCAGAACTATTTTGACTTCTCTCAGAAAGACAGAGCAACATGAAATGGGATTAGATTATGCTGATGATACCATGTTTGAGTTTCTCTTTCCTTAGACTTACAATTCATGGGCTCATACAGAGAACCCACACATGCTTAGGTAAGTCCTTTATCAGCTCTGTGCAACTTGTTCTAACATTGTAATATTGCTGTAAACAATTAAACTCAAGAGGAACTGAAACTCAGCAACTGGGAATCTTAAGAAACTTATGGCACTGATACACACAGGAGCAAAAACATTGGTTCCTGTTCCAAAGAACAGTGTCAGACAGGGTCTGCCCCGAGGAAGCACACGAGAGCAACACAGTCATCAATCACTACGCCAGAACATGTGAAACTATCACACATTTGGAATTCAGGAAGGAGATTCATCACAAAAAATTGTCTGTTCAAAGTGGAAGAGAACCAGGTTGTTAACAGATGTAATGTTTCTGAACTAATAAAAGCAACAATATTTCAATACAAGCAAAACTATAAAACAAAGAAAATGACATTTGCAGTTAGTTCCATTACCACCAACAATGTGGACAGACTGGTTAGGAGTGGTGTGGCCAAGTGATTACAGCAATGGATAAAGTTTGGGTACAATCCCAGCTGGGACAATCACTATGCTGACCTCAAGAAAGCCATCTGACCTCCTTATGCCTCAATCAACCAGCTGGAAAACTGGATAAAAAGCAGAACTGGGTTGAAAACCAGATGTGCAGATAAATTGGGTCTTCCTGGGTAAATAAATTACAAAATACCCTATATAGAACATAAAGAGTTTGATGCAGGTGGGAATGGTTTATTTAGCACTTTATTATGTGTTTGATTAAAAAATGGCACTGGGGACTGGGATTGTAAACACTGCCAATTTACTTGGAAACGCATTTACATTATCTGAATGAAATGAACTGGAAGGGAATGCAACAAGCAGAGAATAAGACAAAAAAAATTTATAGACAGTCCTCAGGAAGTCTAACTCATGAACAGAGTAATTTCACACAGGATATCTTCAACAAGTTCATATTGTTCATCTGAGGAAACCCAAAGTCCTTTCATTCCTTTTTTAAAGTTCTAAGCTGCAAGTATGACTTTAAAAGCAACACAGATGATGTTAAGTTTTTACGAAGGTCTCAACTTGTAATGTACTATTAAAAAAATCCATAAAATAACACAAAGGCACAGATAAAGAACAACTTCATATATGGAGTAGATTGAACAGAAAGATTTTTATCAGACAGGTGATCTTTTAGATCATTATCACTCTGAATGATTGAAGTGTATCTGCTCCTCATAAAACAAAAATTATCGAACATTGCACCTTGAATTCCTTTAAGACATCCAGCATTCACCCCAAAAAGTGGGGAAGCAAATGAACAGTCCTTTTGAAAAGTAAACACACCTTATAAAGCACTACTTTAATGAAACCTCTAGTGCTCTCTGGTTTAATGCATAAAATGGGAGAGACACATTCATATTCCCAGTTTTTTATCTTGCTCCTGATTAACTGTTTTGGTTTGGGTTTTTTTCCATCTGGCTCATATGTAAAAGATATAACAGTGATACTTTACATCAGATCAAAAAGTGCAATGAAATAAACAAAATTTCAATCACTAAGGATAAGGTAAAGTTGCCCTCATTTAAAAACAGACACTGCATTCTTCTCACTATACATTCTAATGTAAGTAACACAATAGAACTAGAGGCACAGATGACAACAAGAGAACAAGACCTAATGAGAGGAAAAAAATGACAAATGCCTCAAAATATACAATAAAGAACTTAACTTCCAGCATTGTATACATGTACCATACTTCACATTGCCAATATTTCACTGAAGGAAACAACACATCTCACATTCTCCTCTCCTTCTCCTAAAGAAGCGAACTCATAAAATGTAGAAGAGTTAAGATCAATTGAAGCCAGATCTCAAAAAAAAAATAAAAATCTTAATGTTCCTTTCATTTGTACTCCATCTGAACAAAGGCATGTACTTCTAAAAGGTCATGCATTGCGATCGATAGTCTATCTCAGTTGGACAGACCCGGGAAATCAATTAGATATCATATAAAAAAAGAGATAAGGGAATTAACTTACAACAAAAGGCACTAAATCAGATCTTCAGTTGCTTGGTGGTATTTTGTTAAGGTTGTTCCAAACCAGGCATCAAATCCCATGTTCTAGACAAGGACTATCATTCCCTTGAATCAGAATGCACTAGCATCTTAACTTCTAGGCATAGGGTATGTTAAGTTTTGTCTCTGTAAGTACGGAGGCCTTGACATTTGCCTATTACATGTTTACTATGCAGTAAATCATAGAAGTAGCAGTACTACCAGAGTCTTAAACCACTCAATCGCTGAAGAAAAAGTGTACCTGAAGAAAAGATGTATCCCAAAATGCCAACTGGTTACTACAGATCAGGAAGCATCTGGCTCAGACTATGCTTTTTAAAGGCATCTAAATTTATAACAAGTCTGCAAGTGACTTTCGTAGCAAGCAAACCTTGCTTGCTTCCCAAATCCTGCCCTGTCACAATCCTTACACACAACCTTTTCAGACTTGAACACGTAATATTACATGTTTAAATAGTCATGTCTCTGAAAACACTGTCTTCAGTAGCTAGAGTTGGCAAATTAAGACTATCAAACCCACATATCAGTCAACGCTGTTTACACAAAAAATTTTATTTTGAGCTGGGAATATCTACCCAGCACTTACCTAACAGAATGTAATTTGGCTTATTATGCTTTTCTACCACTACAGATTTTTGAATCTATGAGTAACATAAAATTATGACTTCAATAAGACCAAATTTACAGAACACCACTCTTCCGTATTTTCCCCTCAAAAATATATTAATGATTTAAAAAAAAAAAAAAACTTTGAAAAAGCTTGTATTACATTACGTATTGTCAATTTCTCAGTGTAATGTAAGCTTTTTTTTTTTTAAAGGTTAATTTTTAAGTGTAAGTGCTGACCTAGTGTCAATTATGGAAGACTATGTTGACCCTGAGCATGTTAAAAGTGCACTTTCAAGGGAAAGAACATAGTAAAATAATATTTTGTAGCCACTACTATCACTCATTATAAAGATGTTAAAATATATGATTTCCAATCTCCCTGTTTATATTTCTAATTACTGCTGAATCCACACTGAGAAACAAAAACTGCCTTTAATATCTAGGCATTAATTTCTAATGGAACCTACAGAGTTATCAAAAATTATAGTAATTAACAAAAACTGACCATCCTGTGTTGTTAATGCACCCAATAAATATCCAAAAGTTACTCAAATTGTTAAATACTACACTTGAAGCAAACATTACCACATGCTTGCTCAGCAGCAATTCTGTGAAGTCAGCAAGTGTCAGTATTTGCATTAGCCAGTCAAAATTATTGCTTTTCAAAGATTTGCTGACAGGATACTGCTGATTAACTTCATTCCCTGCTTCTCTGCCCTCTCCTATCAAGAAAAGAGGTAATACTGCACAGAGTTCTCTAGCATGGTCTTTGGCAGGAAAAAAGGAAGTGGGAGAATGTTGACAGAACCGCCTTCCTGTACTACAGTGAACTTAGTGCAGCTTCCTTCTACACACCAAGCCCAGAAGGAAAACATTTTCAGAATGTGAAGCCAAATACATACAAAAAGAACAGCCACCTTACAGTGCCTGCTTGCAGCCCTTCTTAATAAAACAAGTGTTCACATGCTCCAGCTACATTATTTTCAGACGCACTGGTAACCTCTTTTCATCCCAAACTGCTACACCATTCAGGTTTAGCTCAACAAGATAGCCCAGGATTTTTGTCTGGCTCCTGCTGTCTTTATCCAGACAGAACTCAAAGCTCAAACTGGAAGGTGTAACATTGTATCTGCCTTATACAGACAACTGCGATTTGACTAGGGCTGAGGATTGTCTGCTACAAAGATCAGTGTCACAGCAATATTTCTTCAGAAACAAACCTCAGAACAGCAGCATTTTGAAGTCTTCATTCTGATGGGGAGTGGGCCATGATCTACACTTGCTCTTAGGAACAACTCTGCAACCATGCCATTACAAGCCTAGATATCTTGACATACTTCTACTATGAGCAGAAAAATTTGATATATCATTACTAAAAAGAAGCTTTCTAAAAAGTTTTTACTTAGAGCTAGTTTTCACATGAAGGAAAAGTTATATTTATTTTATTTGTAAGGGTCTTTCAACAGAGGCTTTCATAGTTCTGGGTTTTATAACAAATGCAAAATGAATAACAAAATGAATCGGGGAATATCTACAGAAGTCACGCTATTAAAAAAAAATTTTTTTCTTTAAGCCAATTTGTTTACATATTAGCTTCTCTCCTTTTAGGAACATGTTATGCACAGCATACACAGAGGACTGCAACAGTGGTTTCACAGTGCTAAATGGTTTGTTCCCTATAAAGAAAAGGAAAGCCAGTGTATTATTACTTTTGTAAATGTCACAAGGGCAAAACCATTGAAACTGACTTGTACCAGTTGTTTATGATCTTTGTTAAAATTACAAGAGCGGAAGAAAAATGAGGTTTCAGAATCACGCGAAAATAAAAATCAAGATTGTCTGCCCAGAATTTAATAGAAAATGTTAATAACAATGGGATTTTCAACATTGTGTCTTCTGCTCCTGCATAAATACAACACGTTTTTTCCTTTTGTTTGGGGATGATAAAACCCATCCAGAATATCAAAACACTCAGACTACAAAAAAACCAAGGGGTCCTCCTCATCAAAGACCTACAAGTGAGCTCTAAGAATTTAGCTTCTTGAAAAAGACAGTCTTCTTTTGCACATAAAGAAGCAGCCAAAGAATATCTCTTGTAGAGATTAAAGAAGACCTTGTGACTATCATGCAAGAATCCTCAGGTTTGAAGAAGGAAATCTGCGTTGAAAGTAGCCACAATAATGCAGTTAAAAAACCCCAACCAACAACACACAAAAAGGTTTGCTATGATAGCAAATCATCAAGACAATAACACAAGAACATGCTAGTTAATAAAATTCTGAACACTTGAGGGCTACAAATATGTCATCTTAGTGACTCAGAACTCATAACTGAGTAACCTCACAGGTACTATATTTAAAACTAAAAAATGTGTAGAGATTACTGAGAACATACATGGAAAAATATGTATTTTTTTTCCCCAAGAAGTACACAAACACACAAATTCATACAAGAATCAACCGTCTTCATCTACCTTCAGCATCTTACCTGTAGTTCTACATACATAAACTAAAGAAAGAAATAAGTCCTATAACTTCTAGCTTTCCCTGTTTCACTCTGCACTCAAAGAATTCCATCTTTGGAAATCAATTACAGCTGTCAGGAATTCTGAGGAACTAATACGAAAAGAGGAGAGACAACTTCTTATAGGTTACTTTGATAATCAGCAAGGGAGATACACAAGCTATAGCCCCTTATATAGGTCCAGTTCACAGATTTTCTATAGCTTATGCAAAACTGAGCTCTATTTAAGCTAAACAAAATAAGAACATCAATCTTCAGTTTTGTGTTTGCAGTAGGGAGCTCAAGGCACTTAAGGAGCTCTACATCAAGACCTGAGTTGGGATCAGAACATAATTTTGAAGTGCACCCTCCTGATCAGCCTCTCCCACCATGCTTGATTTAGTGTTTACAGAGCACACAGACTGGGTTCCTCTTTTATGAGCCATGAGGTAGGATTCAGAAATTGGCTATTTCCCTACAGCTGCTAATGGGCATTTGGTCCAGAGCACACCGGAGTAATATGGAATCAGCACTGCTAAAAGATGTACGGCACACTTTGTTTTACACATCTGTTGTTACTGGATCACATTACTTGCTAATAAAGAGATAACCTGAGGAAGGTCTCTTTTCATAGTACAGGTCATCCAAGGCTTTTATATCTCATTTATGGCAATCTACGTTCCTGGGCTCCATGAATATATTCTAGCACCATGGGCCAAGGGGAGTACAGACAGCCTACATGCTGTCTCCACAACCAAGCCAGCTGCGAAACTCAGCCAACATTCCCTGTACAAACTCCTACGTGCAGCACCATGAGGGCACAAGCAGGGGCAGAAGTCTTAGATGCAGCTGTCCACAACTTTCACCGCAGCCAGGAGCCATGGTCAGCATCACAGGATGGAACTGCAACTCAGGGCAAGGTATTGACACTTCAACAGCATACAGGTTCTTTCTTCCACATAAGGTTATAATGGACAATTGCATATTTGACTTTATTTTAAGGAAGACCTATATCTACGGCGTAAGTATAGTTTTACTTAATATTAGCCACGCTGACTTTCTCCTTTCCACTGCAACAAATGTGATGGGTTCCCAACCTCATTATACAAGGAGATGGAGTTCCTCATTCTTACTGTGGCGCCCATGGTGGATCAGAAAAATCTCTCATAACCTGATCAAAAAAAGAAAAATTGAAAATGAAGTGTAGCTATTAATGCGGTTAACATTGTTGCAGCTGTGTGGCAGTACAAACTGAACTGACAGCTCCAGAAATTGTGACCAACAATAAATAATGCTGCTCTTGCAGTCAGGCAGAACTGATTTTTTTAATTAATTCCTGCAGGCATCTCTCTGAGAGGATTAAGCAGTAGTAACAAGCCACACTCCCAATTAAAACCCTTCCCCCCATTTAATGAATTTGCAACAGAATTTTTTAAGCTAGGAATGAATCTTGCACAACTGCACAGATCTTCACCTAAAGCCAGCCATTTTCCATAGATCAATAGACTTTGCAAGTGTTATTTTAACAAACAGCAAGGCTATAACATAATTTTAAAAAAAAAAATCTAAATATCTAAGGTTAAAAGCATACCTAAGTACATTTTAGTATTAAGATCAAAAAATCTGTATCCCCACAACATGATAGAGACACTACTGAAAAGTGAAACAGGATGGAAAGTTCCAAGAGAGGAACACTATGTAAATGCAAGTGATCAAGGGGACTTTGCAACTAGGCCAATAAGCAATGGTGCTGTTAGGAATTTCATAGCTAACAACTAATATTCTAAAAGCTATAAGGGAGTGCATCACTTTGCTCTATAAACCAGTACACAGCATCACAATGGGCAGGAAACATATCTGGAGAGGTAACCATAAGCTTAAGTGTAGCCAAAGCAGATGACTGACCATAAAGCAGAAATTTTTTGATCAGCATACAATTAATATTAAATGTGATATGAGAAATGTGATCCCCAAAGAGGGAAATAGAGATGGCTATAGCTGCATGTAGGAGAAATCCACACAACAAAAGACGCCAGATGAAAGGGCAGGAGAAACACAACACACTGCAAATATGCAGGACATACTCCCAAATACATAGGAAGGATGACTGGCAAAACATAAAACAAGCAGTACCGGGAGTGCAGGAGACCACACTTCAAAGAGACTGGTAAGTGGTTACATAAAAATATCAGGCATTAGATAATGGTAGAAGAAAGACCCATCCATGCATCACTCGAAGAGCTCTTAAGACTTTCCACCTTGAAGAAGCTTCAAGGGCCTTCTAAGAATCCCCAAGGGCCACAGATGTCATTGCTGACTGTACAGCATCAGCTCTGTGGTATTGTATATTCACAGCTAATTTGCAGTAACTGTTAGAGACTATCCATTTTGTCTACACAGTGATAATTAGTAACATGCATGAGCTAACCTTTGGCATGATGTGTGCTGCTAATGAATGAAATCAACACTTTAAACCTTAAAATTAGCCTGATCTGCCAGCCTTCTAAACAGTCCTACCACAGCAATCTCTGGTATCTATTTAGTTATACACCCAAGGAGAGAACATGCACACACACAGAAGAAACAATCTCAGACCACAGTGACATCAAAGAGGTTTGTAAGCATATCAATGCATCTAAATAAACCAGCTATCCCTAATTAGTGACAAATACTCCCCTGGAGACATCACTCTAGTTCCAAAGAAAAGAACTTTCACTTTAAAAATAATACCCCATTCTAAAAGGATAAGCTGTAGAGCAAGTCTAATGAGTGCTAGCTCTTTTCTTTTTTTCCCCTTCCTAAAAGCAGGATGAAGCGTCAAATACTGTATTAAGTTAGAATAACCATATACTAACCACATCTTGTTCTCACAGTTTAGAGGCAATTTTTATTCTAAACACAACTACTGTAAATCAACATTAAGATTAATAACGTGCCTTAAATCCAGTAAGATCTGCATAGCACAAATTTGACATTTAGGTTTTCAGCCATTAGCAGTAATTTGCTCATTTATGCAGAATGGAATTTTAACATGACCCTTACAAAATTACTTGCAGAAATATCTCTGCAGGATGAAGGAATCCTCCCATTGAGGATGGTGTTTGGTCTGTTGGAGAGAAACTCAACATCTTCTTTCACTAAAAACTGGAGACTCAAATCTCTTCAGTACTTTTGTTCTCTATTTACTCAGCATAACTCGTTTTCAGCTGAAGATCTTTAATACTGCTTTTAGCACCAAAATCTGTATGAAGTGTCTACAAACAACTACAGAAGAAGCAAAGTTGAGCAAAAGGTTGAAATACAATCACACATTTTTTCCACATCTACAGACTTTCTATTGTATACAGCTATTGCACCTACACTTTAATAGCAAAAAGCAGAGACTATCAAAGAGCAGGATTCTTCTGGTTTTCTTTTTTCCTAGAATTGAGGAATACAAAAAAAAGGATGCACTCACTTATGTCTCACAAGTAAGGAAGACACGAACATATGTTTGGAAACGTCTTTGTGCTGCTATCAAACATTGCAGCCAACTACACAAGCAAAGAATTTGGTTCCATGCCTAAAAAGGGTCATTCAAACATCAAGGTCAACAATGTTCACCTCAAATACCTCCTACAAGCCGCATCCCTTTTCCATTCCAAGTGTTTTCTTGTGAGAGGAAAGGCAGTCACAGGAGACAATCTATGCTAAAAGGAACACTACAGGAAGATTTGCAGTCAGACTAAAAATCACTTACAGAAATAAAACAATACTTCTATATGAAAAAAGCATAATTGGACAATACATATAATCTTTCATCATAGCTTTGGAACTAAAGCATTATCAAGAAACTAAAGGAAAAGCCTATGGACACTAAATGCCCTAACTACAGAATCTCACACATGCTTATGAAAAAAATAATTTTGTTTATTAACGCTACTTCATTTTACTATTACATAATATATCCTTGCCAAATGCAGCCTCATTGTGACATATGGACTTCTCATGTGAAATTCCAACACGGACTTGATTCAAAGCAGAATACACTCAGGCCACGAAGCCCTGCTCATATGCAGCTCTTTAAGTCAAATAATGGAAGACCTTCAGCCTTTTGATGACTTGCACCTGTTTAACACTATTTTTGAAGAATGCCTGGTTACTCAGAAAGTGCTTCCCCACCCCCATCTAATTTCTTCTGTAATGCAGTTTCACTTCAAGTTTGCCAAAAGGACACTAACTGCAATGACAGCATAAAGAAATCTAGTCCAATCCCTCAACAGACAACTGTTTAATACAGTCAAATAAAATGTACTCATCTGAATCAGTCAGATCATGTTTTCTCCAAACTAGTAAACACCTGCAGACACAGTCTGCTTCCCATCAAATGTTCCATGTATAACAAACTATACCTCGTATCTCTGATGGTTCACTAGTAATTTTTCAATACTATGACTTTCAAAACATATGACAACTATATTTTATTGAAGAAAGGAATAGACTTAGACTGTCCAAGCCACAAATTAAAGACCAATCCAGAAACTCTATTGTAGGTGCCAAAAGTCTGCTGAATGTCAGTATTGGCTGGCATTTTTATTATTATGAATACAAGTGCAGACCAACTTCTTCAAAGAAGAAATACACTTCAAGCATGACAGAAAAGGAAATGCTCACAACTCCTATTATAACAGCACAGGAGCAGAGAAAAGAACTCCTTTAACACTGTCTGGGAAAGGTATCTCAAAGGATTAGTTAGAAATGTGTTTAAAAGAGAAGAACCTTAAAAATAAATGTACATCCTACATTCTGGTCTTTGGTATCAACAGTGCTAAAATAAATAGCAACTTTGAAGAGCCAGTAAAATTTTGATTGTCACTACCCTTTGTGAGACAGTTAAAAGTACAAAATGTCTATCCGCTGTAATTTTTGTGACATTTTCAGTTCATTCACAAGAAAAAAATCCTTGCTTGTGCAAGAAGACTTGGAGGAAGCCAGCCAGACAGAGACACATTTTCAAATCTCTGAACAGCAGTAAACTATTATGAGCTTAAATCAGGTATTTACTCTCTTTGTGTGACTACATAAATTCCTGCCCCTTAAAAAGTTTAACTCACTCCTGAAGAATGACCCAGACCACAGTCTCTCACACAGAGGACAATGAAGAATAGTCTGGTGAAAAATGGGTTATCAATGCCTAAAATTTTATCCTACCCTAAAACTCTTATCCATGTTTGCAGCCTGAGTTTCCTGTGGCACACAACACCAAAAGAGCTCCCCTGCTGTTATTAGGATGCCTATGGAAGTGCAGTAAAGAAAATCTGGATTAATGTCACTTTTAGAAGCATAAATTGTAGTTAAAATGTCCACATGGCCATCCCCTGAAACACAGAAAACACTGCAGAGCTGTATAAAATTCCTTTTGTGTATCTGACTAATTATGGCAAGAATTGCAAAGAGCTGACACTCATTTCATCCCTTTGAGAGTTTTCAAAATTTACCTGATAAGAGTTCTAACAGCAGCAGGTGCTTATTCCAGGATCCCAAATATGCAACACTCAAATCTGAAAATAATCTGGCCACTTAATTGCTTAATCTTTGAAACATGAGATCTTTGAAAGTGAAGTTGAGCATGTCAACTTTGAAGACAATGACAAACCACCTCTGCAATTCCTGTGGACTGCTGGCACATTACTGTTATGCAATGAATGAATGAATTCCTGAATATACTACAAGTCCAGTTTCTAGATAATTTTTGGGGGTATGCTCAGTAAAATGACTTTCTGCACTGTGACAGAACAGGTAAAGTATGCAGTTAGAGGTCTGATTTCCAGTATTTGGCCCCTATGGCAAATGATTCATTAGCGTTAGAAAACCTAAGGTTAATTGAAGGAAGAACTTTGCTCTATTTCTTCATTTTTAAGTAAAATCCATATATTAAGGAATGTATGCTATACTTGATGCATGACTTCAGCAAAGATTAACTGCAAATAACTACCAAGCAGCTGTATGGCCTGTTTTCCGATACATGCAGAAAGATAGACAGTCCATAATGTAATGTCTTGAATTTCAGCACTAGCATAATAGAAGATTTCCTGCTGATTTTACATCAGCTTGTGGTACAGGTGCAAAGGACTTAGGTTACTGGGAAGCGAAAGGGAAGTTAATCTAGAAACCAGAAGAGCAGTTTCTCACATTCCATAAACGGTATATAAAATTAATTGCAATAGCATACGCATCAACTCCAGATGTATAACCAGCTATGTTACCACTGACCAATACAATCAGAATACATTAGAAGAGCCAAATACTTCCCTCCATAGGTAACTGATACAGACAGATCACATAACCAATAATTGGGAATTAGTCCATTCAAGTAATTTCTCAAAATTTCTGGTCTCACATAAGAATCAAAAAATTCAGTTTTCATTTAAAAAAATAAAATAGAAGGAAAACATCAGTCTTGCAAGAAACTTCATTTGAAGTGAACATAATTTATCTTTTAGATACTACTGCAAAAGCTGTAATTTTCAGTAGATGAATCACTAATGTCTCTTAAAGCTATGAATATACCTACAGGCTATATTTCAGCCCTATACCTCAGGTGTTACAACTTCCAGAAGAAATCCCAATTGGCTCATTAAAAATAAGATCAGATAGTAGAATAACTTACTTCAGTAAAAACATTCTCTAGTCTAAAGAAAGGAAATAAACCCAGGCTTTGTGCAACTACTCTCAACAGCCACAGCCCAAAGAGCTGAACTAACCGCCACAAACCAAGTATTATCTTTCAGCATGCCAAAACCCAAAGTCACATCCTCAGCAAACTACCTAAAAAGATCTCAAAAACCCTTCTGGATGCCCCAAAACACATGTGAGTACAGAGGGGTATAACGGATGTGCATACAGACCACAACCGTTACTTGAGAAAGTTTTGTCAGAGAATCTACATAAGTATCAAGGAATTCAAACCAAATTAAGATAGATACATGTGTGTTTTTTCAGAAGCAGTCCTGAGGCAGCAAGCAGTCTGGGCTGCTCCTCATCTGACACCAAGACACGTGTTCAAAGAACACTGTGAGAACTGAATGAAAAAGGAATGAAAAGAGTTTCTGATGCTTTAATTATTTCTGGAACTCTGCACAATGGGAACCTGATGCAAAAGTATGTGAAGAAGTATAATATATAATACACATAAAAAAAGCCTTTACACCTAACTACTTCTCTATCCTAAGTGGAAGCCATATTTCCCTCACATTCCTTAAGCTACAGTCTGGTGCAACACACACTGTCATGGCAAGCTTAAGCCCACAAAAAGCTAACACAAACACAGGGCATTTTGCATTTAGATGTATCTCTGCCAGACATTCCTAGCATCCTATTTAGGGGCCACAAGGCTCAAAAGGCTACAGATCCAGTATTACTTCCTTTATACAAATCTAATTTGGGATGAGTCGCAGGAAGTCACAGAAGCACAGTATCTTATCAAACACAGCCCTCCTGAGAGGCCTCATGTTAACCCGGAAAAAAATTACCAATTATTTTACTGAGTAATCATCATATCTACATTTGCATAAATACCAAGAAAGATGAAATCTAATGCTTTCTATAGGCTTTGAATGGTAGAAAGATGAGACTTTGGATTTTTCTAAATGTGTTTTATATTCATATATTTTCTGTGTTCTGAAATTACACACGCCTTGCTTTCCCAAAAGGAAATAATGTTACTCTCCCTACACTCTTCACATTTTCTGTGTTACATATTATCTAAGACAAGGTACCACTTCTTTATTTCAAAGGAAATAGTGGTAGACTTTAAAATGACAGTTAATACTTTTTGGAACAAGCCTGACACAGATTTTGGGTGTTTTATTTCTTTAAAGATACAGCTCAACTATTCCATACATCCTAGTATTTAAGCAAACAGTCCTGGCATCCAGCCTTTGGACTCGATTTTGACCAAACTGTTGCTGAAGTTACTACATAAACCCAAATTCAAATCACTTATTAACACCTTGGCATATGTATCTGACACCTTGTCTATTTTTCTAGCTGATAAATTAATAGATCTCTGCATACAAAAACACACATCAAATTCTATCCATTCTAGTGAAAGTTGTATTCATCATCTGGCAGACTTAATCTTCAAATCAATTCTTAGAAAATTCCTTATCCTGTCACTGGTCTGGTTTTGTTTTTAAAAAGAAAACCCCAAACTGCTACTACAAGACAGACAGGATTTTACAAGTCACAAAGTATTTCAATTGTAAGCAAGTTCCTTACAACTCTTCTGGCTTTTAGAATTGCATGGAAATGAGTATTCCCTCTTCAGGCACATATTTTATCTGAAACAATGTCTTTAGGTTAAATTTTAACAGAGTAAAATTTATATAAACCAGTGAAAGTCAAAAAATTGCCCAGGACTGTGCCACATATGATATGTGAAATGATGATGAGAGGATTTGAGTTAGCTTGACACCTTACCACACAGGCTTTCTTTCTCGTAGCAAATCTTCCAGACTCTTTTCACAGTGTTCAGCCGCCACAACCAGTCTCTCTGATGGGGGGGAAAAACAGTATTGGAGGACTGGAATCCAAACAAGACCCTGGGAGTACAGACTTCCCACTCCACCTACTTGCCACACACTGTATAGAAAATTACACATAATCAAAGATGTACAGCTTACAGATAACACCATTATTTTTGATTTATGAGATACAGCAGATTATCTTCCTGTTTCCTCATGCAAAGTACTGTCAATCCATTCATCCATCCATCCAGTAATCTAATAAATGTTGAAGCCCTCAGACAATGTCAGTCAGATTTGGCTGAAAAATAGAGGTCTCAAAGAAAAGCATCTATAAATGTGTCAAAATACGTGGCTGGGTTGATGAAAGACACTCAAAGTAACACCACCTTTGAGAAAAGGGACTGAGGGTGAGCACAGGAGCTTCAGTCCTGATGAGGCCACCTAGCTCTAGTACCTCTCGCCCAAAAAATAGCTGTAACACTTGCAGGGGTCCCACAGGTTCTGGAGATTGATGGGCTGGCTCTGAATACAGAGCCAAAATCAAAATTATTGTTGCACTGAAGACAATAATCATACAGTAAGAAAAGACAAAGGTGTAAGAAAAGTCCTAAAGTAGCTAGGCTTTGCTACTTCCACTACTCATAGACCCGCTTGTAGTCAATGTTCAGATTCAAAAACAAACCAAACTGAACTATTTCAAGCATATTTTTGTAAGATGATTATTACAGTAAAAGGAAGACAGAAAACTGAGGAACATGTCATCACATTAAAGCGGGAATGCTTGTTACTCAACTCTGTTTCTTCTTTTTTTAAAATCAAAGAACTATTTATGCCTTCTTTGGAAGAAAAAAAAATCTGAGCTTGCCTTCTATGATGCTAGGAAAAATTTAAAAGCGGTTCAATAAAAAAAATTTTAATGTTTTTCTTTTATATTTCCCCTTTGAGGGTTTTTGGGGGGAACCCGTACATCTATTTTATTTTTTTCTCGTTTTCCTAGTCTGCTCTGATATTTCTTTGTAAGAATAGAAACCGATACTTGCAAAAAACCCCCTCAAACATTAAATCATTATGTGGAGAACGGATAAAATTAAAATTCTGTCAGTATAAGAATGATCAAACTTGGTAGCAAATTTGCCTTATTATTTGAAAGTTATTAGGAACAGAACAGGCTCCTGACTTCATGATTAAACATTTTATTTGCTATTCTTCAAATTACTTCAATTATCAGACAGTATTTTTTCCTTCATATTTATACACACATAAATCTGTATGTTGTTTAATCTCCATTGTCAAAAGGTCATGTTTTTCTATCTACTTTTATTTATTAAATGTTATGTTAGTTAATGCTTCCTAACCTTTAATACCAAATAGTATTAGCAAATCCCTCTTTCTAGTTCAAGAGGTACTAGCAAAAGCAAATGAAAGTGATTAAACTTTACCTATCTCCTGAATGCATAAATGAAAAACCCACATTTGAGAGCAGAGGAAAAAACAAAATAGTCCCTGCCCCAGAGAATACTTCAGTGTTTAGAGCTGGCAATATCCTAATTTTCTAAAAATCTGAAACATCCTACCATACTGCATTCTAAAGGGGACAAAAAGTACTTTTTCTACTCTATGAGACCCTGTAACTAATCAAATACATGCAATTCACTTTTATATGGTGTTACAGTTTTAGAATTTGTCAGAATTTTTCTTTCCCTACTAGCACAGAACTGGGGAGCTGTCAGCCTCCCCACCACTGCTAGCTAACAAAGAACCGGCTAACCATCCAAATTCCAACCTGAAGGCTCGGGGAGGGGAGGCAGAGAGTTTGTTTTCTTTCGGTTTCCGGAGTTGTTTTTTTTTTTCCTTTTTTTTCTTTGGTAGCATTTTTCGGGAAGGAAGCACCTCAGAGTGACCTCCTGCATTTTGGCTTCACCCCTGCCTCCAGTACCTAGCCCCGAGTGCTCTGTGTTCTCCGCCCACCCCGCGCCAGCACCTTTCAAACAAAAGACAAGGAGAGAGAGAGTCCACATTGCCAACGAGAGAGATTCCACCCTGCCCCTTCACAGAGACAAATCCACGTGAGGTTTTTTTGCCACTAGGAAACCTCTGCAGGCATTATTATTATTTTCTTTTCTGGACTTCGTTTTTTTTTCCTTCTCCCCCTCTCCCCCGCAGGGTAAATGACTGAGCTGGGCGCGTCGCGATATCGCCCCCTGCTGTCCATGACCATCATTGCACCGGAGGGCACAGAGACTCACTTGTTTGGAGGTTTCGGGTACAGGGCTGTTACTTGTTCTGTTTTGGAGATTATATATATATATATAGATATATATAGTAGTTAAGAACTGTTATCCTTTCTTCTAC
>VWZG01008670.1:0-10911 GCA_013396735.1 Grallaria varia
GACGGCCAATCGATGGTCTCGTTGCTGACAAGAGGCGGCCACGTCCCTCTCCGCCCAATGGGGGCTGAGCTCATTGGCGGTGCTGGAGGCGGTGCGGCCGGAGCCATGGCGGCCACCTGGCGCTACCGCGGGGACCCCAACCCGGAGCGCCCCGCCACCCTCGGTGAGCGGGCCCGGGCCGGGAGTGCGGGGCGAGCCACGGGGCGTCGGGGGAGGGTCACGGCCGGTCCCGGGGAATCCTCACGGCCGGTCCCGGGAGGGCTCACGGCCGGTCCCGGGGGATCCTCACGGCCGGTCCCGGGAGGGGCTCACGGCCGGTCCCGGCGGGTCCTCACGGCCGGTCCCGGGGGATCCTCACGCCGGTCCCGGGGGATCCTCACGCCGGTCCCGGCGGATCCTCACGCCGGTCCCGGCGCTCACGGGCTCTCTCTCCCGCAGTGCGGTTCGCCAACGGGACGCTGCGGCGCCCCGAGTCCCTGCGGTTCACCGTGTACCGGAACCGGGACACGGCGCATCCCCGCAAGAGGCACCGCAGGATCCTGGTAAGGGCCCGCCCCGAGACGGGCGCAGGCGGATCGCACCTGGGTTTATATTCGTATATATTTACATTCGTGTTATATTGTGATAATGATAAAGGAAAAGGTAACCAGATAAGCGGCCGGTCACGGCAGGAGCTGCCCTGGAATTCCTGCAGTGGAGGGGTTTGACCCTTTTTTCCCTCGGGGCTGTGGCCGTGGCAGCTTCTGCAGGTGGGGACTGCGAGCTGTGCCCTGTGAGGGTGGGCAGGCCNAACCTGGGCTGGTGGGAGGTGTCCCTGCCCATGGCAGGGGATGGAATGAGATGAGCTTTGAGGTCCCTTCCAACCGCAATCACTCCATGAGTCTGTGAAAGTCTGTGCTGAGCTTTGTACCAGACTTTCTAAAAAACCTCTGGTGTAACCCAGCGTGTACCACAGAAAAGTGTTCCAAGTGCCGGGAGCTCTTTGGGGTCTGGAGGAGGTTCTGGCTCTGGTGTGGCTGATGGAGGTGCAGGTGGGAGTGGCAGAACAGGGATGTGCCAAAGGACCTGGTAGTTGTATCACAGCACGGGGGCCGTTTGGTCAGGAAATCTGTGGTGTTCTGTTTGCACAGGGAAATCTTCACCAAAGGTGTCTCTGGCCACATTTCCTCATAAGGAGGTCTCTCAGTGAGAAGAGAACCAAGGGTACTGTCAGAAGGTGCTTTCTGCTGCTGCTGTGAAGCTTTACAGATGCTTCCCTCAAGGAATAAATGACTTTTCAGCCCAAGCCCTTGGGAGAAATTCACTACAGCAGAGCAGAAACTCCAACGTGTTCTCATCATGCATTGGAAATACTTTTAGGTGTCTGTGCCACTCCTGGTAGTGCTGCCTCTGGCTTTTCAGTCAGCAAATTAGCAGCTCTGGAGCTTAAGTGGGTCATTGGAAACCACATTTTAACCTGAATTACTAAGGGTTGGTCACAGTGAGGTGTTGTAAATGTTGGTTGTGCCAATACACTCTGGGTTTAAATTATGATTTCTGGAGTGCAGACCTTGG
Source organism: Grallaria varia (assembly GCA_013396735.1). Taxonomy (NCBI): domain Eukaryota; kingdom Metazoa; phylum Chordata; class Aves; order Passeriformes; family Formicariidae; genus Grallaria; species Grallaria varia. The sequence continues at coordinate 1,555 of VWZG01008670.1, forward strand.
GGCACCATGGGAAGCAAGGCAGAGGCAGGGAAGGTCACTCCCAGCCCTGTGTTCAAGGAATTCTCCCTGGTTTCTCAGGTCTCAGAGACGGACCGCCTTTGCTACGTGGGCCACAATTTCGGCAGCGAGGTCATGAAGTGCAACTCCCTGTGCAGGTATGGAAGAAGGAGCTGGGAGCAGAGGGGCTGCTCAGACAGAGTTCCTGGTGCCTTCCCTGGGCCTGGCCTGGAGGGTCCCATGATGGGATCTGGAGAGTGTGGACAGGAGACTCTACCTGCTTCTGCACATTCCTGTGGGAGCTGGGATGTGTAAATCACAGACAGAACGTGTTTGGAAAGGTCCTGTGAGGGCATGGGGTGGCTGAAGGCTGATGTACCTCAGCGCTGGGAGTAACAGCTTTGTTATTAAGAAAATAGGATGAAGAAATCACCTTAACCAGCTGTTGGTCAGCACTGGAGGGGTCGGGCAGCCAGGCTGTGTGATCGTTGTGGGGCCCTTCCAGCTGAGATGTTCTGTAATTCTGTACAAAGAACTGGCTTCACTCCCACAGAGTCTGTCAAAACATGCCAGTACCAATCTCTGTTCTGTCTGAGTAGTGAAATGAGGAGAGATGGGCTCTCAGGTAGAACTGTGTTCAGCCTGAGATGCTGCACCTGAAAAAAGCCATCAGGGGGCTGTTTCTTCTCAAGTTTGGAGGGATATATTTAGTTTAATGAATTCGTGTGGTACAGGTGCCAGTGCGGTATTGTTTCTGGGAAGATTTAGTGCCCTTACCTCTTAACACCAGTGAAGAGATGCTTCTGGGGGCTGAAGTGGTGCTTGCCTGCACCTCTGGAGATCCTGAGCTGTGGAAGCTACAAGGAAAGCTGACTGTTGTTCAAGTTATAGGCACCAAGTCCTGGCACAACAAAAATAGGTAAAAAAGAATCCCAGAACTCTAGTGCCTACACTTCATCTAATTTAGTTGTTGTAAGACTTCTACATTTACTGAGAGCAGTGAGATGTTATATTTTTATATGGTTTATCATGACATTCCAAATGTGCAAGGCAGGAGAATTGGCAGGGATGGGAAGGCTGTAGTTCACATCATTTCCACTGCTGTGCCTCTCACTAATCACTTCCCTCTGTTCACCCCAGGTACTTTATAGGTGTGTTGGACAAGGACTCTGGGCAGATGGAGGTCTACAATGCTGAGATATTCAACATGCAGCCCCTGCTCTCAGGTGGGTGGTGCTGGGTGTGACCAGGCCTGTGTGTGCCTCCAGATCTCAGGTGCTCTGTCCTCCTGTTCCTGCCTTATTCCCTCAGCATGGAGAAAGGAGGATCCCTTCACTCCTGCACGCTGTGAGGAACAGTGGGACAGGGAAGCACAGCAAGCCCAGAGTGGATGTTAAGCAGGGAGTTGGAGGGTCAGTCAAGAGTGTCGCTGATCAAGTGTAGCTTTGTCTGGGTGTGCTCTGCTAAGGAAAGCCTGGGAATTGTCAGGTCAAGGGACTGGATCCCAGAAAAACAATAGAACAGGTTGTCTTCTGTCATCGTGAAGTTAAGAGGCAGGTCAAAGAAACGACATCGTATTGTTCCAAAAAGAGGACAGGAACTTTATTGCAATGGTGGAATAATGCAATGCAGAGTATCAGAGGCTGCGATTCTTATAGACCTGAGTCTGGACACATGTCCAAGGACCATTGGTTTCTCTATACATAAATAATTCCTAATTGGACACACAAACTGCGCATGTCAGAAAACATTACTCATCACTTTAGAAACCGGGTATCTGTTCCGGGTGTTACAGCTTTCCTTCCGTGCATATCACCCTGACGTGTGCAGAAGGTTCCTAGCATAGTCCAGCTATTCCACAGAGACTTCAGGCCAGCTGAAGTCTACCCACACAGTCTTCAGCAGAACTGTTTTTTTGTCACTGAACCTAGGAGGGTCACCCAAAGAATCAGCACTTTCAGGAGCTGATTTTCACCCTGTGAAGCAGGACCTGGGTTTGACCACAATCCATGCATTGCACCCACAGGCTTTATAGCAAAAGCTCATTTTTTTGTTCTACATTCTCATATTTGGTGTGTACTTTGATTGGCCAAGCCCTATGGTGGAGATCCTGATGTGATGTGCCAAGTCTGTCAGTGATGCTAAAGGCATTCCTGTCCTGGCTGCTGCCATCCAAGCACACTAACTTGTGTTCTTTTACAGATAACTTGATACCTGATGACACGAAGGATTATCAGAAAAAATCCTACAGGGAGAAGGTAAAGTCAGAACCCTGTGTCTCGTTCTGCTATGATAATGCAGCTGACAGGGGTAGGTGATGCGTGTTTGAGGCTGGGATGTTTGGTGTCCTGCAGGATAAACCTGTGCAGGTGCAGCACTGTCTCTGTGCCCTGGAGGCAGCACAGTTAGTGCCTGAGTTGGCAGTATTTTCATGGCTATTTTAGGCTGGATCACCATCCCAGGGACTTCGGCCCCTCGCAGACCAGCATGTCCTATGCACGCGAGTGTCGCCCTGCAAAATGTTTGAAGTTTTATTAGAGGATGTGGCTGTGGAATGAATGATGGAGTTTGTGCTCTCTTGGGTGCACAGGGTGCTTTGATGTGTGTCTGTCTTGCCCAGATGGATTTGTGCATTGAGGCCTTTGGAACCAGCAAGCAGAAGCGAGCGCTGAGCTCTCGGCGCATGAACGCCGTGGGCAATGACATCGTGAGCACAGCTGTGACAAAAGCAGCAGCAAACATTATAGATGCAAAGGGAGTGACAGGTGAGAGAATTCTGTCTCAGGGTTTGAGGAAGGCAACATGAAGTGTCTTTTCCTGTCTGTCCTTGCCAAGTGTGGAGTGACTGAGGAAGCAGCTGGTCTAACAGCAGAGAAAGGCACACAGGAGGAAACTTTTTCCTTCTGGTCCTGCTGGACTTGGTGTGAGCATTGCCTGAATGAGGGAAAGACTCTGTCACATCAGTGTCCATCCTGCCCATTGCTGGGAGGTCTGGATATGAGTTCAGTGGGATAAAGGCAGTGCATTGACCTGATCTGAATTCAGTGGCATGGCTGTGGAAAATATGAGAGTGTTGCTCCCTTGGGACAGGTCACAGCATGGTGTGGGGTTACCATCCCCTGTGGATTTCCCAGCTGTGGCAGCTGAGGCTGCCCTGGCCTTGTGCTATAGACCTGCCCCTACTCTGACAGGAGGATGAACAAGAGCCCTTCAGAGCACTTCTGGGATTCTGAGTTTCATTGGCATGAACAGGGGAGGTGTCTGTTGACTGTAGAACCCACCAGCTTTCATCCCTTTTGTTCCTGGGTGGGTATTGACTGTGCTTCCAGAGCTATTTTGTGCCAAGTGGGTGTCCACTGGAACCCAGAGTGCCAAAACTGTGCCCACCCTACAGGAGCCAGACATCTTAGTGCTATTCTTTCCTAGACATTTTTCTAGTCTGGACTGGTTTTTCTAAAGTTTAAGGAGCAGATAGAAGTTTTAAATATTTAAAGCTCCCGTTGTGTCTAAAATGGTGCTGACCCAAGAGCCACCATTACGTAGACATGCATCTAAAGGAAGGATTTGGGTTCCGTCCTTGTTCTCTGCATTTTGGTTTGTGTGGTCCAAACACTCCCTTCCTGCTTCACTCCAAAGCTCTGATGCAGGATGCAGCCCAGGATGACGTGCAGACCATCTCTGCCTTCCTCCCACCGTGCCACGAGGACGCTGACAGGCCGGAGCACGTGTACAAGTTCGAGGACAGTATCTTTTCTGGGTCACAGTGCCTTCCCACATCTGTACACCTCATTGTAGCTGTCTGGGAGTGAGCCTCACCTCACCCCTCCCAAGCCTTCACAAGGTTGGCCACGTAGAAGTGACTTGTGGTTGTGCTGCAGTCTTTGTTCCTGGATGGGTTCCATCCCCTTGCCCTGCCCACCCTTTCCACCATGAATGTGCACAGAGTTGCTCTTCCTGGAAGGGAGAGCCCAGGCCTGTTCTTTTCCTTAAAACCTTGCCAGTCCTGTCCCCTGCTGAGTACGAGGCCCTGCGGGTGCCGGCAACCACCCTGGCCAGCGCCACTGCAGAGGACATCACCAAGAAGGTGGAGGAGAGAAGGTAACGCTGCTGCCAAGGGCCATGTCCTGATGGGAGGCAGGAGAGCTGCTGCTGCAGCTCCACAGCTCTGGGGCAGCAGGGAGACCTGTGATCCAGGCATGGCTGACCAACACCTGCCTTGGGGAATGGGCGGGATAGGCCTGTGCACAGCAGCGAGGTGCTCTCTGGGGAGCTGAACTCCTCCTCTCTCTCCTGCAGCCACTGTTCCTTTGTTCTGGAGGAGCTGAAGTTCCTGCCCACTGATGAGAAAAGCAGAGACCATAAAGCCCGTTGCCTCTGGTTCCTGGACACCCTCATTAAGTTCAGCCACCTGAAAGTGATCAAGAAGAAGCGTAAGAATTTTCAGCTCATGAGGATATGCCTTTTGGGAATGTCTTTGTCATCCTTTGCTTGTCAGCTGAGCATCTGGATCTCTTCTGTCCTCAGGGTCCTCCTTTTGAAACAGCACTGCACAAAACAGTTTATTTGATATTTCCCAGTCTTGCCAATCTTTCACATCTATGTGTCCTTGTCAGTCCTTGGTGGGGCTAGTGTGTATGTTCTAGATTATATAGTGTGGAAGTGGGTGATCCTTTTTACAAAGAAAAGCTGTTGGGAGCTTCTCAGACCTGAAGAATGGTGAGACCTAGAAATCAAGGGCCCTGGCTTCTTTTAGGTTCTCTGTGTTCCTAGAAAGAGGCAATAAATGGTGAGATTCTTGAGGCTGGAATCAAGGATCCCTGTGGGTCCCTTCCCATGTGGGATATTCTGTGATATTCCATTATAAGTGCCAAGGTGGTAAATGGGCTTCTGATGGGAGGGCACTGCAAGGTAAGGCATGTGTTCCACATCCCCCTGCAAAGCCCCTCTCTGCCCTAGATCCAATGGGTCCTGAATGCCCACACATCATCAGCAGGAAGCTCATGAAGAATTTCACCTCGCTGACCTACAACAATGGCAGGTAAGGGACAGTGTGTGAAGTTGCTGAAGCACAGATCGGGCAGACCTCAGCTTGAGGGACCACAGTCATGCAATTAGGGACCTCCCCTACATGTCTCATGAGTTCTCCCTCTTGCCATGCAGTGTCCAGAATTTAATCTCTGCATCCATGAAGGCTAAAATCACTGCATATGTCATCATCTTGGCTCTGCACATTAACAACTTCCAGACAGACCTCACCATCTTGCAGAATGACATGAAGCTCCAGGAGAGCAGGTGAGTTGTCCTGGATGTTCACACCTGCTGGGATCTTCACAGAATGACCCCGGGAGAGCTCTGAAGCTGCACTGGTACCTGGGTCAGGCTTTAATTTTCTGCAGGTGTCTGTAGGTGCAGGACTTGCATTTCCCAGTAGGTGTCAGCTTCTGGCTGCTGCTTGGATCAGCCTCCTTGGTCACTGCTTGGTTTTCAGCTCCCTTGTCAGCCTTGATGATTCCACTTCTGATTTTGCTCTTTATTCTTTGATAGGTAGTAGTGGGTTTCATAGCAGTGTTTGCTGTTGGTTTCCGTCCATCTTTCCTTTTTTATTTTTTTTTTCATTATGGAACTAAGCTTTTTCAGGAATCCATGTTGGTTTTGGCACTTGGCACCCATATTTAGTTTGTCTGTGCTGCCTTGGAGCTGGGAACATGGGGCCTAGGATGCTGTGGGGAAAAGGGTGGAGGACACTGAGACCTGCTGGAAAAATCAGTAGCCTTCTGTCCCCCAGAGGCCTCTGCCTGGCAGCCCTGACACTCCCAGCTGCTGCCTCCATGGCATCTCTGTGCCACAGAGACACTCGGGGCCTCTGCCCCAGGGCAGGAGGCCATGGATCAGTGTGGTGTCGTGGCACAGGAGGCTCAGCAGCCCCACTGACCATGTTTCTTCGGTGTTTTCCAGGATTCTGGACATTGCCAAGGCCCTGCGGCTGAAGGTGTCCAAGGCCAAGGGGGTACCGGGGCTGGAGAACGACCAGAACCACAAGCTGGGCACTCTGTCCCTGCCCTTGCCTGTAGTGAAGGTGCCGGCAGGACAGCGGAAGCGCAAGAAAATGAACTGAAAAGACCAGGAGGTCTGAGGGGCAGCAAAACCCCTCCCTCAGAATGTCGTGGGGATGCCTTTGTCTGCTGCATTTTGGTCCAGCACGAGCCCTGACCCTGCTGAAACTTGGGCTGAGAGTCAGGGTGAAGCAGATGTTTGCTTCATTAAAATGCTGCTTTTTTTCTATTTATGTAGAAAAAGCTATAAAAAAACCTTTTCTTTTTTTCCAGTCTGTCTCGGGGAGGGGAGCATGTACATTGTGTTGGATCAAGAGGGCACAGGTTGAAGTTTCAGGTCCTGCCTGGCACCTGTGACTGGTGCTGACTTATGGCCCCTTACAGGTGTAGGGTAGGAAGCACAGAAAGAGATAAAGAGGGTGACTTACACAAACCTTTTTGTTTCTCTGGAGTGGCAGTATAATCCTCTGTTCAAAAAGTGTGAAGATACTCCACAAACAGTGTTTCTGCCACTTTTCCTATCCTGGGTGCTTACCTGGGGGAAGGAGAGTTCTGTGACTCAGACATGGTGTTACCTTCAGGAAGGGCAATGAGTGTGAGGCTGCAGCTGTGAATTCACAGTCCTTGGGAAAGAGATTTTTGGGCTGGTTTCTCTGAATTTCCACTGTCCTGGCGTATCAGCCTTGTGGCAGGTGTTTACTTAGTAAGGCTGTAGCAGTCAGGCTTGTGAGAAACTGAGGATCACCTCCAATAGACAAAAGGTGTGTGAAATGGGAGCACAGAATGTCACAGGACACACGGGAGGGTGTCCCAGCTCGGTGGCAGTGGTAGCAGCTGGAGGCCACTCCAGTGCTTGCCAATGTCACTCTTGGCAAGGACATCCTGCCTGCCACAACCAACGGCATGGTTGCTGTTCCTGTGGCTGCTGTTGCCACCTGCCACACACAGATCCTTCCTGGGTACCCACCCACAGACCCATTTTCATCCTCATACCTGTGATCTGGCCTCTCCTGTTCTCATTCACTGCTCTCCCAGCAGTTAGTCCCTGGAAAACAGTTTCTGCTGAGCAGGGAGAAAAAGGAATGTTACCAGCAGCAGTGGTGCCTGCTTGAGGTCTCTGCTGCAGGAAGGGCATGAGCACACCCTGAACCAATTGCTGATCTGCTGTGGGGAGAGGGAAAAATGAAGTGTACACAGTGGGAGGAATAATTCTTAGCACACAAAGAAGAGAGTTTAGTCCTGGCTAATGTATCCCACATCAGGGTATCCATTATCCAGAATATAAATGCCAGCTTCTTTGTTCCCATAGGTATGATGGGTGGGGATGACACCTCTCCCAGTGACCTTTCCTGTTCCCCATGACAACAGTGCCTGAGCAAAGGCTGCCATGTCTGTTACTGCACTACAGGTTTGGTATTGCACATGTGGAGAGAAGAAAAGCAAAAGGAAGGAACTTCACTCGTAAAAGTGAGCATGAGGAGACAGCACCCAGAGTGAAAAGCAACAACTCCCAGCCCAGCTGGGGGAGGACAGTGGGTAATTCATCCAGTCACAGAAATACCTCTCAGCATGAGGACTTTTACAGGACACAGTCCTGCCATGCCCAAGAGTGACTGTGGATACAGGGTCCAGGTCTGCCCCTGCGCAGGATGCACAACTGATTTGTGGGGAAGGTCCAACTGCTGGACAGTGGGCTGCAGCCCCCTGCCCGAGGCTGAGCACAGAGCTGAGACCCCCACCAGATCCCAGGCACACAACTCCCCTGGTGCAGGGGAAACAATTCACCCTGCGGGGAGGATCTACCCCAGGGCTTACAGGAGTTCACTCGGGGAGGGGGGGATTATTTGATGGGGGAGTATCCCCTATTCCCCTCCCCTCCGTGCTCAGTGATTTGAAGGCAGGTGCACAACTAGAGCAGGACACGATGCCTGTGCCCTCAGGCTGCACTGCCTGGCCCTTGGGGTGAGCTGTGATCTGATTCATCAGCAACAGCCTAAGAAACGGGCTGAAGGGCAGAGTTAAGGGACAGGTGGGTGTTACCTGTCCTGGGAGGTGGATCCCTTGGGGACGCAGTGGGAAGAGAAGAAGGACACACCAGGACAAGGGGGATGCCCAGGGGTTGCAGCAGGTGTTGTTGTGCACCCCAGGACAGGGGGAGGAACAGCCCTGAGGCCTTGCAGTGGTGGATGTCACTTACCAGCATGATGGCCTGCAGGTGGCAGGGGCAGCACCTGTGGCTGGAGGCCATGCCCAAAGGGTACAGCTCTTCCCTCTGCAGCCCTGGTGCATCTGTGACCTCCCCGAGTGGCAAACTGGAGGCACTGGCACTGCTCATCAAAGCCTGGCTCCCCCTAAGCAAGCAGTTAAATACTGACACAGCAAGGCCTTCAATATTCTCCAGACAAAAAAAGCACGCTTTAAATCCACACCTTACAAGCGCTAAGAAAGAATTATAAATTGCCTTTGCAAAGCCCACTTCGATAAGCAACACTGAGCAGAATGTAATTAAATTACTGGCCTGCTCCAGGCAGTGCTTCACTCAGTGTTTCAGACAAAGGTGGAGCCAGCAGGCTGTGATGGTGTCTCCAGTGGGAAGGGGGCTCCAGGAGATGGGACCCATACAGCAGGTCCCACACTGGAGCGTGCTGGGCCATGTGAGGACCCCACTTTGTGCTGAGTCCATGACTCACAGCCAGTAATAACTCCTACCCATATCTATTCCTGCTCCCCATTCCAGCTGGTAATTCCAACCCAAGCATGTTCCCACTGAGGAGTGTGCAGGAAACCCTTCCCTTCCTCCCCACCCCAAACCTTCCCTCTGCTGTGACCCAGTGCTCGCCAGATGCTGAGGGGAAGGCTCAGCATGGCCTCCAGAGCGTGTCCCCACCAAAATCCAGGCCCTCAACCCACCTCTGCCCACTGAGGGGCATGGCCAGGGTTAGCCCCACACCCTCAGCCCCACACCCACACAGCCACCAGTCAGGGGTGTCCCACACACCCCCAAATCACCCCAAAACACCCTCCAGAACGCCCTTGAGTACCCCAAAACATTCCAAAACTATGCCATAAACAACCCAAACCAACCCTAAAAACACCAGGAAATACCCCAAAACCACACCCGAAAACCCCAGAACCTACCCAAACCTTCCCCGAACCACCGCAGAACCTCCCCAAACCACACCCAAACAACCCAGAACCAACCTGAACCACACCCGGGAGGGGGTCAGGGGAGGTAAGAGGGAGTTTGGAAGGTTCCTGGGAGGGTTTCAGGGAGGATAAGGGGGGTATGGGGGGATTATATCGGAGT
>VWZG01008670.1:15413-30766 GCA_013396735.1 Grallaria varia
CGGGCCGCGGCCGCCGGCCTGACCTTGGGCCCGGTGCAGGGGCGGAAATCCCGCCGGGAGGTGCGGGAGGTGCCGCGGGAGGTGCCGGCAGGGCTCGGAATGGCCGGGACAGCGGGCCGTGCGCGGGCACTGCGGGGTTCGGCGCCGCCGGGCCCTGTCCCCCGTGCGCGGCGGGGACGGGCCTGCGGGGAGGCCGCTCGCCGATCGGGCCCTGCCCGGCGGACACAGGCGGCCGTCACCCCCCAGGGAACAGGCACGGCTCAAAATAAACGGGTTTCTCTTTCTTTTCCCCCCTCCTTTCCGTTCCTCCCTCCCTCCTTTCTTTCCCCTCCCTCCCCTCCTTTCAGCACCTCCTCGCATCAGGCAGCGCTGTTGTCCCCCAGCACCCCTTCGGATCCCGGGAATCTCGTGTTGCTGGCGCTAGGCGGGATCTGAGGCTCTCAGAAACACTCAGCCGTCAGTGCCCTCCGTCTGGCCGAGCTGGGGGGGAGGATTGGGGCACCTGCAGTAACAGCCTTTCCTAACTGTTAAATCAGTAATCCCCTAGTGCTGACAAACAGGTACTGATCCCTACAGTGCTCTGTCTGCTGGAGCTGCTTCTGGGCACGTGTCCTTCAGGACCCAGGTCCAGCCGACCCCGAGCTCTGAAATTTGTCAGCAGAGTGTGGGGGTGGGTGCAGAGGAGGCTGCAGGGCAGTGAACTGGGACTTCCCACGAATTTCACTGCTGGGCTGGTGAAATCCCCACTGTGTGACACCTGAGGGAGTGGCTTGTAGTGCTCAGCTCCTGGCTGGGTTAAACCACAACAAATTGTGATTTTTCTGTTATTTTCTGCTGCAGGGAGAATGGAAGGATCAGGTTTTGTAAATCTAGTGCATGTGTTGGATTGAGTTGTGGGGTTTTGGAGGAGTTTTTGCAGGCTCTACTGTCTACACCACCACTGTCCTGGTATTTTGTTAATGTAAGGGTTGACCCTTTTCTGTTAGAATTCCTAATTCCAGGGGAATTCAAAGGGAAATCGGGTGTGTAAGCTTGTTGCCTGTAGTGTGACACTCCAGGAGGTCATATCACCATTTCCTCCCTGATTTATTTGTGTTTTAACTTGAAAATGCAGAGAAAAGAAGAACTCCTGCTTCTTACTGTCTCTGAGCCTTGGGCAGAAAATGGTGCAACATCTGGCGTTTTTTGCTCCTCCCCTTCAGACTTCACAGGCCTCTTCCTGGGGGGTTGTTTGCGCGATGCACCGACGGTGAAGAGGCTGCAGGGCCAGCTCCGCTCACGGTGGTTGTTTTTGGTGCAGGGGGGAAGCTCTGAGAGGCGCTGCACGGGAACACCGGGACGATGCGTCCGGGAGGTGCTGCCGCGGCCGAGCCTGAGGACGCCACGGGCCAGGACGCGGCGGCTGCTGCTGCGGGCAAGCACTACGTGTGCGGGTACTGCGCCGCCTTCACCAACATCGCGGTGACCTTCCCCATCCAGAAGGTGCTGTTCCGGCAGCAGCTGTATGGGCTGCGCACGCCGGACGCCGTGCGCCAGCTGCGGCGCGACGGGCTGCGCACGCTGTACCGCGGCATCCTGCCCCCGCTGCTGCAGAAAACCACCACCCTGGCGCTCATGTTCGGCCTCTACGAGGACTTCTCGGCGCTGCTGCTGAGCCACACCTGCGCCCCCGAGCTGGTCACGCGCAGCGTGGCGGCGGCGCTCGCCGGCACCACTGAGGCCGTGCTCACGCCCTTTGAGCGCATCCAGACGCTGCTCCAGGACTACAAACACCACGATAAGTTCACAAACACTTACCAGGCTTTCAAGGTGCTGAAAGCCTACGGGATGAGGGAGTATTACCGGGGATTGGTGCCTATTCTGCTCCGAAATGGGCCCAGCAACGTGCTCTTCTTTGGCCTGCGTGGGCCCATCAAGCAGTGTCTGCCCGAGGCGACCTCGTACGGCGCCCACTTGGTCAATGACTTCATTTGTGGGGGGCTGCTGGGTGCCATGCTGGGCTTCTTGTTCTTCCCAGTGAATGTTGTAAAAACTCGCATGCAGTCTCAGATTGGGGGTGAGTTTCAGTCCTTCTCCAAAGTGCTCATGAAGATCTGGCTGGAGCGCGACAGGAAACTGATGCGCCTCTTTAGGGGAGCCCACCTGAACTACCACCGCTCTGTGCTGTCCTGGGGGATCATCAATGCAACCTACGAGTTCCTGCTGAAACTGCTGTGACCCCAGTCCTGCTCATCAGGTGTTGGCACTCACAGTGTCCCAGGGAACAGGGCCTGTGCATGTGGCAGGTAATTCCTCCCACCTTCGGTATTTATGGGGTGAATGGTGATAAATTTAAACCTCGGTGCAATTGTGATGAACTTTTTGAAGTATTCCTTTGCTGGCAGGTGAGTTTACCAGTAACAGAGCTCCTAGACAAATACAAGGTTTAAAAAGAAACATCAGAAATACTTCTATTAGACTATTACTCTGTATCACTCCCAAAATTCCTTAACGCTCTGTGATGGGATATGCTCCACTGCCCACACTTAGAACATGAGAGCCAAGGAGAGGCTGAAGAAAACCAATTCCATTGCCTGATCAACTTCCAAGTCTCAATTCCGGAACTGCATTTTCAGACCCCTTGGGGTCCTCATTGTGTCAAGCTCAAAGGACACACCAGATGGGGATGACTGAGGTGTAGAGCTCCCAGCTGCACCTCAGGCTGCTGCTGCTGCAGCCACAGCCCTGCGTGGCTGGCGGTGACCGTGTCCTCCAGCCGTGGCACTGAACATGTGACCTCAGCCCGAGCTGGACCTGTGTGTGTGCGTGTGTGTGTGTGTGTGTGTGTGTACGTGTGCCTTCCTGTGAAAAGGGAAAAGTGAAAGGAATGAAACAGCAAACTCACTAAAGCTTTAAAGTGTCCTTCCTTGTGAAAAAACACGGAGTTTGTTCTGCTTAATATTTTGTTTGGCGGGTTTTGTTGCATTTGTTATTAGGCTTTTTTTGCATTGCTGGTTTTTTTGTTGCCTACAGCTAGGGGGCCAGGGAGAAGATGTCCCTGTTTGTAAAGCTCATGGGACACTCCGGGTCCTGCAGCTGCTCAAGCACTTCACACACAGCCCTTTGCACTGCAGTGTCTTGTCTTTTCTCAATTCCTGCTGTGGGATTATGGATCACCTGATTTTTTTACCCAAAACTCAAGGTTCTGCCTGCTTGATGTGTACTGTTGACAGTTCTGTCAGACAGAGTGCCACAGACAAGGTGAGGTTCCTGTGTTACCTGCTTCAGCTGGAGGTCTGTAGGTGTAGCCGAGATGGAAGCCAAAGATGACCTTGGAAGCAGGAAGGCAGGAAAGGTGGAGTGTTTGGAGATGTGTTTCAGGACTTCTGTATGCAAGTATTGAAGAAGACTGACAGAAATGGGAAAATTGGATGTCTTAGAGACATGAGAGATTACAGACTTCAGGCCTTAGAGACAAGGACAGAAGAGCAAGCACAACCCTGAGCCAAGTGAGGGTCTCAACAGAAAGCATTTGATTCTCTTGGGGGACTTCCTCTTATTAAACTCTATGTTTATATATAAACCAAAAGACTTCAGATGATGGGGAGCAGCAAAGCTTTCATAAACTGGTGTGAATTTGGTCTTTTCATAAGTTTTGGAGGGGCTATTGCTTTTCTAAATTAAGTTTTCCACTTGCTAAACTGTCTTCCAGTATTGATCCTAATCAGTGTGTTGCAATCATAAATACAGCCCTGAGCTTCACAACCAACACCGGGCCGGCACAAACACGAGTTCCTGTATCCCAGTGGTGATTATCTGCATCTAAATAAAATGTTTACTGGATATTTGTTACTGGCAGAATCTGATTTTTACTGGTGTACTGGTTTTTTTTGTAATCACTCCTTGATGGAATAAAAAAAAAAAATCTGCTTCCTGTTTATCTGTGGAAGATGTTCTGTGCTTCTGTAATGTCAGGGAAGCTGAAGTGTCAAGTGGGAGAGCTTGGCATAAGCCCAAAGCCAGTTGGTGCTCAACACTGCCCCAGCAAAAATGAAATAGAGAGCCCTGGTCTGAGGTTCAGAGTACAATTTTTGACTTTTCATACATCATGATGAGAAAAACATGATGGAAAAGCACCGAGCTGGGTCTCTGACACACAAGAACTGCAGCATCTAAGCGCTAAAAGGTGTTTCCCTCTCAGCCTAAACTAGTGAGCATTACAGAACACAGCTCATAAAATAGATTTTAATTCAGTGAATTACTAAATGTTTATTATGCAAGCAAGAGAAACTGTCCACAAATAGTAAGTTACTGTACGGCTGTAAGTACAATAGTTTCAGAGCAGTTCTGATACTTCATATATGGTATTAAAAGGCTACAGTTTTTACTATGAAATCTCAGGTATTTCAAAATATTCTACATGCACAATTTGTTTTTGTATTAAAAACCTTATACTTAATTGAAGATACTTAGTGCTTTAGAAAATGCACCTTTGACTAAGATCAGTAAATGAGAAGTTTCTGTTTCCTGCACGACAAAAACAGGATGGGCCATTGACTTCTTCCTTTCACTCCAACTTTATAGAATCCTATAAATTTTTTAAAAGTTTCCATTTGGCAAGTGTATTCCTTTTTTCTAAGAGTTTGTATTTCCTAAAGCAACAGACCCATGTTCGACAGTGTCAGAACCTTCTCCACATCAGTGCTACCCAAATCAAAAACACAACACAAACAAAAAAAAAAAAATTACCCACCAAAATCATCTGAGCCCCACCACCCTCCCCCCCAAATCCCCAGAAAAACCTGATGTTTACATTCTAATTCTGGTAGTAGGCATAGAACTGTCCTTACCCCAAGACTCCAAGAGTGCAAACAAACATGTGTGTGTCTATATCACTGTGCTTTTCTTCCTATCCCCATGGTCCATCTGAGTGACGTTTCTCCCTGGACTGCCTGGTCTGACACTGGACTGGAGTCTTGTGGCTGTGCAGGTTCTGCCAAGCCCCTCATGCACACACCTGAGTGTGGCCGCAGGGCCCCAGGAGCAGCCTCTCCGCCTCCCCACGCACCACTTGGAGACAGAACACTCTGGAAACACACGTGCTCCCACAGCCACAGGACTGCAACAGACAGAAAACCAGCTCCAACACGACTCTGGTTCCTGCAGACATTGCTGGGTGTGGCCTCCCCACCGAGATCTGCAGCTGCTGAACAGCCCGGCCACAACAAACAAGAATTCTTTCACTACAGAAGTTCATGAGTAGGAAGCTGGGCATTTAACAATACTCTGCACAGTCAGACAGAGCTCTGTCCCCAGGAGAAACCCTGTGAAATTTATCAAGTGCTGCAGCACCAGTTTACAGATGCTCCTGGTGTGAGCCACGCCCTGGCCAGCTGCTAGTGCAGTCCTTCATCTCCCTTGGAAACTCTTCTTCACAGTTTCATACACTTCTCAAGGTTAAGCATTCAACCTTTGAAACAGAACTGTAAGGTAAACCTTTTTTTTTCCTTTTTTTAAACTATTTGGAAATAACCCAAAGCTCACTGACACAAAACTTCCATTGCTGCAATAATGTTACTGAGAACTGAAAATCCTTCCACCCTGATGTGACTGCAAGGCATGCCAGCTGTAAACCACTGAACTGTGACCTTCACAGGCAAACCGTGATAAAATTTTCATGGAAAACTTCCAAGTGTTGTTGAAACAGAGTTATCAATCAAATGACCCAAATCTAACACTACCTACTTACTGTAATTCAAACTTATTACAAATGTCATCAGAAGAACACAGTAACATTTCTACAGCATACACATACAGATTCCATTGTTTTATGCATCTGCTGGACACATTACAAAAGCATCAAAGTGACCAAACCCCTCCACCAGGTGAGCTGTCAGCCCCAGAGTTGGGCCAGGCCAGTTAACCCACCACAGGTGGTATCAAGGTGTGGTGACACATGTGTCACTTTGGGGTAACAGTTCTTCATACAGAAAGGTGAGTGTCCAATGCTCAGCACAATACTGGTGTAAAACACAGCGTATCATGAGGTAGAATTAAAAAAGTAACACTCAGTGCATATTCACAGGCATAGCGTTACAGTTACTAGGGATCCACCAGTCTGAGGATGTTCCGACAGGAAAAAACAAAATCACCCTTGAAAAGAGACAGACAGACCCACCCAAGAAGTGCTTTGATTCTGTGGGTGCTCCTTCACCTCCAAAACAAACACTTGCAAGTCCATGAGAACTGTAAGATTCCCTTGAATGTCCCTGTAGTCCCTTCCATGTTGTGTAATAAAACATTAAATAAGATGAGAAAGCAGCCTGGCAGTGGGAGAGTGACTGCTCAAGGAAAAGCCATGGTGGTCCAGGGCAGGACCTGGTTTTTCCCCAAACAGCTTGGCCCATTTCAAACTCCTTGTAGCTCCTTTGCATAAACTCTTGTGTCCCACACTGTCCCCAGATTTTATGCACACTTCCCTCCCAGGGCATTAACCCACAGCCAACGGAAGTACCCCGAGCTGCTCCAAGAACTCAGCAGCCCCACCTGCCCAGGTGCAGGCTCAGGCTCACAGGGACTGGGCGCCCGCCGAAGAGGTGTTTGCCCTCAGGTTACCGAACGCCAAATGCTGAAGGTTTCATGTTACCAAAGAACATCTCCAAAATAGGAAATTCAGACTTTTTTTCTCTCATAATGCAGAGGAGCCTTAAGTTTCCATGATTTCTCCACCAAAACCAGGGTATACTACCTGCACAAATCCAATGCTACGGAAGGATCCTCAGGCTTATGCTTCCAGCTCTCTCACCTCCATAAATGTTGTTTTTATCCCCAAATATGTGTTTGTAAAAGGCTTTGTAAGAGTCAGCTTTGAACAAGTGTGCTCTGTCGAGCCACAGACAGTGAACCTGAACACCAAAAGGTGGCAGTCCTTTCAGGTAAAGTTCCAAAGTTCCCTTCTGAACTAAGTGCATAACTGGTCAGTGAAACTGTAGTGAAATCCTGGGAAAAAATATGTGATGAAAATGTTATAAACTGATGTGGATGAGACTGAAATACCTGTGCGTTTACAAGGCTGGCTCTCTTAATTGCAAGGGCTAAAACCGGGCATTCCTACTTTGTGTGAGATCACAGAATATGCTAAGTTGGAAGGGACCCTTCTGGATCAAGTCCAGTTTCCTGACCCTGCCCAGGACACCCCAACAATCCCACCCTGTCCCTCAGAGAATTGTCCAAACACTCCCTGAGCTCTGGCAGCCTTGGGGCTGTGCCCGCTGCCCTGGAGAGCCTGGTCAGTGCCCGACCACCCTCTGGGGAAAGAACCATTTCCTGATACCCAGCCTAACCCTGCCCTGGCACAGCTCCAGCTGCTCCTTTGGATCCTGCCCCTGGTCACAGACAACAAAGATCCACTCCACTGTGCCTTGGGAGGATGTTGATGACCCCTACGAGGCCTCCCCTTAACCTCCTCCAGGTTGAATAAATCAAGTGCCCTCAGCCACTACTCATAAGGCTTCCCCTCCAGAGTCCTCCCCAGGGTGAATGTTAAGGTGTTTCACACCGGATAAGCCTGCTTAGATGCAGGTAGATCTCACTGTTGACAGGCTTGCTTTTAATTCCCTCCCAAACCAACAGGACACATGAAGAAAGGCTCATCTGGAGATATTACAGACACGTCCAAATGAATTCCCCCCACAGCCAGAGTGCAGGCAAGGCATGGAAAAGCAGCCAGGTGGGAAACACCTCAACATCATCAGAAAGCCACAGTGTTTGAGATGTGGGACGATGTGGAAAACTCCCTACAACAGAAACCTGGCAGTGGAGGAGCCAGAGCGGCCCCACTGCACGAACCCCCCGAGTTCCTCTGGGGCAGGGTCTCCCCTGTGATGAGTGAGGGGCTCAAAGAGGGGCCTGCCTGTGTTGGGGCTGGGCCTGGGTGACCTCCAGTGGTCCCAGCCAGCCTGAGCTACTCTGTGACTAATTTTTCTAGCCAATCACAACCAAATTCACATAGAAATGAAAGTGAGATTTCTTTTTCCTTTGTTTGTGACAGTAACCAAGTGTTTTGCTTATGTAGACAAGCAGTTCATTATCTACTAATCACCACCGAGTTGCTTCAGCAATGGAGGAGGAAGCAGAGGTGAGTCAGAGTCCAGCTCCTCTGGGACAGGAGGCGCCTGGGCCCCCTCTACGTTGTTTCAAACAGCCTGTTCCAGTTGCACTGAAGGAAACGATCAAGTACCAGGGTACAAACACAGCAGGACAGCAACCCGATGGCATGGGACCAGCAACAGCAGAGCTCTGCTCGCTCTGGGGCGCGGCCACAGGCTCGTGGGTGGAGGAGGAAGATCCACACAGTGCTGGGCAGGAAAATCCTTCCAGGCCCATGTTCCAAGAGCACAGTAACCGAGACCTCACCCGGAGTTAGAGATTTCTGAGAGAAATGGCTTCAGCTGGGCTGAAGCATGACCCACCAACAACCATCCGCAGGCCCCACTGCTGAGCCTAGAACTTTGGCTGGTAGAGGGAGACGCGTCCGCTAAGGCACCCCGAGGCGATCTGACAGTGCGTGGGGGAGAACTTGGTGGTGAGCACCACATCGCTGTGTGAGTAGAGAGAGCGGATCTCCCGCAGGGGACTGGCCTCCCTGGGCAGGCAGTCCACCAGCTCCCGGCAGTGCGCGTCGAACCCCAGCAGGCGGATGCCGAAGCCGTGCGGGGACGAGATCATGCGGCCGTCGGGGCTGAAGCAGAGCTCCTTGATGTACCCCCGGCCCACATTGGCCTCCTCGATGCAGTGGGTCAGGCGCAGGGAGCAGCGCGGGGAGACAGGGCGCACTGGGGCTCCTTCCTGGAATTCATAGACACAAGTCCACTAAAGGGAGAGGCAGAGAAAGGGACACTGAAAGAGAAGTAAAGCACTGCAAACACACATTCCCCCCCACCGACCTGGACAGGCAATGGCAGTTCATGTGAACTGCACAGGAGGGAGTGATGCTGTTGCTGACCTGCCCTTCAGGGAACACTGAGAACAGACCAGTGCCTCAGCATCTCCCTCCCTCTAAAAGCTCCCCAGCATCAAAGCTGCTTTTTAATTAAATGGGTGTTAGACATAATCTTTTCAATCTAGTTTTAATGTGCAAAGAGCAAAGCCTAATCCTGTGGCCAGGCACCTGCTCTAATTTAGCAAATATTTACATTAAATCTACAATAAAATCAAACTGTTATAGTTTTAGAATTTGTCAGAATTTTTCTTTCCCTACCAACACAGACTTCGGGAGCTGACACCCTCCTCACCAAAGACCCAGCTAATGACCCGAATTCCGACCTGATGGCTGGGGGTGGGGTGGTGGGAAGGAGAGTTCTTTTTCTTTGGTTTGGGAGCTGTTTTTTTTTTTCTCTCACTGCTTCGGGTGGCGGTCTGGGGAAGGAAGCACCTCAGAGAGACTCCTGCAGGTTTTGGCTTCTCCCCTGCCTCCAGTTCCTAGCCCAGTGTGCCCTGAGCTTCAGAGGGACAGACAGTCCCCATCACTTTGGAGATGCTGCAGTTTTCCTGAGGCACCAACGGCACCAATGTGGGAGCCCCCTGCCCCCTCTGCCCACCCCTCGGGCCNTGGGGTGGTGGGAAGGAGAGTTCTTTTTCTTTGGTTTGGGAGCTGTTTTTTTTTTTCTCTCACTGCTTCGGGTGGCGGTCTGGGGAAGGAAGCACCTCAGAGAGACTCCTGCAGGTTTTGGCTTCTCCCCTGCCTCCAGTTCCTAGCCCAGTGTGCCCTGAGCTTCAGAGGGACAGACAGTCCCCATCACTTTGGAGATGCTGCAGTTTTCCTGAGGCACCAACGGCACCAATGTGGGAGCCCCCTGCCCCCTCTGCCCACCCCTCGGGCCAGCGCCGTCTGGACAGAGGACAAAAGAGGGAGAGGCCATGCTGCCCACTGGAGAGGTTTCACTTCGTCCCTTCAGAGACTCATTTCTTTAGAGGTTTTGGTTACAGAGTTACTTGTTCTGATCCGGTGTTTTGGATATATATATAGTAGTCAAGAACTGTTATCTTTTCTTCTACACCTTTTCCAAATTAAAATGTTGTTTTAAATTTAAAAGAGGTGTGGTCAGTTTGGGAAAGGATTTCTGAATTGTTTCCGTTTCCTCTAATCTAAGACACAAACTCAGTTGACTGTAACTTAGAGCTGACCAATGGCATTTTGTGCACTGGACTTCAAAAGGAAAGAGATCTTGAAACGAGGGAGAAACTGATTTCTGAAGAAATGTTACAAAAAACTCTACAGCCAGCTTGTTATCTGTGAGGCAGACAGGGATACTACTTATTTAATCTCAAAACAAATGCAAAACCAGGTCAATGACAAAGTCTGTATTGTGTTGATTCCATTTCAGCCACAAGATAAGTGTTCCTAGCTCTGCCCAAAGCATGCTACTGAAATGCTCACAAAAGTAATAGTACCAGTGAATACTAACCAAATTGAGCAAGGCAGACTCTAGGACTATGGGAAATCATAATTCAGGCAATCATCAATACCAAGAGAACCAATAAAATGTTTGCATTTTAGAAAAATTCTGTGCTGTGTAGTGGTTTGATTTTTACAGAACCAGCATCAAGGATTATAACCAGTTTGCTAAGCTTGCACTCAGTCTGCTACACTTCCGTAAGGGATAACCCTTACAAAGACTGGCTTTCTTGAACAGAAACAAAAAAAACCTCCAACAAATAGACAAAAAAACCCCACAAAACCAAAACCCAGCCCAAAGAAAACCAAACCAACCCCAATTTACGTCAGCATTCAAACTAAACTGTTTATTATTGGTTAAGTAGTACTATCTATTTTTGGTCAGTTTGGAAGAGCAAAACGTGCAGCTTGCTGCTGTGCTGTAGCTGGTCTTACTACTTCAAGTAAAGGCTCAAAGTGGATTCTGGCAGGAAGACCAATTTAAAAAACCAAAAGAAAAATAAAGAAAAATTTCGTATTCTTGGTGTAAAATGACAGAATTTGTAAGTAGGACTAAGTAACCTATTCAAATAAAAATTTACCCACGAACAAGGAAATTTCAGTACAGTTGTATGATACATTAACTTGACGTATTTTCAAAGGAACACAAGGTAATGCCTGTACCTCCTGGTCGTCAGTGTTGCTGGAGCACCGTAGCAGTGTGGCCCAGCCCTTGGGGTGCAGTTGCAGTGATGTGATGCAGTTCCCACGATCTCTTTCTCCAGGGACCTCTGGTGTCAACACCTCCAAGCTATTCCTGGGTGATCCACCTGGAATGGGAACTAGCTGTGAGTCTCAGTGAAATCCATACAATGACCTTCACCTCTCTCAGACCACCACCATGGCACGGTAATTCAAAGGAGTTATAGAACACCTGCAGCCAACACAGTGGGGTCAGTCCTCATTTCAAACAGTTCTTTTTCTGGAAATTTGCATGCCAAGACCTGCATTGAACCACCTTAACCTTCCACACTTCCACTGTTCATTAGGACGGCGGTAGAAGTTGGGAGTTTGGTTTTTACAGGACTACTGATTCTCAAACCTGTGTGATATCCTCTCAAAATCCCTTCCAACATTTGCTCAGATGCATGCAGTTTGTTTCCCTTCTTCCCCTTACCCCTAGGTAAATCACTCCCCAGCTTTCAGGTAAACCTCCTCCTTTCATCACTACGTTTCAACATCTCACAACCATGAGTACCTAAAACTTAATACTATACATTTTTTAAATTTCAAGAAATTCACAAAGTATTTGCCCATTTTTCAGGTTGAAGCTGACTCTCTGGAAGTGTAAGCTATTTTTTTCCCCTAAAGATCATTCACGTGAACTGTGTTCCAGGAAAAAGCACAAGGAAAGGGAGCCTCTCTATGTAACAACAATAATGTATTGACATAAAATAAAGATCTTGTGGCTGTTACCAGATTTCTCAGAAAAAACATCTGATTAGAACCCCAGGCTTTGGTGTGCAGTGGTATTTTATTGGTTGAATACAAGTCACAGCAGTACCACTTTTTTAAAACCACAGAGACAAAGACGCAGTTTTTCACTATCACACTCTGGCCTTTTCTGATACAAGTCAAAGTCTCTGGTTTCTTTTATCTTTTTTTTNTCTTTTCCTACCTTCTCGCTGGGAGGACCGTGACAAGTGTTTCTCAGAAAGTGGACCCGACTCATTCTGGTGACAGGGTGAACCCACAGCTCGAGGGCCGGAGGAGCCTGACGACGTTATGTCTGCAAACAGCATCACCAGGTGAGCACCAGAGGTACGCCCAGCCCACCTGGGATGCTGCTAAGAGCACCCCACTAAACACCACTAACAGAGGGCTGCCCCAGACTGCCCCACGAGCATTCACCTGAGCTCGATGTGGTCCTCCTGGCTCTTAAAATCGGGTAGCTGCCAACCTCTAAAGACTTGTTTAGGTCAAGGTCATGCAAAATCAGGAGGTAACCAGAGGAAGTGGAGATCAGCATTTTGGAACAGTCTGGCGTCAGCCTCATTCGCATGAGAAAGCGGGTGTGAAAGAACTTCTTGTGGGGACATCCATCCTCTGTGCACCTGGACAGCGAGACAAGCACAGGAGGCACCCGCGGTCAGCTCCGACTCAAGGCCCTGATTGTGTCCACAAGGGTCCAAGATGTGCCCAGCATCCTTGTGCACCCCAAAACCTCTTTCCAGAGTACAGTCTTTATCCCACTTTTTAATGAAATGGCAGAAGTCACTGGTTCATGCAACCACAATGAGTGCAGAACTTTCTCCAAAAGGAAGAACTACGTTTTGGCAGGTTAGGAAGACAACTCCTCTTTCAGTCACTGGCGCTCAAGTATAGAGAAGTGATGCAAGCTCTTGGTAAGGGCTATAACCTACTCCTCGTGTTTCAGAACACATTCTAGCCTACCTTGAGCACAGAAGAGCCCTGTCCTGGTGTGTTGTAGAAATGCCATGGCGCGACCACAGCCACATACCTGTTGGTGTCCCAGATGATCACGTTTCCATCGAACCCTGATGTCACCAGTAACCTCGTGTTGGTGTCGTACTCAATGTTCTTGACCCAGCTGGTGTGGCCGTGCAGAGTGCAAACTTTGGTGTTCAGCTTCCTCAAGTCCCAGAGTGCAATCGTCGTGTCATCAGAGCATGTCGCAAACAGTCGATTATCCAGAAACCTGGGTACAAGAGGGAAACACTGTGGCTGCTCAGGGCCTTCTCTGAGGCAAGTGCTCTAAAGCAGGAATGCAAGCAAACGCAGAGATAAACAGAGTGGCCACACACACACCCCACAACATGCAACAGAGTATGTGCCAGTAAAGTTTCCGACTAAAGCAGAACTGTCAGGATATGAACCAGCAGCACCTCTATAGTAGCAAAGAAGTAAACACAGAGGCACAGCAGCAATTTGGTTGAGTTTTGGGGGGTTTTGTCAGTGTTTTGTGTGTTACTGAATCATGTACAAATCCCACAAAAACCAACCACTAGGGAAACGTGCTCAGACAGAATCCCTGCAGTAACTCCACCTGCTCACTCTCCAGACAACAGTGAGCTCAGTGGGGATGGAGGGGACCAAATTAGCACAACTAGGAAATAAACTGAACAGATTGAGTCTAGAGGATACTGAAGCAAGCACAAGGCTTTTCAAATCACCGAGTGAATATAAGACCTGCTTTGAGAACACACACAAGGAGTCTGGTTCACTGAGAAATTCAACAGGGAAAACCACGGAGTTTGCACCACACACATCAAAGCTGAGCATGCTCTGCTCCCACTGGAATTCAAGCCTGCATTAACTTTTAGAAGGACAAAGCACGCTCATTTATGTTTCAAACACATGCCCAATGAAAGCAGTCACTGAAAAAAAGCCCTACCTGAGGTACAATGGACAAGACACTCACACAAAAAACACCCTCTAAACATCCTTTAAGCTTAGAGCTACACCACACAAAAGCAGTAACAACCCTGAAAAATTAACACTAAGCAAGTGCAATGGGAAAAATGCCAAACTCAGCTGTAATAAGCACTTCTGGTGCTTATCACAATGAATTTCTGCAGTGCTACAGTGGCTGGAGTCCAGCTCATAAACCAGAACAAGGTTCCAGGTAATGCTGCAGTAACTGTGTGCAGAACAGAGTTCAGTTCCTCTGTGCCAGACAGACCCACATTTTACTCCAGCTTTCCTGACAGACATCCAGCTGAGGTAAAACTTCAGTCATTTTTGTAAAAAGGACAGGCAACTAGTGAAAAACATTGATTCATCTGATGAACATGCCACCCCATATCATATTTGCCTTTTTTGAGGGGAAACACTCAGACTGTTATGCAGTTTTCTTAATTTTTTAGTTTGGGTTTAGTTCCTACTTGCAGTTTTTTGTTGTTTTGTGGTTGGTTGCTATTTTGGGGGGGGGGGTGTTCGTTTGTTTTCTTTTTTTTTGCTTTAAGCATTGGAGTGAAGAGCGGCTGCAATATTGTTAGAAAGCATCTTAAATTCACACCTCAAAATCTACTCTCAGACCCAGAACAGGCAAATACACCCTAATTTTAAAGGAAAAACATTGCACAATAAAAATGCTGGTTGAGTCAGGCTCCTGCTCTTGCTATTTTCTGCTCTATCCTGAGACACTGGCAGAGGATTTAAGTCATAAAGGCTGGGCATAAGCTAAGTAGTGACAAAACTGACCTACCTGATGTTGTTTACACAGTCTTCGTGAGCTTCAGAGAGAGTCTTGATGTGCTTTGAAGATATTGGGTCAAAGAGCAGGACCTCAGTCTGTTCACAGGCGACCGTCAGCACCGACCTACAGGGAGCAGGGCAGAACCCTCTGGGTCTGTGTTGGGCTTTGCCCTCTGTCAGGTGCCTGTCAGGCTGCGGACTCCCCTCTCACAGGGGCCCTCTGCCCACACCTTCCCGTTGTCCTGGCACAGAAATTACACCAATTTAAAGGCTAATTTGGTATACCTATTCACCCTTCTCCAAACCCACTGGTGTGTTTTTTTCACTAGAACATTGTACAATGCACACTTGGCAGCACCAGGGAAGCCCCGGCAGCAGCCCAAGCTGGGCACTGGGACCGAGGCTGATTGTCACCCCTGGCCTGACGAGAAAGGGTCTCTGCCCCACCCAGGTGAGGCGGGAGGAGCCTGCGACCACCCCGGGAATTTGCCCCTGCTGTATTAAACCACAGCCTGGGTGTGCTGTGATGGAAAGGGCACAGAGCACTTCCCACCGGGGGCAAAGCCCGGTGACCGTCGTCACCTGTCCCTGTGCCTCGGGCACACCTGGATGGGGGGATCCCCCCGGGCACACCTACCCGTCGGGCGAGTACTCGAGGTTGAAGACGGCGCCGTGGGTGCGGGTGCTGAGGGACACAGAGTCGGCGGGCTGGGGAGCGCCG
>VWZG01008670.1:40691-63756 GCA_013396735.1 Grallaria varia
GGTGCCCCTCGCTGCCCGGTGCCGACGGGGCGTCCCCGCCGCGCCCCGAGCAGGGTTCCAGCTCCCAGGAGTCTTCGGAGTCGCTGCAGGCTCGGGATTCGTACCCTGCGATGGAAGCACAGCTGTGAGCCCCTCCCGGTGCGGGACGGGGATCCCCGCACACTGTCCCGGGGACCCCGAGCCCCTCGGCAGCCACCAAGCGGAGATGCGGCCGGACCTGGGCGTCGTTCTAGCCTCGAGCAGGACCCCGAGGAGCTGCGGGACAGACCCCAGCTGACCCCTTGCCCCAGAGCTCGACCGGCAACCCCCCCGGGTCTGTGCCATCACACGACCACCGAATCCTGAACGTTGGGAAAGCCCTCCAGGATCACCAAACCCAGCCTCAAACAAATGCGGGTGCCACGGCACAGCTCGGGGCTGCTGCGCCCAGGAGGGAATATCGGGGCCGGGGGACCTCCCCCCCCCCTCCCCACCCTTCGGCCAAAAAAGGCTGCTTTCTGTAAACCTTCCTCAGCTGAGACACGGTGCAGCGGCTGGGCTTTATCCGTCCAGGTAAATATGGAGGCATTCGCATCCACAAAGAGTCTGTAGTAGCCGATGATGAGGCAGACGAGGTCCTTTGCAGTGTTTGATTCCAGCAGCAGAGTCAGCACCTGTTTATTTGTTTGAGGTTTTTGGGATGGGGTGAGGAGAAAAAAGAAAATGTTAGAATAGACAAATATTGTTTGTACCACGGTCTGCACAACGACAAGGCACCGGCTCTCTTCCATAACCCCCTCAGTCTGTTTTTTCAGGAGGCAAAGAGAAGATAAATTTGTTTTTCTTGGCTTTTATGTCTTTGATGGAGGACAACGGGAAGAATTGCTTTTCTCCAGCAAGTTTTTTTGTTCTTCCTACGAGCTTTCCCTCCCAAGTTTGTCCTGAGTCCTTTGTCCTGGTCACACTCTCAGCCCAGTGTCAGATTTTGAGAAGAGCTGATGGTGTGAGAGACTTTCCCTGTACCCTCTGTCCTGTCCTGGCAGCACCACTCACCTTCAGGTCCTGCAGGTAGATCTTGACCGTGCTCACTCTCTCGGACTCCTCACTGAGCTCCACCCTGCTGATGCTGGGGAACTCGGCCAGGCTCGTGACAATGTTGAGCTTGCTGTTGATGATCTGGCTCACCCCGTGCTTGGCACCCACCAGCAGCGCCACGTACGACTCCCTGTCCTGCAGCTGTAGGAGCAGAGGTTAAAGAAACCTCTTGTGAAGAGAGAAGAGTTCTTTTTTACCACAAGGTTTAAGCGTTTTCAGGTTTTTTTCAAGAGTTTTTGAAGTCTTCCCAGGTTTCTCAAGTACTTCACAACACACAAAATATAGACAGAACTCATCTGAAGAGCAAGAGTCACAGTTTTCAGTTAGAAATTTTATGCATAACTATCATGTAGGCTGGTCTGTTACCCACTTCACTGGGACCATGCTGAGTTACCCCAGCAGAGCCCCTTACCAACATTTACCATGACACCTCAGGACAGGGAGTAGCAGTGTGACTAGCAGGACTGCACACCAAAGCCAGTTACATAAATTAACAGCTCATACCATCAGGGTGGCGTTGAAGATCTTCCCACTATACATCTTCAGCTCTCCCAGGATCTGCAGGTAGTTCAGGCGCACCTGGGTTGCTGTGAGCGTGTGCTTCATTCAGCAAGAGAGGAAACACCGTTTAGAAACAGGTATTGCAGGCAGCCTGCAGGCTGGAAGATATTCATGCAGGACTGAGTGTCTGACCAACACATTCAGCTCAGTCTGGACAGGTAACAGGGGTGTTGACCATCCCACATGGCCCACTGGGCATCCCAGAGCAAACTGCAGCGGGACACACCACACAGGGAAATGGAGGCGTGTGGGCACAGAGGAGGGCAGGGCAGGAGACCTGTGGAGGAGGGACACTCCCTCTTTGGTCCCGAGAGACACTGCTGCCATTGTGGCAGGCATTATGACCGGGGGGCACACACTACCTTCTGCCGAGGGTCCAGCAGCACCTGGTTCCGCTTCAGGTGGTAGCTGATGGCTTTCTTGATGTCCTTCCCTCTCATGTTTCGAAGCAGGGTGGGCGAGATGAAGTTTTCAATTCCCCAGTCCCTCCTGTCAGAAAGAGGGGAAGGGAGAACAGGGGGAACCAGCCAAGCTGACCCCCAGCCCCACAGGACAGGGCAGAGGCAGAGGAGGGCAAAGGCACCACACAGGCTCATGGGGCTGTAACACACCCAGCAGCCCCACTGCTCAAATGCTCTGCTACCTGCACCTGCCCCTGGCTCAGGAGAGGGGCTGAACATGCATTTTCATGCAGAATGCCCGTTTTCACACAGCTTTACAGAAGGTAATTCACAAGTCTTGTCAGCAGGATGGTCCCAATCACCTCTCACCACCCAGAGGATGGAGATTCTGTCCTTGCTGTACTTGGGTGACAAGTTTATAACCTTTCAGCTCCCTGGACCCAAACACATGGGCCGTGTGTGCTGAGGGGTTTACTCAGCCCAAGCATTAAATACGTGGGAGGTGAGAGCACTGCAGCTGCCTCTCACCCTTGCTCCTTGCACACAGCTGGGCACATCTGGCAGCACAGTGAGTCACCACACCAATGTCTCTGATTAACAACTGACTGGTCACCAGCTCCGAAAGCCAGGGGTTCTCTAGGGCGGGTACAGCCTCACAACTGCAGCACAGCATCCTGCACCTGGTGAAAGCAATTTTTGCTATTGCTCCCCAGATTCCTCTATTTCACAGGATCTATCAGTTTTGCCCAAAGTGGGTAGTTCTGGCATGGTTCTGGTGGATGGAGAGATGTGCTGGCTGTGCAACGCTGGTGATTACCCCCTCTCTCTCCAGCTACTGCAATCAATACTGGTAGGAGCAGCTTGGGTAACCATCACTGTGTGAGAGATCTGCAATTTCAAGTTGCTGCTCCAGTGACAGATCAGAACCTCACTCTGCCTCACAACATACCCAGGTGTTCACTGTCTGTGCTTTTCAAGTAGTTCAGCAGGTTAAGGAAAGGGAGACCCTGCCCTAAAACAACCAGCACAGCCAAGAGGCTGCAGTCCCTTTGGGTCACAGTTTCCTATCCAGAACCAAATACCAGGCAGTCATCAAGCTGATGCCCCTTTTAGGTGGCTCCTTTTCCCAGGCTTAGTCACAACAGAAATTTGTGAACTTACTCGATGTATTTCAAGGACACTTTCTGTGGCTGAGCACATGCATAGATCCTCTCCTGTATGTGCAGGGCAGCCAGACGTAACGCCAGGCTGCACTTCATTTCCACAGCAAATCTCTCCTGGAGCACATCACTGCAGCTCTGGAGCAAACAGAGCAGAGTTAGCTGAGGAAGAAGTCAGGACAAGACCACTGATGTGACACCGTGCAGCCAATTAATGGTGTCACCAGCCAACCACACAAGTGGATTCAAGAATTTAAGGCAAATTAAATCGAAATGCTCTGATTTTAAGTGCTCTGCATTCCACATCCATATAGTTGAGCAAGTCAGGTACACTGTGGTTTAATGCAGAAATGAGAATGGGGTGAGAAGAGGTTCTGAAGCACAGAACACCCCGGTGTCACCTGCAGGTACAGATATTCAAAGGCCACTGGGTCTTCCTGCAGGAGGTCCAAGGGATCCTTGGGGACAAAGCACACTCTGAAGAGGCACCGGTAGTCATGAGATTCTCTTTTCTGGACCACCTGTAACAGAGACAGGGCATCACACCACAAGCCCTCCCTCCCTGACTGCACAGGGAGCGAACCCGCAGGAATCGCTTAAGGCTGCTGGCAAGGGGATGGTGCAGATTCTCCTTGGCAAACACAAGGAGACTTTGATACTGCTTGCAATTTTATCTGTGATTCTTCAGCTGGTTTTTGCTTCTCCTGCAGTAGCTTGGAAGCCCTTTGTCAGTAACACTTCATTAAATGCTCACTGATCTCACATGCTTGCAGTGTGACCAGGACAGAGGCTTTGGGGCCACGTGATAACAGCAGGGGAAGGGGCAAACTGCTCTGCTTTGGAGGTCAGTCACAAGGCACAGCGGCCCTAAACAGAGCCCGGAATCATCACTGTAATGCCAAGACTCCAAGTTATACATCAGCATATTTTATTCTGGGCAAATCCTGCACAGTAGAAATCCGCAGGCACGTGTGCTCAGTGGTCTGACAGCGTCAACACGGAGGGACTTGACCTCAGTGTTCCTCGTGGGTCCCTTCCAGCTCAGGATAGTCTACATATGATTCAAGGAACCCCTCAGTGGGTCATCAACCAACACACCCATCAGCACAGCTGACACACCTGAGCAGGCACTTCCTCACAGATTGGATAAGCCCAGTATTAATGCCAGAGCCGCAGAATTACAGGAGCTCACCTCATGTTGACAGAACACAAATCATTGAGTCAGATTTTCATCAAACTGGCCTCTTGCTGGGTGAATTCTCTGACTACTCGGGGAACTGTAAATAGTGAGGTGGTGCACAGCTGCTTTAAGGCTGTTTTAAGGCTCAAACACTCCTTTGCAGATGTGCCAGTGAGACAGGTGGCCCAAAGGATGTGATCCACAACTGCTCTACACAGTCCAGGCAACACCAGGCCAAGGGTATTGCTCTGTGGGCTCTCCAGCTGGGGCAAGACACTCCCCAAAGTGCTGTTTCTCCAGGGATATGGGTGAAGGCCATTGCAGAAGGGTGGCAAGGCTGGGGATGGGGCTGGGCTCACGACACTGGTGACACCCACAGTGCTGAGCTCTCCCTCTCTGGCCTTTGTTCCGGGGTGGCAGAGCCCCTCTGCAGGGCCGTGGGACACGTGGGGGGCTCTGCTCACCTGTGCAATGAGCTCCTCCTCATGCAGCAGGTGGATCTTGGCCAGGTTGTACTGCTCCTCCAGCACGAGGGCGAAGTGGGCGATGCTGCGGATGGACAGCTTCTCCTGCAGCGTCAGCACGATGTCCTGGGTGGGGGGCACAGGGGTCACACCCAGCTCAGATGTGGTGCTGAGCACCACTCACACACCACAAGGATGTCACCATGTGACTGCAGCCTGCAGAACTGCAGAGGAGCAGGGAGGCAGGGACAAAGGGAGCACAACATGTCCCAGCAGGGTGGGAGGACAGTGCAGGGAAGCTGCACCTTGCCATGGCAAGAGTCCAGCAACATGCACACTCCAAGGTGTCACAGGCATCAAATCCAGTCTCTGGAGCTGCTTTGCACTCAGAGTTTCACAGTTTTCAGTTGGGTGTTGCTGAGCACTTTTGTCACTCTTGATCCAAATGTTTGCTGTTGACTATTCCAACTTTCTAGAACTCTACAATGCTTTGGACATGGATGCTGCAACCCTGGGGGTGCACAAGGCCAGGCCAGACAGGGTTTGGAGCAACCTCGTTTAGTGGAAAGTGTTTCTGCCCGTGGTAGGGGGGTGGAACTGGATGGTCTTGAAGGGTCCTTCCAGCCCAAACCATCCTGGGGCTCTATGATTTGTGGGAAAACTACAAGAAACTGGTGAAAAATACTTCTTCCCTCCAATAAACAAGAATTTGACAGCATAATTGTAAAAATCTTAACAAATCTGACAGAAACTGGTGTTTCAGTTGTAATGGAGAATTCTGTCAGTGTTATGGAAATAATGATGCTTATTTTTTGGAAAACAGAAAACATCATATAAGGCTTGACTGAGCACAAATTGAAACAGAAGCCACTGGACTCACTCAAGTCTCTTGAGGCAACATAAATGTTAGACTCACCTCAGTTTTAAGACAGGATCTCTCAAGCAGCAGAGGAATTTTTGGAAACACCTAACTTGGGAAGCTTTTTACCATTTGTGTATTTCTGGAGGGCTGCACTGAAAAACTGGAAAAACTTGTTCCAAGTCAGAGCTGAGAAACTCGAGTCAAAGATGAAGACCTAATCCATCATTTAAAAATTAAACCCTTGTGGATGGGCATTCAAATCTCACTTTACAACTCACCTCCCCTTTTCTTACCACCTCCTTGCTTTATTTCACTATTTTCTTTTTCTCTGCTCTGTAAGTAGACACTTCTGTGACTGGGAGACCATGATGATTTTGTGAGGAAGAACTAGACAATAAATTCCTTCTCTCTGAGGGAAGTTTTTGCTGCATGATATATAAAAGCTCCTTGCCTTTTCCCTTAATACTCTTTCAGCCTGGTAGCCCCACAACATCTGCTCACTGTGTGTCTCTCCCCCAGTGCCTGCACTGCTGCAGAACATGGTGTATCCTCCAACCACTGGGCATGGGCAAACCCTGTCAAGTCCAACACAAACACTAAGCAGTGCTAAAGATCAGGCTAGAAAAACTGGAAGTGTGTAAGCCTATGTCTAAGCACAGGAGTTATGGAAAGGGCTGGATGGATGGCTCTGGGGAGCAGCACCATGTTTTGAGGGAACGATGGCAACTTGTCTGTGACGCCCCCGAGCAGAAGTGATCCAAGGGAAGATTCAGGAGGATCACTCCCTTGCATGCAGCTCTACCACCTGAAGGGTTTAATCAGTGTCTGTGCCTCCACAGGTAAATCCTGTCACCAGGGCAGGACGAGGCTGGAACATGGAAAACCCAGCATGCCCAGCACCAGCCAGGAATCCCCTTCCCACCAGCTGCTCAGTGCAACCAGGACATTGCAATCTCCTGCGTTCACCTTTGCTGATGGGTTGGATTAGGACAGTGGGAACAGCCAAGCATTGTTACCTTCACAGTGGTGCTCCGCTCGAACCTGAACGCTTTTGTCTGTCCATTCTCCAGGTACACCTTGAGAACGTTGGGCATGCACAGGAGGGAGCTCCCCTGAGAACAAAAGCAGCAGCTGGACCCTTGGGCACCACCTGCTCTGCCTGGCACAGCAAATCCTGGCATCCAGGAGAACCCTTCTGTGCCTTGGCAACACTCTTCCGTGGCACCAGCCCTTATTCCTGATTACCCTTCTGGCACGGAATGAGGGAAAGAGCACAGCAAATGCCTTTACTGTGACATTCAGCCTGTGCCACGGATGCGTGTGGCCAGGTGTGCCCTGTGGCTCCTGCATGGCACAGGGGGACCCAGCAGACACTGGGAGTGGACAGTCGTCCTCCCTGCTCACTGTTGAAAAGCAGCAGTGCCTGACAGAAGAGGCACCTGCCTGTGTCCCCCCACGAGGCAGCAGAGACCCCAGAGCCACACCGTCCCTCGGCAGCACCCACGGCCTCCCCCGGGCACTGCCCACCCCTGCCCCTCTCCCACAGCCACGGCACGGCTGTGGGACCCAGACCAACACACAGGGCCACTTCCATTGAGTGTCCCCCTGACATCTGTGACCCTGGGGCCTCCTAAACCGCAGATGATGTCACCAAAATACCCCGAGGTAGGTCCCAAATGCATGGGACAAGGTGAGGACACCCACAACAAGAGGACCTCCATGGGGTGCTCTGGGAAGGCTCTGGGGACTTGGCCTCTGTCCTCCTGGGGCTTCCTGGAGCTCCACTTTTCAGCCCTCCACCTCAGTGCTTTACTAGAGGTCAGCTGCACCTTTCCTCTCATTTCCAGCACTGTTCCTCTCATTGTAGTTCAATGCTGAGGAGTTTTACTCCTCTGCCCTTGGATCTCCTGTTCAGCATGTCCTTCTCACATCCTTGGACCAGCGTGTTCCTCCAGTCCCAAAAGATTCCTCTACTTGTTGTAACAGTCTCAAGGTTAAGAATGGTGTTTCTAAGACACTCTCTCCTGTGTTTCCTTTGCTGTGCTACGTGTTTCAAATCTCACAGCCTAGGTCTCTCCCAATGGAGAGCCCACGCACCCTGGAGGTGCTGACAGAGCAAACATGAACCACTTCTGAATCACTTCCTTGCTCTCCCCTCCCCATTTGGTGGGGCTCAAGCTGCCTACAGCCAGCGCTGAGAAAAAAGAGAGAACACTGCTGGTATTCCCCACCCCAAGGTCTAACTCCTCTGTGCTAAATAGCACAAACACATCACATCCTTGACAGTCCTTGGGTGCTCCATCAGTTCCAGGAGAGTGATGCCATTTTACACCAGCTGCACAATTCCTCTGGGTGCTCCCACGGCCACAGTTATCATGTGAGTGGGGCCTGGCACAGCCAGCACACAGCAAAACTTAACACCTGCACAGAGATTCACATATGAATTATCAGCCCTGCCTGGGTCAGACCCAATCACCCAGCCAGCACACACGGGTAGGGTTTCTCTCCCTTTGTGCAGGCTGTCAGAGGCTGCCACGAATTAACCCTGAAAGCTTCAGCAGCCGTACCCATCGTGTTCTGTCTGGGGTAAAGCTGATCTACCCTGAGTTCCAGCTGCTAACAACGCACTGCCTGGGGCTGACCCGAGGGTCCTCAGGGACCTGTCCCTTGCATACTGCTCCGTGATATGGAAATACATCATCAGCCCTGGGAAAGCGGAGGCAGGACGGCTCTGAGGCTCATCAACAATTCATGTTCCCGACCCGGAGTTTCGGGTTTCAGCTGCAGAAGGCAGCCTCTGGGATCCTTCCCGTCGCCACAAGGATCACTTAGCCATGCTCCATTAGGACGACAAGAGCAGTATATTTACTGAAACAGGAGGCTGTGCAGTTTTTCAGGGCCATAATGCCCATTTTGGCTGCCTTAGTACATCAGTCCATGAAAGGGACAGCAGCCCAAAAGCACTCAGGGCTGCTGTGGTGGATAGTGCTTTTCCAGAAAGAAGTCATAAATATGCAACGAATTTATTTACTCTTCCTTTGCACTAATACTTTACTACTCAAAACAGGGTACATATCCAGCTGGTGAAAATGGCAGCCAGTGGGATCCCAGCATCTGAATTAATTTCTCCAACCTTTATGCTCTCATTAAATGAACAATGAACAGCACATTGATTGTGTCCCTCCTCTGCACCTGCAGAGGAATGATTAGCTCAGCAGATGCTGACAGAGGCTTGGAGTGGGGGGCACAAAGTGCAGCATCCTCCAGAATTGCCTTCTTTGGACCTCTCAAGACCTTTCTCCAGGTCCCCCAAGACCCACCTTGTGATCAGTAAGTGACTGGCAGGGATCTGAGACCTCCATGAGCTGTGACACCAGTGCCCAGCCTCTGGCTGACACAGCTCCATGGAGGCTCCAGGAGATACTGCTGTGAACTCCCAGCTGTAAGACAAGCAGGAACTGCTGGCGACGTCAGGTCTACCTAAATCCCATGACCAGTCCTGCCCAATACCTCCCAGTCCTCTCTGCCTGGGACCACTTCCAGAGCCCATCCTGCCCTTCCCCATTCCCTGCCTGGTGAGCTCAGTGCTCTGTGTCACATCTCCCAGCCACAGGAGGGGTCTGGTACCTGAACTCTGTTAGGGAGGGTGTCCCCACCAGCACAACACCCAGGCAGGACCCCAGACCAACACCTGAACACAGCCCTTGGAAGGGCAGGGACAGCCCCTACCAACAGTGTGGTCGGAAGGGAAGAGGAATAGGGCACAGTGGGTGGTTTGTCATCACTGCAAAGAAGCAAAATTAGGTCAGACCTGGATGACTGAACAGCACTAACAAGCAGGGATGTGAGTGGGGAATTTTGGCCACTGAATTTTTTCATTTTGAAGGCTAAAAAGAAAACTCAACAGCATTAATGACTCCCAGCTGAGCCCAGTCCACCCCACTGAGCTTAGTAAGTTACACAGAAAGAATAAGGAAACATTCAGGAGCTGTTCACACTTTGGGGAAGCTACAAGTGTTCTCACTTCTGCTACAGGCAGACCCAGATAGGCAGACCCCTGTCAACACATCTTGTCTCCTATCAGCACTAGGAACCCCATGATGGGTTTGCAGCACCCTCCAGGAAGCTGTGACCTGGCTCACCTTACAGAGGGAGCTGTGGATGCTCTGTGGAAACCCTCGTCAGAGGTAAGACAACGAGCCTTCATCCTGTCAGCTCAAGAACACGTCACACCTAACAGCAAAGCAAAGTCACCAGCACCAAACCCTCTGAACATGGTGTGATCTGCCCTCAGGAGGGGACACCCCAGCAGGGGACACCCTAGCAGCACATAAACCTGGCACACACATCAGTGTTCACCTGTCATCTTTAGGGGCAGGATTTATCATGCCTGAACTTCAGTGTGGGTTCACCACGCAAGGATTAGCACTCAAGAGATGACAACTGCCTCCTGCAGCTGTGAGATGATGGTGGCACAGGACAGAAGTAGTGCAGGCAGGTATTTTATATTAGTCTAAGTGAGCATGTCAAAGAGAAAATCCTCCAGGAATGTCAGTGCTTCCCTCTGGTCATCTCAGGCAGTGGCTGTGAGCAGGTGCCTGGATCATGTCCAGGGCAGACCAGCAGAGTGAGTCCCAGCCACACAACACCAGCCCAGCACCAGCCCATGGGAGAGACCTCCTGTCCCACCTGCCCCCCTCACCTGTGAGTGCCCGTTCAGCAGCACCTCCTCTGCAAACCGCACTTTGACGGGGTTTGTTTTCAGCCTCGCCCTCTTCTCCTCGGTGAGGAAGGACGACTTGGGGCCACCCTGGAACGACAGTGCTGGTGGGTCAGGTCAGCAGCCCTGGGCAGGAGCAGAGCCCCCGACGTGGGCAGGGTATGTGGTCACCCAGTGCCCTGGGACTACTCCCACGTACTGCTTCGTGCCCACACACAGAGATGTTCTGGGGACCCTCTCAGCCCCTTTGGACCTGCTGGGCAGCAGCTGAGCCCCAGCCTGGCTGCCCAGCCAGGGGACACACGTGCCACACACACACAGATGTTCTGGGGACCCTCTCAGCCCCTTTGGACCTGCTGGGCAGCAGCTGAGCCCCAGCCTGGCTGCCCAGCCAGGGGACACACGTGCCACACACACACAGATGTTCTGGGGACCCTCTCAGCCCCTTTGGACCTGCTGGGCAGCAGCTGAGCCCCAGCCTGGCTGCCCAGCCAGGGGACACACGTGCCACACACACTCTCAGTGTCACTGCACGGGAACAGCTGCTGTGCTCAGGTGTCTCCCCACCTCCCACAGGGAATCCAGAGCCTGGCAGAATGACTACAGACCTGCCAAGAGCTGGCCTGCACTGGGGCTACACCTAAGCCAACACCTGTAGGGAGCCTGGCAGTGAGGGACAGTCCCCCTGCCAGCACACCACAGCCATGCGTGCCCCAGATTTACTGGGCTTCCCCAGAGTGTACTGTCCTACTGCAAACCACTCACAAACCTGCCCCAGGTGACAAAGCCAGCTTTGTTGCTCTGGTGTCACACAGCCTTGCTCTCACCGTGACAGGGTCCTACCAAGCTCACAGGACACTGCACGAGTTGAGGCACCACTGAGCCCCTGTGTGCCAATGTCCTGCTCCTGCACAGCATGACGTTCCCTGGGAGCAGAGCCAGAACCCCTCAGCATCCTCCTACATGGCTTCCAGGTGGAGCTGGTCCTACACCTGCCAGAGGTGCTGGTGCCTCCCAGACTGCCACAGCCCTGTCCTGTCCCGAGGACACATGGCAGGGATGGAAGGCAGGAGCCAGGAGGAGCTCCTGTGCATGTCCAGACCTTACAGAGCCCACCAGAGTGTGCAGAGCACAACCCCCTGCAACTGCCCTGAGAGGGTCGTGGCCACCCACATCCCAGCCCCACAGAGGGCCTGGGGCCTGCCCAAGGGAGGTGTTCCCTCTGGGCTCTGAGCTGCCCTCAGAGCAGGGCAAGAGTCACCCCCAAACCCTGCATTAACCATGGCTGTGTTTGGAGATGCCCTTAAAGTGACCTGAAAATGAAGGAACAGAAATGGGCTCCTGCCCCACTTGCTCCTCAAAAATGCCTTGAGGGCTGTGAAGGGCACTCTAAATCCCATGAAGGTTTTCCAGACCCTTTTCTCTCTGAAAAGGCATTGCATTTCCCCACTTTGGGCAGGCATTCAGGTCTTGCATAACCGACTAATTTTGCCCTTGATCTCCAGAGTCACCTCAGGGCTGGCCAGACCAACAGCCAACGTGCTGGGCAAAGGAGATGACATTAATGGAGAGGGAAGCCACTGTTAAATGGGTTTGCTTAAAGTACTTCTGGTTACTTAGGCTGTGTGTATGTCCACTGAATGCCTACACCTGGGAAATTTTAGGCAGGAAAAATATATTTGAGAGTTTCTCTTTCATGTACCTTTCCTTAACAGCCAATAAACCTCAAGTCTGAGAAATCTAGTAATGTCTGAAGGAAACATCAGTCTTGTTTTAAGAATAAATCAAAATATTTCCAAACAAATGGAAAGCATTCCAGAAAAAGCTTTCAGGGGAGCAGGGGTGGGGTGTGGGGTCTGGGTGGAATCACACTTGGGCTGC
The DNA here is from genome assembly GCA_013396735.1 of Grallaria varia. Classification (NCBI taxonomy): domain Eukaryota; kingdom Metazoa; phylum Chordata; class Aves; order Passeriformes; family Formicariidae; genus Grallaria; species Grallaria varia. The sequence continues at coordinate 52,995 of VWZG01008670.1, forward strand.
TTTCATACCTCACAAGCAGCACACACACCAAATTCTGCCTTTGCTCTGCAACTCAGCCTTTGCACACATTGAAACCCATGTGGATAACAACACATCCTGCTGGCACCGAGTGCCTTCTGGGGAATTCTGTGTTACAGAGATGGGCAATCAGCACCAACACTGCCCAGTACAACTTCAAAGCACGACCTGCACCCGGGCCCAGTCCTTCACCAGGCAGAACCTGGAGAACAAGGCATGGGTTTCTCCAGCACTCAGAAGAAAAAGTTCATGATCTTCCAAGGAGCACCGAGGGTGGATGCTGAGCTCACTGCCACAGCACCTGCCATCGTGTCCCGCTGTCCCCATGGCCCAGGGAGCCCCAGCAGTGGGCTGGCCACAGCTTCCCAACAGGAGCTGCCTGCACGCCCAGCGGGGCACCAGGAAGCCCTCAGCAGAGTGGCCTCCCAGCTGCCACACGTGCCACGGGGTGCCAGGAGCGCCGAGGAAGGGCCACTTACGGAGGTGCAGCGCAGGATGGTCAGGTGCAGCTCGTCACCAGCCTCCCTGTAACAGAGACACGAGGTCAGCCCCCATGCCCCCCAGACCCCTGGGCCCGGCCGGCCGCGGGGGTGGCACCACACCTGATGATGCTGGCTGCTCGTTCCACAGACACGTCATCCACTGCCCTGGAGTTGATCAGGAGGAGCTGGTCACCCGGCTGCAGCTTCCCCTCGGCTGTGCTGCCTGTGGGCAACCAGCATGCTGTTAGTCAGGAGACCTCCCACCAGGGTTGGAAAAGTCCTCCAGGATCACCGAGTCCAACTGTTAACTCAGCACTGCCAGGGGCACCACTAAGCACGTCCCCAAGTGCCACATCTACATTAGGGATGTCCAGAGAACCCCACTGTTTGCTCCTCTTCCCTCCCAGCACCTGCTTCCCTCAGCAGCTGCCTCTGGATGGCAAAATCAGAGGGGCTGAAGGACACTGGGTGCTGATGCCAGCCAGTGTGCCCCTGCCTGTGTCTGTGCCCCAACCCAGACTTCCCTCTGCCCCATGGAAAATCACTCCTGTCTGTGTCTGGCCCCTTGTCACAGCCCACTACACAATCCAACCAAACACAGGCCTTGGAGCTGCAGGCTCCAACGTTTCTCTGTGCCTCTGTTTTAGTAAAACATTTATTCCTTCTTATTAGGAAAAAAGAAAAGAACAACAAGAAAAAACCCTCCTTCCTAATTTCTTACATCCCAAGACATTGAGACAATTTTGCCACGTTTCACATGGGAAGAGAAGGGGGAAGTGACAGAGGGGACATTACCCAGCAGACGCTGGTGGTCAGCAGAAGAGCCCCAGGCAGTGGGCACAGTGTCTCTGTGGCTGCCACACTCACACCAACAGGTGAAAAACAGGTGGTTTCGTGTGCCAGATAAAAAAATAAAAGGCAAATTAGGAACGGATTCAGAGGGTTTGCTTCAAAAGCCCTGGCTACCTTAAAAGCAGAGTTACATGCCTGCCTTCTGTATCTGGGGGAGCAGATCTGCAAGACTCCAGCACTGCCTGCACCCAGCGGGGAAATGCTCCGTGTTGCAGAGCTGCAGGCCCAGGGTCTGCTCAGCAACAGATCTCCGGGGACACAGTGGAATGAGATTCAGTTCTCTAAGATTAGATTAAATTCTTCTTCTGCCCTGCAAATAAGACACCAGGAGGAACTTTGCTCCCTGCACCAGGAGGGTCGGCAGCGAGGGCGTGCAGGCAAAGGACCCGTGGGGACATCAGAACTGGGAGATGTCTGTGCTATGGGTCACGCTGCACACAGGTGCCTCCGACACCACGAACACCTGGCAGGAGTTGGGCTGCAGGAGGAGCCCCGGCGCTCACCTGCAGCGACAGAGGCGATGGTCAGGGGCAGCGTGGGGCAGATCTCAAAGCCGTAGTGCTGCAGAAGCAGGTCCTTGTAGACGGTGACGGTGAGCCTGGCGCGGCTGGCCGGGGGGGCACCGCTGTCCCCAGCGCTGTCCATCGCAGACACGCTGCCCCTGCGGGACCAGGAGCCACAATTACAGGTGACACCGCCAGGGACACGCTGTGGAAGGGCTCTGGGTCCACACACATCCCTGCTCCCCGTGGGCTGCGGTGCTGCATGACAAGGACAGCACTCCCTGGGCTCCCAGCTCTGCCCTTCGCAGCCAACAGCAGCTCCCCAGCACCCAGAAAGAGCTGAGGGCGTCTGAATGGCTGTAACCACAACTTCTCAACTTTTTTAGGGATGGCTGTAACCACAACTTCTCAACTTTTTTAAGGATGGCTGTAACCACAACTTTCCAGTCAGCCCAGCCCTGTGGTCACACAGGGGGAGAGCCCCATGACCTCCATGCACAGGTCACAGCAGCCCCCTCACCCAGCCAGGCAGAGCCGACGTCCAGCCCTCAGCTGCTGCTGGGGTCAGCTCAGAGTGACTCACAGAGCTCAGGGAAGGAAAGCAGCCACGCACCAGGACCCCTCCCTGCGAAATGCAAGCCAGCCTTGCCCAAAAACATGGGCCCTTGGCAAGAGACAAAGACAAGCAGGACCCCATGTCTGAGAAGAGCAAGTTTTGCATGGAGTGCTGCTGTTTCTCCCTCACAGAACCACAACGGAGGAAAGCAGGAACGCCTGTCCCTGGAAACCAACGGGTTGCTTAAAAACCCAGTGGTTTTCCTTTTTCTAGGGGCTCCTGTATGCATGTTTCCCAAGAACAATGGAAAGAATGAGTAAGATCTGCAGCCTGTGCCAGCCTGTGTTCACTGGGTATGGACCTGTGGTGTCTCTGATCAAAGGTGACCACAGACACTCCTTTCACAAAGCCCACATTACCTGGGTGCACTGTCCCGAGAGCGATGAAGCCATTTTGCTACCATTTGCTCTATTCTACATGCTTTTCGTGTCTGGATTAGGTTAGACTCCAAATCCTCCATTTACCTGAAAGTGACGGAAATCACAGGAAATCAGAATGACAGAAGACTGAGGGGATCTTCTGGACACCAGTTCAGAGTTACCAACACCAATTCACAACTCCCTTGTAATACAAAACCCTGGGGGGACCACGAGCTTTAACAGGGGGTAACACCTGTCGTGTGACACTCACTGTGATCCCCCTGCCCACCAAGCCTCCCCTGCCTGCTGCTTTTGGTTGTCTCTCTGGGTGCTTGTAGTGAGTTACCCCACAGGGCAGACAGTCACCCAGCAACCTCTGTATTCCTTTTTCATGGATTTCGTGGATCCAGGATCTTCTCTGGCAGATGGAAAGGCTAGGTTGGCTTCCAGCCCTCAAACTGAACCTGTGTCTTCTGTCAAATCAGGTAATTGGTTTGGTATTTGTAATTGCAAACTTCAGTGGTAATTGCACACTCCAACACTGTGCTTTCCAAGGCACAGGAAGCTTCTGTAGCCACATACCACTGTTGCTACTCTGAGCTAAAACCCTGGGGAGAACAATGGGCTTCGAGTGAACCAAACACAAAATGAAACAAAATATGTCTGCATCACTCAAAAGTCATGAAAATTATCAGCTCTTTGTATTTCTTTGTTATATCCACCTTTCACACTGTGTCCTCTGGTCAGCCTAAGAGATCTGTATGTCCTGAGCTCCTCCCTCGTGTCTTCTGGTGGGACTGGAAGTTCTGCTCCTTGGGGACATGCTCTGTCACACTGGGCCAGCAGGCTGCTGGTCTATGGCAGAGGCTCTGCTGTAGCAGAAATATCAGTGAGTTAATTTCTGGACAGCAGAGATAGCTGGAAGGTCAGAGAAAGGAGGCACAAAACATTCTGGCTTGACAAAGACTGGATCTGCTCCCTGAGCACCCTCCCAGGGCACAGCACTCCCCCAGGTCACCTTTTCTGACAAGGAAGGGAGGGCAGGACCCACATTTGCCAACTTCCCCTCCCTCCCAGGGAGCCACTCCAGCCCATTTTGCTCCCTGCCTGCGCAGCCATGGGCAGGAAACAGAGCGAAAACTCATCCCTTCAGCAGTTCTTGCACTGGGCTTTCCTCCTTACACAACACAATTCAAACTGCTCCTTCAGCCACACTGCTGTGAGAAGCACCTCCAACCCAAAACCGGGGACCCAGCAGTGCTTTGAGAGGAAGGCAGCGCGTGTAGGGTGGGAAATCTGACCCCTTTCCTGAGGGTGACTGGGGAGTGATTGCAGGCAGAGCAGCAGCAGAGCAGTGCTGCAGCCTGGAGCACAGGAGAGGGTATCTCCAAGTGGTCCTGAGCAGACACGGTCCTGCTCGGGGCGTCCCCTCTCTGCTGAGGTCTTTCATCCCCCTGACACCCTTGCAGCAGTGGCTGCAGCATCTGATGGCCTGGATCTCTCTCCTCAGCAGCACAAAGAGCTCTGGCTGTCCCACTTCCCTCCAGACACTTGGTCGTTCCCTCTGGGCCACAGGGAAGGTCGTGCCTACAGCAGCTCCTTCCCCCCAGAGCTCCCTGCCTGGACGCCTGGAAGCCTCATGCCCCAGCTGCTGATGCACTGATTGAGGGATCAGTGGCTCTCTGATGCTTCCTCACCATTCCCATCTGCAGGTCCAGCTCCCACCCCTTCCCCACTTCCTTTGCTGCTCTGCAGAAAGGACAGACTTTTCTATCTGGGCTTCACAGAATAGAATTTCCAGAGGAAGCCCCTTAATTTGCAGGACAAGGAGGAAAAGCCTGAAAGACAAGCAAATTACTAAAAAATCCAGATGGAATTCTAAAGGAAAAAAACCCCACATTGTCCTTTCAGTACTCTGGAATGTTTGAGCCAAACAACACAGGTGTGTTGGAGGAGGCAGTTTGGGGGTGTTTCCATAAAACAGGGCTCAGCAGCAGGGGCAGCCTTGCTGCCCACGGAGCCCCTGGGGCACAGCCACCAGCCTGCCCACGGACCACCCCACACAGCTGGCACCTCTCCCCACTCTGGGATGTCCCACGGCAGCTCCGGGCTGGTCCTGCTCCCACCTGCCCCTGTGCAGCTATTCCTGAGCCAAGCTCTGGGGCACGTCACTAAGCAGCTTGGGCTGGGATCCTGATGCACAGGGACCCTGCAGCTCTGCCCCAGCAAACTGTGACTCGACAGGGATTTTCACAACCAGCTGACCCTTCTGTGCGCCAGGACTCGGTGTCTGGGGGGAAACCCAAGGTGGTGGCTCCAGCTCTTCAGGAGCAGCAGCGACCCGACGGCCAGAGCACACCCCAGGGTGAGCAGCACAACCAGCAGGAGTGTCAGGATGTGCACGGCAGGGATGGGACCAGCAGGGGAAAACAAAAGCAGTTTCAAGGAGAACACTTCAGCTTCTCATGGACAACTATTAATTCATCAACCTGAAATGATCTGCGGGGCACAAGTTTTACTGGCACTGTTGACATTACACCTTTGGTTTGAAGTGCTGGCTCCCAGCAGAGCATGGCAGCAGCAGCAGCAGCAGTGGGGACCAGCAGGTCTCCTGCACCTGCTGGCAGAGAGCTGTGGGATAAGGAGTTGCCATAAAACTGCTGTAAAACTCTGGGCACTGTTCACCCCTAACTTCACTCATCTGGCTCTTGGAGACACCTTTCTGAGAACTTCTTGTAAGGGCTGCCTGTCAGCAGCGAGGTCAGCGGAGGGATTGAGGGCAGCCCTGGGGTGCTGTGGGAGAGGCTGGAGTTGGCTCAGCCCAGAACCCCCCGTGCCCTGGGCGCTGGGACCACCCAGCGGGGGCAGCAGGGCAGGGGGATTCTGCCCCTCGGCCCCACTCAGGTGAGACCCCACCTGCAGAGCTGCCTCCAGCCACGGGGCTCCACATCAGACCAACACAGAGCTGTCAAAGCAGGTCCAAAGGAGGGTCACAAAAATAACCACAGGGCTGGAGCACCTCTGCTGGAAGGAGAGGCTGAGAGAGTCAGAGGTGTCGAGCCTGCAGAAGGAAACACTCTTAGTGCTTAAAGGGGCTCTTTAGAAAGATGGGGACGTATCTTTTAGCATGGCCTGTAGTGACAGAACAGGCTATGATGGTTTTAAACTACAGAGGGCAGATTCAGACTGGATATAAGCAAAAAACTTTTCACAGTGGGGGTGGTGAGACCCTGGCACAGGGTGCCCAGAGCAGCTGTGGCTGCCCCTGCATCCCTGGGAGTGTCCCAGGCCAGGTTGGACGGGGCTTGGAGCACCCTGGGCTGGTGGGAGGTGTCCCTGCCCATGNCTCGGCCCCACTCAGGTGAGACCCCACCTGCAGAGCTGCCTCCAGCCACGGGGCTCCACATCAGACCAACACAGAGCTGTCAAAGCAGGTCCAAAGGAGGGTCACAAAAATAACCACAGGGCTGGAGCACCTCTGCTGGAAGGAGAGGCTGAGAGAGTCAGAGGTGTCGAGCCTGCAGAAGGAAACACTCTTAGTGCTTAAAGGGGCTCTTTAGAAAGATGGGGACGTATCTTTTAGCATGGCCTGTAGTGACAGAACAGGCTATGATGGTTTTAAACTACAGAGGGCAGATTCAGACTGGATATAAGCAAAAAACTTTTCACAGTGGGGGTGGTGAGACCCTGGCACAGGGTGCCCAGAGCAGCTGTGGCTGCCCCTGCATCCCTGGGAGTGTCCCAGGCCAGGTTGGACGGGGCTTGGAGCACCCTGGGCTGGTGGGAGGTGTCCCTGCCCATGGCAGGGGGTTTGGACTAGATGACCTTTAAAGGTCCCTTCCAACTCAAACTATGCTGAGGTTCTGTGATTGTACCTCTTATGTATCTGGTGACATACCCTCACACTGTGCAGCTCAGAGATGAAGCAGGGCTGGCCTCTGCCCAGACCACCCCAGGTCACAGGTGTGGATGTCCCTGGAACCACGACCTGCCCTCAGGAGCTCCCAAAAGCAGGAACTGCAGCAGTGTGTTCCCTTCCACCATGAGGCTGATCTTGGTTTGGAGAACAGCAGAAAAGACCTTTAGCTTATGCTCAGCATCTCTACTGTCAGAAAGTCATATTACACTCCCACCTGCTTCCAGAGACCATTCTGTGGGACGAGAGACTGCCTGTGGTGCCTCCTGTGAGGAAAGAGCCTTCCCTCTGGGCAGCAGAACTCGGCGTGGAGTTGCTGGGGTGCAGGTTCAGGAGAACACCAAGTTCTCACACAGCCAGGGAGGGGATCCTGTAAGAGGCCAGCCCAGGGCAGGGAGGTGATGGTGCCAGGGGTGGCGTCTGCTCCTCCAGCTGCTGCTCCTGCCCAGGCACTACCAGAGGGTGAGCATGTCCCTGGCTCCCCAGGCAGGCAGAAGAAAACCAAGATCCTGGCTCTGAGCTGCACAGGAAGACACTTCTGGCATGACTTGGCATCTCTGCAGCAGAGATTTTGAAGGTCAGCCAGCTCTGAGAAGACAAGAGGACAGAACAGTAGCTCACCTATTTTCCACACAGCACCTTCTAAAGATGTTCTTGGAGACACAGCCAGTGAGGCAGCTGAGTCCAAGGACCAGGTTAAAGCTCCTGTGGCACTCTGTGCTCCCACCATATTGGCTGTGCACATACAAATAACATAATCCTTGCAAAAAGGAAATCAAAAAAAGAAAATGGAACAAAACTATAGCCAGCCTGTCTCATAAGCCTGTGATATTTGGCTGGTTTTTGAGGAGAGGAGCCACACTCAGGTGGGGCTTGTCCAGACCAAAGGCCACCCCAGGCTGGCACACACATGCTGCTGCTGTACGAGGGTCCTGCTGCCCAAGGGGGCTCCAGAGCAGGGTCCTCCCCATGCCACAGGCATCCCTGTGTGTCACAGTGGTAGTGCCCTTGCCTGTTACAGCAGGACAGAGGAGACACCCCCATGGCACCCTGTGACACTGCGTGACACTGCCAGATGTCACTAATGGGATTGAGGGCTGTGCAACCCAGTTCATCCCCCAGGCTCTCATGTCTGATCATCCCCAGAGCCTCAGGTGAAACCACTTCAGCACCACAGGGTGTCTGAGCGGGTCCTCTGACCTTTCCTGGTTCAGAAAAAGAACCTGTGCTGTGCCAGAAACCTGTGACATTCAGCCCTTCTATGTAATACCAGGCAAAGGGTAACAACCAGTACTACACCTCAGAAAACAAACAAACATAAAGTAGTAATGATAATCATCATCATCATCATCATCTGTTGTTCTTTTTTTTAATGATATTGGAAACCTAGGTTTTCACCAACAGATACTGTCAGGAAAAAAAAAAACCACACAAAACCAACCAAACAAAAAATCCCTAAGCAAACAAAAAAACCCAACAACCCCACTAATCAACAAAATTTCCAGTTGATGTAAGTCAAAAATAAGCTGTAGGAGAATTTAGCACTTGTCAACCCAGGGAAGACAGGAGAGATTCTGTTCTGTACTTGCACATCCCCACCTTCCTCTCTCAGCTGGCAATGGCAGGGTCTTTCACAGACTCAGGCTGCTCCAAAAGAGTAGAATTAGTTTTAAAATAAGAACTTCTGGGCAGAGCCTGCAAAGACTTCAGGCGCCAAATAAAAATGGTTTCAGCCATACATCCTCGTCTTGTTCAGGACACAAGGGGAGAAGCAAGAATAGCTTTGTGTGTGGTGCATTACACACAAACCAAAGGAAATGATAAACAGAACGTTCAAGGTGGAAAGGAGGAAAATCAATACTTCCCTCCTGAATAGCTTTCACTCCTAAAAATAGACTCCTGTGGAAGTGCATGAAGACTTTCCCCCCTTCAGCTCCATCTCCCTGGACAAGAAATGCTGGTACAGAAGGAATGTTTCCCTCTGCTTTCCTGACTTGCAACTCCTTCTCATGGTGAAGAGCTGTCCCTGAGCCCGTGGCTGGATCCTCCTCCCCAGCACAATTACACAACACCACAGCATCAAGCAGGTCATGCTGAGAAACACTTTCATGCCACTGGCAAATTGCACAGAAGGAGAAAAAAAAAATCATAAACAAAAAAAATATAAAAAATTCTGTGCAGACCTTCACACGTTTCCCTGATCTCTGTGTTCTAGTGCAGGTCTGGAACCATCAACATGCCTGTGAAGTTCAGCACGCTGGAGTATTGCCAGTGCTTCCTGGGACTGTTTGCACAGCAGAAAACTCAAGATCAGGGCTGGCACCACAACAGGTTCTTCCACACCTGTCAGAGTAAAGGTGATCTCAATGTGTGTCTTGGATTTTACCAAGCATGAGGACTGGGAAACAGCTTTGGCTTGGCCTTTAGGTAAATGTCAAGAAAGGAAGAGTAAAACAAAAAGTAAAATAGATGCACTTAAAACATACTGGTTCAGGAATGCAATGCCACATAGAGAGCCATTTCATATGAGCCCCAGAGGTTCCCTCCAGCTTTAGAAACAGCTGGTTTCCACAAGGACAGAGCCCACACCACTGAACAGCATCAAGACACTGTTTGCCAGCACACTGTTCAGCAAGAAACCTTAAAGGAGTGAAACTCTGGATAAATAAAGCCCAGGATGGTGCCACATGTGGAAACGTGTCATTGGCCTGCTCCTGACAGCGAAGGAGGGAGGCAGAGAGGCCATGGGGCTGGGCAGAGTTTGGTTTGCCATGTCCTGCCATCACTGATTCATGCCTTTGCCTTGGCCTTCCTACGCAGTCTGGTTCCAGAGGTTTCTCACCAGTCTAGCCAGAGCTGCACGGACCAATTGACAGGCAGGGGAATGGGGTAAGGGTGCAGTGCCTCTCTACACGAGGCACCCCTAGCTGAGCTGCCAATATCAGCTAGGATTTATGCAGGGAGAATCAAATGCTGCCCAGAGACTTCCAGAGTTCTTTTCTTTTCCAGCTTAGATTTTTCTCAGATTGTACACCAGCTCTCTGAACATCTGTCTGAGCCCTGTATGAGAGCAGGAACTGCACCACAGAAGGGGATGAAGTGGTTCTCTGAGAGCTTCCTATCTAACATTACCATAGTTTCCACCTCTAATTCTGCAGATTCTCTTGGGACAGCAAGCCTGCACGTCCACAACTAATGGGGTTCCAAACATTTCCCATCTTACAGCCCCTTTAGACCACTCAGCCTTATCTCACGCATCCCACTGGCAGGTTAAGTCTCATCCAAATCTGTCTGGAAGGAGAAACTTCAGGTAGCTTCCCACGACTGTGGTAAATCTCCTGCAACAAGGAGCCACAGACAGGCTGTGAGAGTGTCAGCAGAAATGCAGGGTGCCTGGGAGGTGGAGATCAGCAATCACACCTCGAACAGGTTACCTGGGCGGGAGCCGGCAGGTGCGCTTGCAGCGTTTGGAGAACAACCCGAGCACACACAAACGGAGCAAACCTGGTCACCTGGGGCTGCGGTACAAGCCTCTACCCACCACGAGGTGGGGATGCCCCGGTGCCCTGCCCCGCCTGGTGTCCTTCGGAGCCCCTCGCTGCCCCGCGGGGACCGCCGCCCTCGGGCATGGAGACGCTCACGGCGTGAGAAAGCCCGACACCCGCACGTCGAAGCGACTCTGCCTCCTGCCTCCTCCAGCTCGGGTGAAATTTCTCTCGCAATATTTTCGCCGTTAAGCTTAAGAAGGCAAAATCACTGGCTGTGAATTGCACAGCTGAGAGCTGTGGAGGGCTTTTTGCTCACTTGTTTGGCTGTTGTGGGGAGCGGGGTACACGCGTATGGCTTCCTCGCACCGAAAAGGAAACCAGCCCACGACGTTTGGCGCAAGATGGGGCAGAAACCGCAAACCATCCCCACAACGAGGAGAGAGGCGCACGGAGCCCGCGGCCCCGCGTGGGAGACACCCGGTGGGAGCGGGACGAGAGCGGGGACGGGAATGGGGCAGTAGAGGGGAC
>VWZG01008671.1:230-66378 GCA_013396735.1 Grallaria varia
TTTTTTTTTTTTGGATAGGGAGCATTGATACTTTTTTTGTTGTTGTTGCTAAAAAAGAAAAATCCCCCAAACAAAAACCTAACGCGTAGTAGAGAGCAAGAAAAGTTTCAAAGAACAAGAATAAAAACAGGCCACTTTGCAAAGCAAGAAAAAAAAGTCTCAGACTGCGTTATTATTTTTTCAACTAGATGTGCAGACATACCAAACTGAGGCCTTGTTTCTAAGAGAAAAGCTGTCATAGTTTATATGTCAGTGATTTCAAAACCAGGTACTTAAATTGGTGCAAGAACCTTCCTGAAGAGGTATCTTAATTAGTTGAAGCATTTCTTACACTTCAGCTTAACTGCATAGAATGCCAATGCAAATTCAATCCAGGCAATCAAGTAATAGGTGCAGCTATAGTTTTAACTAGCCTGATATTTTGACGTAGGGCAGCTTCCCTGGTAGAGACATGGCCTTGGTAACAAAGTAGTGTTTAAACCAGTGTTTTGATCTACTTCCAGAATCTGACAGGTCTGGGGTTTAAAATACAGAGTGATGGGTAAAATATATGTTGCAAAATACAAAGACCAGCCCTTCAGCCATCAGGCCTTTCAGGGACTGCATGTTAGCTGTTCATTTCCCCGAGAGCCCAACAATAAAGGCTAAAACTGCCATTTTTCTGTCCATTCTAGTTCCCTTTTAGTGTGTACAGGCTAAACCCTCATCCCCCTCCCTTCCCACCCCTCCCAATCCCCCAATTTGCAGCCTACTCATTCACAGTACACAGCAACATGTATTTCCCAGCACTGTTGAAAATTTTCCTACAGAAGCTGACATGATTCCTAAAATGCAGTGGCAACAGCAAGTGCCCTCCCTAAATCAAAGCAATAGGCACAGTTGGCTACCACAAACTGTGAGTCAGTAGCTCAGTTTCCTCTTCTATGTAGGTATATACAGTACAATGTTGTACATCCACACCCACAGAGAGACAGGGTGGAGAACCTGTTTTCTGGCAGTATATAGAAGTTAGGACCAAAGCACTTAAAAAAATCATCAAAGCTTCCGTTTTTAAAATCACGGAGTTCCAACCTCAATTATTACACCAAAAATGCCATCAACAAGCATTAAGGAAAACTATAAAACCCTGTTTGAAAAATGACGCCTGCATTTGAAAGTTTTCAGGTAGGGAAACTCATTCTTGAGGTGATAAAGGCAGTCTACTCCTGATCTCCACATTTTTATGTATATAATTTATATATACAACTATACCATTATATATATAACTTATATAGCAGACGTATGTATTATACTTCTTCCTCTAAGGCAGGAGGAAATTCTCAGTTTTATGAGACAGATCTTAGTACCTGGTAGGCCAGATCCTACAAACCTTACAAGACTAAATCTTACCACTAAAGCCTGTGCAAGCTGTGGAGAAGAAAGACTGCAGTAGTCATCCCTAAACTATTATTAAAAAGAGACACAAATGTGACAAAAGGAAGAACATCCAAGTTTGATCTGGAAATGATCATTCATTAAGGTGTAGTTTTAATGCTAATGAAAGACAGGCAAGACTTATCATTGAGTAGTTGTAGTATCTTGGGAGAAAATTATTTCCGTTTTTCAAGACAGAATTAAATAGAGTTATTGTCAAGCATTGTTTTTTTTACCTCTTGGTATGTAGGGATCTTTACAAGTGCAATTATACCTAAAATCAACAAAAAGTACTTTAAGAGTTTTAGGTTAGAGCATCACCCAAGATATGCAAGCTTAAAAACAATCTTACTGGATGGAATGACAGAATGTGCCAAGTCCTGAGTGAAATCAAGAATAAAAGCCCTTGATCCACTGAGTGCTGGCCTAGTAACATTAAATTATTTACAAAATTTTCCACTTTTTTATTTTTTAAATTTAAATATTTTCATGTACGTTAAAGGAAGAGACAGAGAAAGGAAAGCACTTAAGCAAGTTGGATTTCATCAGTTTTGTCAAAAGTACCAATTACAACCTCTTTTGTACACAGACAAATAAAGTATATTAAATAGGAGGAGCAACCTTTATGCTAGAGACAGTTAAACCAAATTGTCTAGGGCCAGATAAAAACGAGGGAGAAAGCCTGATTCTGTAGATATCAGAAAGGTCACAGCTAAGATGTACTCAACCACTGCAATGATCATATTGATCGACTCCATTTTAGCTACACACCCTAGTGATTAGTTATATTTTTATGCCTGAAATTGAAACAGTTCCAAAAGCAAGAATCTACGGGCTCCTTTTGCATTCGGGTCCTTCTTCCCTATATGTGTTTGGCCAGTGTTCCCCATGTATTAAGTGAAAATATGCTAGCCTAAAGAAACAGTAAACACAATTCCAAAAAGTCTGAGGAAAACAAGAACGAATGAAAAAAATCAATGTTCACCTGTGTAGAGATATGTTGGCTTAGATTTCAAATCCTAGAAACTGTTTTTGAGATATCACGTGGGTCCTCTAGGCTAGCAAACTTGCTTCTGTAATATCTGGTTGGTCCCTGCAGCTGTGACACTTCTCTATGCATGACATTCCTTCAAACTGGTTTGCTAAGGGCTTGGGTTTTTTTAAGATTTCCTCCTCTCTAAGTCTCCTTCATGAAGAAACCTTACAAAGTTTCACAAAGATGAAACTATCAAAATTTGAGAAAAAACCTACAGACTTGCCCTACAGTCTTCTCCATCAGCACAAGGCTGGGAAGAACTGGAACAAGTACACATTTAAGCAGTGAGAGCTCTGACACGAATCATACAAACACAGAAGAATTAATATGGGAAGGTACTTCTGGAGGTCACGTAATCTAACCTGCTGTTTAAAGAAAGATTAGTTAGATCAGACTGCTTAAGGCCTTGTGCAAGACACTGAAAGAATCTAGAATTTCAATTTGTCCTTTCTCTTCTTCATTTACCAGTTTAGCCAGGTGATATAACAGTCTAGACTGACTACTAGTTACTGAAAAAGCACAGCTCCGGGATAATGATGAATACTCTAGGTTCTGGAATCCCCTTTGTGCTTAGACCAATCTTTATAAAATGCATGCAATATTTTAAGTTGCCCTTTATCTCCTTAGGGGGAAAATAAACATAACAAAGATGCACAAAAGTGTTGTTTTAGTCTAAAAAGCTACTAAAATACAGAATCATGTGGCTTCATATTTGATACGGTATGAATGAAACAATAATTTTTTCAGTTCAAAGTAAACCAGCAATGATCATGTTGAAAAAACCAGAATTTTGCTTGCCAGGCCTCAAGCTGGCTGTATAGAAAGAATATTTTTATAAGCATATTTTTATGCAGAGATTCAGAAAATCTGATTAGAAAACTATTTATACTGGGGCTTCCTTAATGATTTTTCATTAGTCAGTTTTCAAAATAGAATCTGGTCTTAAAATACAGGTTGTCTCAATTAGATAATGGAAAAAACCAGAATAAATAATTTATATCAACACTGTAACACAAGAAGCACATCTTGATTTGCAATATTCTGTCTGGTTTCGGTCTCCCAATTACAAGAAAATGATTGACATATTTGAGCAAGTCTAGCAGAGAGCCATCAAGGAGATCAAGTTCTGGAACACATGATGGATGAAGAGGGGCTGAGAGATATGGTTCAGCCTTAACAAGAGAAGAGTAAGGGCAGATCTTATTCCTATCTCCAAATACCTAACCAAGATTGTAGAGAAGAAGCCAGATTCTTCTTGGAGGTGTACAGTGGAAGAGGCAATGAAAACATGTTTGAACATGGAAAATTCCCACTTGACACACGAATTTTTGATTTTTTTTTTTTATTTTTTTTAACCATAAAAGGGGTTAAATATTGGAGTAGCTTGCACAGAGAGGTTGGAGAATTTCCATTCTTGGGGATATTTAAAACTCAGCTGGATATGGCCCTGAGCAACCAGCTCTAGTTGGAGGTTGGCCAAGACGGCCTCTGGAGGCCTCCACTCACCTGCATAACTCTATGATTGACTGCTCTGCTCCAAAATATTATTTAGGCAATCGCAAAAACTCACATTTGTTTTAGTAGCTTCTTCTGTGTCCACTATCTTGTGAGACTTTTTTCTCAGTTTGTTCTCGTCCTATAATTAATTCCATGGCCTTGAAAACCACAATCTGACTTTCTTTTAATGGCCTCTCTTTTGCAAATAGGCATAAATCTAGCACTGAAGGAAGCAAGGTTAAGCTTCTCTTTTCTACAGCTGGATAACTCAGTCCTCAACTGTCACCAAATCCTCTATTTATGGGTTTGCTTCTAAGAAGCTTTACACAGACCCTCTCCTTTTTAGCCTTATTCTACTCATAATTTACAAAGAGAGGACGACTGTACAACTTTAGCAAGGAGACACAGACCCAAAAAGGAACTAGCTATAGCAGACAACACAAGTTTGATGTTCACAGCTTAAAATATCTGCAAAGAAAAAAAAATTGTCAAAGTAAAAAAAAAGAAACCTGGAGTGTGTCACTAATTATGCCTTTCCAAAATGGAGACTCCTTCTAAAAAACACTAGTTCTGATTCAAAATTTTAGTAATGGCTAAGACACTAGCATTTGAGCACCCTAAAACCCAACCAGAAGATTGACTGAGTACACCATATATACAGGTGAAAAATATCTCCCTTTACAAACATAAGAGATGGTTCCAAAGCTCAAAGTTTGGCTTCAGAGTACAAGACCTGCTACAGAGAGAGCCTGAGAAATTTTAAATCTGCTTGAGTCTCTTATCCCCCTTTTCTCTATGCTTTTTAGGTTATTTGGATCTGTAATGTAGATGTAGGCCAGCCTTTAGAACCAAGTATTTCA
Organism: Grallaria varia; assembly: GCA_013396735.1. Taxonomy (NCBI): domain Eukaryota; kingdom Metazoa; phylum Chordata; class Aves; order Passeriformes; family Formicariidae; genus Grallaria; species Grallaria varia. The sequence continues at coordinate 5,037 of VWZG01008671.1, forward strand.
ACTTTTTTTTTTTTTACCATGGGGCTCTTGTTCTCCCATATCTAACTGAGATGCCAACAAGATCATAAATGACAACTAGAAGTAAATAAACAGTCTTGCTTTACTTTTTCCAATTGAAATAGAGTCTGGTGCTTAAACTGTCACTTAATGATTAAGGTTTGTAGACTACTGATAGCATGTCTAAAGGCAGATGTGTTCAGAGGTCAAAGGAGGACATTTATGCAGGTTCACAGCCAATGAGTATCATAGTGGAGGGTCTGAGAGCACACACTTTAGGACACTACAAAAATTCTAGTATTCTCCTACCCTTTTTTTAATCTAACATGCTGACTGGATGCTCTACAGTTTCACACAGCTGAGGTTTCAGTTCCCATTAGACACCCTCCTGAGGGGCAGCAGCGGGGCAGCACCAATCTGCTCTCTGGTGACCAGTGACAGGATCCGAGGGAACAGCATGGAGCTGTGTCAGGGGAGGCTTAGGCTGGATAGCAGGAAAAGGTTCTTCATCCAGAGGGTGGTGGGGCACTGACACAGGCTCCCCAGGGAAGTGGTCACAGCCCCAAGCCTGACAGAGCTCAAGGAGCGTTTGGACAACGCTCTCAGGCACGTGGTGGGATTCTTGGGGTGTCCCATGTAGGGCCAGGAGTTGGACTTGATGATCCTGGTAGGTCCCTTCCAACTCAGTGTATTTGTGAGTCTGCAATATAGCAGGATGCTCTATATATTCCATCACAAATTCAATTTGAGGGCCCTCAGTCCCAGTGGAACAGCTGGGTGGAATGGCCATAAAAAGTATGCAAATACAGAAGTAGAGAAATATGAGATTGTCAGCAAGCAGTGCTCTGCATTTTTTAAATGTATACATATATATAAGCATATATATATACACATATAGAGTATAGTTAGTTTAAAATCTTTGGAATAAACTCAATTTTTGTTCTCTCTTTCTTTCTGACTTTTCTTTCTTTCACTCTCTCTCATGCTCTTATCATGAAAATTACATCATTGTCTCTAAAAGATGGTTAGATTTTGGTCCATATTTCATGCTATATGGACCAGACATCGTATTTCCCTCCTGTCCCCAAAGTGTTCAGTTGACAGTCACAGTGTTTTGTGAAACCTGTGAGGAAAACCAGTATCTTTTGAGTAAATTCAATCTCTCACTAGAACCAGAGGTTGCAAAATGCTGAGAATTCAAGTGCCAAGGATCCCGGTGACAGCTTTTAAATATCTATTCAGTTTCTTGTTTGCTCTTTTTTCCCCAAAGAATATAGTTTTACCTCCAAAAACATAAATTAAGGGAAATATTTAACAGTCAGTGAGTCAAAACAGTCAAAGGGCAGTTGGCTAATACAGTATAAAAGAGCAGCAACCATTTGTGGACCACGCACCATTTTTTTTCTAGACACACCTTGTAGGGATGGTCCCAGAATATACAAAATATACAACTTAATGACCACCTGCCTGCTTGCATAGGCCGTTTTTATGGTCCTAAATGCAGTCTTTGGAGTCAGGGCCAGGGTCAAATAGTTTCAAATACAAGTTATGGCAATACATTTTTGTGGTTTTTTTTTTTTTCTTTTGCAATGAAGACTTTAATCCACTTCGAGCCAATGAAATCAAATTATCAATAGGATGGAAGGGTGAGCATGAGACCTCCACTTATCCCTGATGGTTCACACAGTAGGCCAAAATGGACCTCCAGGTTAGTAATACTTTAGATAAATCATTTGGAAAAGCCTATGGAAAATCTCTCCCTTCCTTCACTGTTTACACGGTAACATTTTTTCACATAGGAGTGGGCTACAGCATCAACTTGATGAATGGAAAAAGAGGACTTTGACAATTTCTTTAAAAGGCTGAATGAAGCCATTGTACTTGGAAGAGGTTCTCAATTTCCCACTCAAAGACTGGAGTGGGATTTTTGGCTTGGCTCTTTTTTGTGTGTGTAAGATGCTCAACAAACATTAGCTTTAAATTAAAACATTCTGCAGGTGCTCTTTACACAAACAAAAGTCTAATGTTTTAAATTGGCTAAGAGAAGAATAGCAAGAAAAAGCAACATAATTCACCACTAAATCACTGTGGGTTGTGGCTAACATGCTCACATGATGTGGAAGGAATCCTGTAGTCATGCCCGTGTGGCCAGTCCCAGACCGATATCCAGGTGAAGACAAGGAGTTCTGAAGATCACTTGTTTATGGTGAAAAGAGAAAAAAAGTTTAAGCTTCCAAACAAGCTTTTAAAGTTTTTTGTTCAAAAAATAAACAAGAAGTCCTAGCTATGGCAATAAGGTGAGGCTTACAGAGATATTAGGTGCTGTTTCTCAGGGGTTTATCCCTTGGCTACCTAGCCATCATGGCAGCAGCTTCCAGAGTCCCTAGTGCATATGTTGTGCAATAGCCAAAAAACAAAAATTAAAATAAAAACAACTAAAAAAAATATAATCCTCCATGAAGTCTACATAAACTCAGGCCAAGAAGAGGATATTTGTGTCACAAGTGTCACTCCACAGTCTACTGCCATTAAGGCCACTGGTATTGACTTAAAAGGATCTCAATAGCTCAGTTCTAGGAAGAAGAACCAAAACCAAGACAGGTCAAAGTGTCTGGGAGAAGTCTGATGCACTGAACATTAGGAATTCTCAGACAAAGAACAAAAAACCCAAGAGGTTAATTTTGGCTACCAAACTGGGATTTGGTTTTCTAGGTCATTGTTTTTCCTCCATCTATTTAAAAAGAAAGTTAGTGCTACAAATATGCAACTTCAAGATGACATATTCTTCTATTGAGTTGCACTGAGAAGCAAGTTAAATAAGCCCCTCCTACTGCCGTCCATGTGCAGGGAAGCCTCCTGTGTTTTCTTTGATTTCCGTTGGCAAAAACAGGAAACAAATCCAAGAGGGATGAAGTACTGTAAGCAATTGTTCTTTTTCACTGACTTCACCTCTACACCATTTCCTCGCCTGCATCTTCTCCCATCCAGCTGGGGCAAGGCATAAAAGAACCAATGTACGTATTGAAGTATATCTGAGTGCATGACAGTGTGAGCATGTGGCCCCTGTACAGAGGATTACACGGGATCAAGTTCTCTTCTCCTGTAAGGTAGCACGTTGTAACTTGAGTTCCACTTTCATCTCATAACACAGCCCAGATGACATCTATGCCAAGCTGACTGATATTAGATGTGTCTCTTCATGTGGAGGGCAAGGTGATCCGACCTGGAAAAACACCTGCAACATAAAGCAAGTAGGAAATGAAATAAACACAGGATTTTGGAAAACAGGGTTTCTGCTCCTTCCTTATTACATATAGGAGAAAATATATATCCAAGTTTAGAGACATTCCTTGGGTTACCCATGGATTGCCACCAAACTGTGACTGACCTCTGTGACCACAGAGGGCCAACTATCCTGTCTCTTTGGCAGCTGAAGAGACTACTTTTCTTCTTTCTCTGTTCCTTGCCCTCCCTCTTCTGTCACTGAGTTATACATCAGGGAAGGGTGCTCCCCTATGTACCTTTACTATAAAATCAAATATTTAGTGTGTGTGCTGTGTGTGCTTGCATATAAAAATTTAAATTAATCACTTTTATTCAAGTACTCAGCAACATCATTTTAAAAAACTCCCACTTTCTCAAGTGCCCAATACCTGCAACAAGCACCAAAGTACGATGCTAGTTTTGAAAGTTGAATTCTCATTTCTAGCTCCAAACTGGAAGGAAAGCTGGTTCAGAGTTTGGAGGCTGTCAATCCACGAGGTGACTTATCTCTCCCTTTCTCTCTCCTGAGAATCTGGGTGCTAATATGCAGATGCTGAAGAATGCTATCTCCTTGAAGGATGTTGACAGAAGATAAAGTATTATGCCTATTTTTGTAAGAGTGACAATTGAGAGACAGAGAAGGCAAGGAAACTGTAAATCACACAAGAAGTATGGTAAAACCAGAGGAAAAAACAACGATAACAACAACAAAAACCAAGCCAGGACTTGAGCTTCAACGTCTGTTCTTTATCCACAAAGCTATTTTTCCCACCTCATAAGAAAACATAATGTTTTGACATTCTGAATATGTAGCTGAATCCTGATGAGATGGACTTGGGGCAGCAATCCTACAGAACTAGTTGAGTTTTATAGCTGGTCTAAATATGCAATTAATGGAGAATAAAGTAGAGTATGAACTGAAATGAAGCATCTATCCTTAATTAAATCTCTCGATAAAGGCTTATGACTGCCTTCTTCTGAAGTTACTTAATCCATGTGTGAAGTGAGTTAAAAAGAATAAAACACACTTGCTCCAGGAGAAGAGCAACCCCATAAAGAGTTAATCAGGAATTCGTATTCTAGAACAGCTGCCTTGTAGAAGACAAACTGCAGGGCACTCACAGGAGCAGGAACAGTAGCCCAAATTCAGCCACTTCACAGCACCAAGATATTGTCAAAGTGGTCAGGAAAATAAGTTCTCAGGAGGACAAGTGCTTTTCTTACCTGTCATTCAATATATGCCTTATTCTATCAAGACTGCCAGTAAGCAAAAATACTTCTTGGACTCCATATCCATTAGATATGGGATTGAAAGCATGAACCCATTTCACGCCCACCATTAAAGTGTCATTTAAGATATGTATGGCACCAGAGAGCAAACTGCAGGACAAGCAGGCAGTGGTTCAGGCTGCCAAAAATGGAGCCTGTCTGTCACAGTGGCAAGAGTCAAGACTCTCTCAGAAATTAAACTTCTAGTGGGAAATTCAAGTTGAGCACTAAAAACCAGGAGCTTTTCAAGTTCATTGGAAATCTTGGCTTGCTTCCTTTCCACACTAAACCACAAGACGCTGGCTTTTTTTTTTTTTTTTTAAAAAAATCTACTACAATTATCACACAAAACACCATATGCCTGTAGCTTTTCAGTAAACTGGTTTCGTAGGCGCCAAAGGCTCCATGAAAAGCTATTTCAGAACTGACTTGCCTGACATGTCTTTTCATTGCCCCACTGATTTAGAGTATAAAAGAGTCACCAGTAATGGTCAGAAGAACATCCAAATGGCTTACTGTGAGAATCAGGATTGCTCATATATGGGCACTGAGTGTATTTCAAAAAAACTCAGTAGCTGAGTATTTTGTACTTTTCAGAGGAAGGTAAAAGAACAAACTGAACTATCCAGGAAAAAAAAAAAGCCAATAATGAAAGATGAAAAAAGAATACTCTCTAAAGGCAAATACCCAGAGGATAAACACCCTAAGAGAAAGACTGAGAAAGGCCTATAAAAATGAAGATATCTCAAATAGTTAGGGGATGGTTTCTGTCCTGCTGGAAGAATTCCTCTGCACCCTTAATCTATCTGCTCCTAGATGTAGAAATGAGAGAACAAGAGGTGCTTTTGTAAGACAAAGAAACTTTGCAACAAGGCAATTTCCACAAGAAAAGTCATATACTCACCTCCTGTGAATGAGCACAGCTCTTCTCATGTCAGCATTACTCTACTTGCAGTTTACAAGGGGGTTCATACCTTCAGAATGGCAAAAATTAAAGACTTCTACACAGGACAGAGGCTGCATTCCTCCAAGGTCCTACACGAACCTCAGCAAGACAGATGTGAATCTGCCAATGGACCTTGAGTTTTCAACATAGCAGGCTTCACACAACTAGAATTTTCTAGCCCTGAGGTGCCAAAGTACACCTTTGGAGCAACATCTCTCTCATCAGTCTAAACTGAGAAAGCAGCATGCTCTGGCTACCAGGGCTGCCAAAACAAAACAACACCTTGAGTGGCTGACAAAAAGGCATGCACCAGCTGGCACTTCAGTCTAGGACTAGTCATAAGACCACCACCCAAGCAGCATGGCTTTTCCTCTCCAATTGTCTCTATTATAGATGCAACACAGGAAAGTGTATTGCTGAGTCACAACACAGTGAGATCTGTTAAAAAAATATAGATTCAATGCATTGTTTCACATCAGTAATCACCATATTAGCATCTAGTACATTTTTCAGCCCTACAACATTTTTATAGCTAATAAAATGGTACCATATTTGCTAGTTTATAGCTAATAAAATGGTACTACACTAATTCTTCACATTCTCCTGCTGGCTAATTTGGTTAGTTCTACCTCTTGGTAAGGCTGGTGGATGTGAACATTTATTATCATCAGTTAAACAGTCCCTAAAAAATTTTTGCAGCTAAATTACACTGTCAAAAAGCCTATTGATTAGTGGACACATTTTTGTCTTTCCTCTGGGGACTAGAGGCAGCAGTGGAAGAGGCCTTGCTGGTCTCTAGTCTTGCTCATGAGACCGGACCTTGCTCTGCACCTCTGGCTCTACTTCTGCCTCTTCCAGTTCCAGACCAGCTCTGCACATTGCATGGGGGGCCATCATAGTCTTTTTCATCATTCTTCCCCCAGTCCAGCTCTCCCTGGAAAGGACAACTTATGCTAGAATAAGACATCCTAATTATAAAAGTCATACAGTGGTGTGTGACACACAAATTCCCTGCACACAAACATGATTCCTTCCTTTCTCTTTTTGCTCTATCTCCTTAGCAACACAACACTGCTCAGCACTGGAGCCTCTGAAGGAGAAAGTGGGAAGAGAAGTACAATGAGAAGAGAATATATCGCTCAGCCATCTTTGTTACCAGCTGTGGATTTTCCACTGTGGGACATGTTCATTCCAGCTAAGTGTGCTCTTAGCTTGCTGCCAACAAGGAAACCACACGCGCACAAGCAGAGAGGAACATACACCCCAGCAGTCTGGCACTAAGCTGCTATCTCCTAAACACATATTTATGCGAAACAAATGAGTGTCACTACCCTGTCAAACTTCCCCCCTTGAAGTGCTGAGGGCTTGCCCTGTGTGAGGAACAACCCTGGCCCACGTTTCTGAAGAGCTAAATCCCTGGAGAATGCTAATGACCAGCATAACCCTGGTGTTTGGAAGCCACAAAGGACTTGTACACTGCTTTCCACACCACTTTAGCTGATTCTCTTTTTTCCCCTGCTGCCACCAAACCACACACCACTGGCAGCACATATGATGTTACTCAAACCAGAGGTAGTCTGCTGGCTATAACTAACCATGTTATCTGTGGGCTGCATGGTGTTGGGATAGGGCTGGAACAGCGGGAGAAGAGAATCTCTTTTGTTATAAATTGACCTCTACACAGAGGACATTAATACCCCTTTGACAGTGGCCAGAAGGTCAGAGAGACAAGCACGTTTGAAAACAGCCTTGGAAGGGAACTGCAGCTGGACTGTGTGAACAACATTCCCCTTTGCTATTTGAATCACCCCTTTCATGCTCTGATTGCCAAGATACAGCCTTCAATTCAGAACGACAACAGGCATAGGTTTTGTGCTACATCAGCGCTGTTAAGAGATCTCCAACAGACTCCTTAAAATGTAACAAACCAGCATGTCTGAGGGATTGGCCACAACGCCTGTCAATAACAGTGGGTGCAATAAAGGGTAGCAGTTCAAATACAGAGAAACTGTTCTCCAGCTGGAACCCTGGCTCAGGAAGGAGCATCTTAAACACTGAAAGCCTGCCTAAACAGCTAAGAACAGTTTTAAGCTCATGTTTCAGTGCTTGCTTGAGGTGACATCTGCAGTAGGTGGTAGTAGAGAGATCTGGGAATGAGAAAAGGAAAAATAGTAGGATGACAGAGTGGAGCAAAACAGGAACAGGCACTGCCACTCTACAAGCTTGCAACAACTAACTGAGAGAGTAAGGACAAATCTGTCTCCTATCACCACACACAGATGGTATGGGCATGGAGTTTAACAGTGCACAATCCCCAGCACTCTTAACTTTATTAATAGTATTTTTCCTTCATCTATAGATTCAGCAGAAGAGCAGAAAATGCACTGGATGATTACAGGAATATATCTCTTGACTGCAGTGACCGAGTTTGCTGCCAAAGAGAAAAGCTAGGTAGGAAGGGATAATATGTAGAGGGAGAATAATGAACACTTAACAAAGGGCTGAAAGAGATCGAGGAGTTGAAAATACCGACTGTATTTCTTTAGCTCTCTGCTAAAACTATTGTTTGTCCTGACACAGGGCTTTGTGTGTACATGTGTGTGTGTTTGCAGGGCCACACGGTTAGTTCGTTCTTCAGAGGAAAGAAAAGAGAAAGGTAATGCCTTACATTTAAAACACAGAACTTTTTTTTTTTTTTTTCACAGAGGTGCTTAAACAAAAGCAGAACTGTAGAGGTCCCTACTTGGCTTATCCTGTCCCTCATTCTGAGCAAACAAAAAATAATCCAGGGATAAAACAAAAGATAATCCAAGAGGAAGCCTTCCATGGGGGGAGGGGGACGGAAAGAGGGGAGACAAGGGCAGAAGAGCACTTAAGGAGATGAAGCTCTTGGAAAGGCAGGATGTGAAAATGATCAAATTTCCTTCCCATAAAAGGATGGGGTCCCTTGTTTATGTCCTACACATCCTCTCTCCACGCATATTCTCTGTTGGTCTGGTGTACCCAGAGGCTTCCTAGAGCCTTTATTGTATTACAAAACGTTTCCTTATCACAGCCGAGAACCTTAGTGCTGCATTAAAAAGATGGGTAATTTTCTTAAGCCTCTTTTAAAAATATATATAAATAGGATTAACTGGATAACATGCTCAGATGCAAGCACATTATTTGATTACTCAATAGTGGCTCCAGGTTTCACCCAGGGCACTGCCAACCTTCAGCTGGGGGGGCTCGAGGGGGAGAAGTGCTCATTGTTCGATCCCGTCAGTGCTGTCAAGAGTCATTACAGGGGTAATTGCTTTTGCTCCACCCCGATTTCTTATCAGCTGGGATAGGGGATGTGGAGAATGGTTAGGTTTTTTTGGTTTTATTTTTAAATTCAAAGAACCCAGCTTTCAAAAACACTCAGCACCAAGCAAAGCCGCCCGTATCTTTCAGCCGAGCTCAGCATTCATTGAAGCAGCGAGGAACGGACGAATGAATGGGCAGCGAGCGGCAGCAGCGGCGGCTCTCGCTGGGAGCTGCTCAGCGCGCCCCTCATTTCTGAGCGCCCCCAGCAGGACCGCGCAGGGACAGGCTCCTCGGCAACCTTGGCTCCGGGCAACTGTCGCGATTTTAAAGCTGGGCCCACACGACATGAAGGTGCAGAGTATTCCCCCCTTCAAACAGATGTCAAGAACGAGATTTAAAACCGTAGGAAAAGATTCACTAATTAGCAGGAATGCGCAGAGATCACTGATCTTACATAAAACAACACCATGAACTTGAACTGTAAAATGTGTCTAAAACACTCCCTGTGATTTTGAAAATGTTGCCCTTCACTGTCTTTTATTGACACCCACCTCCACTACATCCGGAGGTTGGACTCCGTTGCAGGAGTGGACAATGATCATACAGAAATTAAGTGCTTTTTTCCTACAAGCTCCCTATAGATTTGGGGCACTCGTGGCACAAGAGCCACACACACTCCCCGTCCCTCCTGCCACACACCCAAGCTTTGGTGAGGCCCATGAGTTTTGTGAGGCCCACCCTGCCAAAATGTGGGCAGCCAGCAGTGGTGCGCAGGGAGGCCGTAGTCCTGGAAGCAAAGCAAACAGAGGGAGCTCTACCTTTGTGAGGGAACCAGGGTCAGGAGGCAGAAAGCTGTGGAGATGTTTTACTGAGAGGTCCATCATTAAAATGGTGTAAGGTCCCCTGGATGTCTTCTCTGCTTTAAGGGTACTAATAAGAGCTGCCCTATGGACTGAATCCTGTGCCCACAACAGACACTAGCAGGGTTCAGTCAGACCTACCCCTGGTCCTGCATTTTTGTCTGTGCTGTGGGACGAAAACAGCTTAGACTGCTTAGGAAGTATTCCACATCTGCCAGCTTGCCTGGCCACCGAGGCAACACAGGGGCAAAGTGGAGCGTCTTTCCTTGGTGCAGGGATCAAGGCACTGCCAAAAGGGGCCCCCGTGTTGGGAACCAAGTCTTGTCTCAGAGAGCTGGCAGCTCCATGCCAGTCACAAACCTCCACGTTTCTTGAACACAGTGTTAGAAGGCTGCATTACCTGTCACAATGGTTGCATTTAAAGGGCTTTGCACCCGTGTGCTTTCTGTAATGCCTCGTGAGCTCGTCGCTCCGTGCAAAACGCCACTCGCACCCTTCCCACGAGCACTTGTAAGGCTTCTCACCTGCAGAGGGAAGGAGAGAATAGTCAGTGTGGCAGCAGGATTACTGAGCACTCAACTTGCAAGCCCTGTGTCCTCTCACCCTCTGACCCATTTGAGCAGGTTAACCTGTCACACAATTCATGGCCAGTGTGGGATGGAAACAACTTAGGGCTTACGATGTATTATATTGAGGATAATTCCAGTCCAAATTTTAGCACTGCTAAAGTTCTTGCACAAACTTATTTCCCCTTTCTAACAAAACCAGTCAATTACCCTTCAGAGAAGCCCTGAGAATGTCTTCAAATGCTTATGCCGCTGTGTGGCTGAAGCTTGATGTTCAAACAGCTTTTCAGCTTTCTCTCCCCTTGCCAGATGAATTACTGTGGTACTTGAGTGACTGTACCAACACCTGACCACTCTGCAGGTGTGCACCACTCCAGAGTGAGAACCACTACTGCATTGCATGCTTTACCCCAACTCTATCCATCCCTTGCATGGCCAGACCCACATCTGGTCCCCTCAAGCAGTCACGCCTGCTGCCCCCAAGGACTGCACCTTCTTCGGCTGCTTCTGACAACAAAAACTGCTCCTTGGTTTAAGAAATTCTGTGTCACCAGAGCAAGTGTGAGAGGATACATTTTTACGTTTTTTAATCAGCTGTTCCTTCAGGCTTTTTGCACCACAGCTTTATCAGCTGTTTCTGCCCCAAAATAATAACGATATCACGGAAGAAAATGAAATGGTGCAGTGAGAGGAGAGGAGAGATTCTGGTCTGCTAATAGGAGTTGGACTCAATGATCCTTGTGCCTCCCTTCCAACTCAGGATATTCCATGATTCTTTGTTCACATCTACCTATCTTCAAATGCAAGTCAGTCTCTTCGGATCAAAGTCTGCCATGGTGTAACATCCGTGGAGTCATTAACACCTTCTGATGAAGAATTCCAAGGTCGCATGACTCCCTTTTTCTTATTCAGTGCACATACACTGGTGTGCATTCAAATTCAACATCTCCCCCCAAGAACAAATGCTTCAGTGCATCTCCTCCTATATAAACTCCATGTCACTCCTTCCCACACAGTCAACGCCACGCAAATGCATTAGGAAAGAGCTGAGATAAAATTCAAACAGGGAATCACTTTCACTACCAAGCTTCTAAGATAGGAATTATAAACAGAGAAGGGATTATTATTTATTTATTTGTTCTTAAAATTGCTAAAAAGGTAATCTTAAAAAACCCACCATGGACCACACTGAGGTTGCAGTCTGTATGACTCCCTAGGCCAGTCACACAAAACAATCACTTGACCACAGCAGACAGTGCAGAGACACAGATTTCTACATTTAACATGTCTATTCAGCAAGAAAAGGAGTGAGATCTGATTATGGGAGACCTATGCATTTTATGGTGACAAATTGGAAAGGCCAAAAGAGCAAGAAAAGTGAAAAGGGCAAGAGAATTGCATCAATGAAAAAATGCCCTTCTCTCCTGCGTGAGTCTCTGTGGACGTCTTTTGCACAGGCAGCTCTGCAGCCCAGTGGTCATCCAACCCAGAGAGAACAGCAGAGTGGGCTGAGCCCTTAACTGCAGCTGAGCCATTTTACTGGGCTCTGAGAAACTTCTTTGACTCAGTAGTTCAGTTGGGGTGAAGCACTGAAGGAGGGGCAGCAGCTGGCAAGACTACACCAAAATATTCATTTGTCCCACAGTCCCTGAATGAAAAAAGGCCAGCCTGGATGTTGCTGTTGTGTGTCACAGTCCCCCATGGGAAAATGCCCAACAGGACAGTAGACTGAGCCAACAATAACACTGCCCCACTTAGAATGTGCCTGCCTGGTTATATATTCAGACTCGCCTCTTGCTCTTTTATTCTTTGAATAGGATTTCTTCAGGAAAATAAAAAGCAAGAAACTTCTTGTTAGTGAGCCAAATGCTGGTGTCTTGTTTCTGGGCTATTTACTCAACTGCAACTCAAAAACTCTCACCAGTGCTGGCCCCAAACACTAGAGTTGCAGTTGCAGAGCTCTCCCCACTAGCCCTTGACACCCTACCTGGCATCCTGCACCTGCTCTCCTCTTCTCAGAGAAAAGGGATTTCCCCAGCCCTGGTTCTTTGCCTGTCTGAATTGTCTGAACAGTTCATGTATTATTTTTAAAAGCTGTCAGTAAATAAGTGTCAATGATAATTCAGCTTCCTTGGTTCTCTGACGCTCTCTAGTGCCTACATTAGAGTGGAGACAGCAAGGCAGACAAAGTGCCTTGCAGTGCATTTGCTACACATGCTGCAAAGCAAATGCAGAGGACAACTGCTCAGCTAAATCTGGCAGGTAGAGCCAGTCTGAAGGATACAGTCACCTACAAAACAGAAGGATGAAGGAAAAACATCCCAGGCTTTCTGTGAAATTATTAGGTTATTAGGACTGAGGTGGAATTTGGCTTGTTAACATTTGTCAAGAGCTTTGAAAATGTACAGTGCTATACATAGGTTACAAGACACAGAAATGCCAAGCACAATTACTGGTAAACCCACAGGATGCCACATATCTCTGTTACTTGCTGCAGGGGCTCCTCTCTCAAGTGTTCCAGCTCTGGCCTTGCACAGCCCTGAGATGAGTTTTGTTTTCAGATGTTTTTCCTCTGTAACCCAAGCCCTGTTCCAGAAAATGTCAGGCAGTACCTCTTTGTGCTCCATACAGCCTGCTGGCATACTGTGCTCCGAGTGGCACAAGATAAATGCAAAGGAGCACAGTGACCTTTAAAGCCATGTCAGACAGCTCCTTGACCCAGAGACCTCAAAGAGGTTAGATTTCCTGTCCTCCTGCAGCTACTCAAAAGCACAGGGAGGAAGGAGGAAAGAGCCCTGCCTATCTCTGCACATGAAGACTAAGAACAAACTGCTCCTTTAATGCCTGCCTTCACCTTACACAGTGATGAAATGGAAGTGTATCTTGCCAAAGCGCACATATGTAGGAAGCATGGGAATGAAGAAGGAAAGAGGGTCCTCCTACTTCACTACTGGCAATGGCAGGGACAAGAAATTGGAAGAATCCTTTCCATGTGCTAGGTTGCTCTTCTGTTGTTGCAGAGGATTAGTGAGAACAAAAGAATAGATGGTGAAATTCCCCTCTGCTGAAGGCAATGGCAAAACTCCCATTCACTTCTATAGGACCAGGATCTCTCCCTTCTTAAGAAATTAATTATGAGCTTCAAAATCCAATTAAAAATAGCAACATCACAGAACTGTGCCACACTGACTTTTTCCTAATTCCTCAAATTAATAACCACACTTAAAACTCATGCCTGCCAGCCACTCCCAGGAAGGAGGCTCTACTCCTTAGGTCACCTTTATTCAATACAAAGATCTGCGCAGTCCTTAAACAAATCCATAAATCCACATTTATGTAAATGCACTCAATGGAGGAGCCAATGCTCAACCAAAAAGAAGCTGGTACCTAGATAAGCAGCTGTTAAATACTCGGCTCTTTCAGTTCAGAACATGCTCCACACCATGCCAGTTCAGATTTCACACATCCACATGCACCTGGGAAGGGCAGGCAGTCAGCAATGCAGACATATTCAAGCAGTGAATCATGCAATTTTCTGAGATGAGCACCAGTGTTAAAACAATGTACCATTTGCCGATGGAAAATCTAGAACCAACCCAGAATAGCGGCTTTCAGCTTTTTCTAGTTCTTCTCCTGGGAGGTTAGTGACCACATTCTAGTTCCCATGGGCAGCATGTGCATCAGAGATCAGCGCAGCACAGTGAGGGTGAGCTGTAGAGTGAAACACTGGGTACGCAGGACCCAACAGCCACACCGTGTGCATTTGAAGGGTGTTATTCCTGTCTAGCCACAGCCTGGCCCTGTGGCCTGTCTGTAGGTGACACATGTCAGGTCTGCACTAGCAGAGCACCTCCTGGGACAGGCCATTCAAAACCACATCTATGCTCTGGCCAGGTAGAACCAAAGCATGGTGAATGAGGGCAAACAAAGACACATCTCAAAAGAGGTCGCTTGATCACCAGAAAACACTCACATAAGACACATCCTGAGCTGCCTGGTGAGGATCCTGAGAAGCAGCCTGTGCATGCCCAATAGAGCACAGAGCACCGTGCTGAAACCAACTCATCGAGAAGGACTGTATCACCAAAAAAAGCCAGCGGTACAGAAACACTACTAGTCCTTCAGATACACTTTAGGGTCTCAGTCCATCATGACTGTGTACTTCTGCAAAACAGCCTCTTCATAGCGGCTGTGTCCTGTGGTCCATAGCCCATTTAATCTTTTCATGTTCCTGGAGCACATTTTATGCCCTAAGACTGGGATGCTTCAGGAGTAGGCTCTCTATTACAGTTCTGTTTAGGGCACCTCACACAACCTAGCTCTTCTTCTAAAAGCATCCCCAAAGCACACTTCAGTACAGTCTGGCCCTCCATCCTCTATTTCATTCAGCCTGGTCCAGTCTGGTAATTGGAGGACAAAGACCTTTGAAAATTTATGGGAAACATACAATAGTGAAGCTAGAATTATGAGCCACAACAAAAAATCCATCAGATTTTGGCAGCCCTGAAATCAGGTCACTATTCCTTTTGTGACTAAGATAAATGTAAGACTAAACATTAGGCATCTAGTTACAAAAACAAACAAATTATTGGTACAGCTTTCTCTTGAAAGCCAAAGATTTATCATTTCAAAGTAGGAAAAAGCAAAGCACACAATCCCATTCACACTACTGTGGTAAACACACATTAGGTTTCCAGCAAAACATGACTGATCACCACCACATTGGCCCTTGGAACTTCTCTTCTCCCTCCATTTTCCAGCCTCAGGCAGTCTTGGTGAGTTTCATCTCATGCAACTTTAAATATTAAAATTGCCACCTATAGTTCTTTTACAAATTAATGGAGAGGCAAAGGCATGTGTGGACTCTGACACATCAGTCAGACTGGACCGGGAGGTGAATTTCTCTCCTTTGATGGTGCAGAGGGCTAGGAAAGCAGCTGAGCTGCAGGCACCTGTGTCTTTGCTCTCCAGGCATATAACAGTGAACACCAGGTTTTCTCTCCAACACATACGTAGCCTATAAACCTCGTACAAGCCTTTGCAATAAGTACTCCCTCACAAAGCACAGCAATGGGGATGTTGTCTCTTCTCCAGATCCTGCCCTGTCCTACATCCCATGGGCACCCACTAGGTCCCAGGGATACTTCTTTTGTACAGGGAGCAAGGCAGTGTTTGCTACGGAGATCTCACAGAGGCTGTTTCAACACAGACGTTAGTAGAAACATTGGGTTACAGGATGAAGAGGTACGTAACAAAGATCGGCTGAGGACATGATCACAAAACTACAGCACACAATGGGCATATTATACTTCTTATATCTGCATTATATATGGCCAATCCCAAGGGTTAAAAAGTCATAAGTCCACTCTTCCATAGAAATAACCAGTTTTTAAAAAAGAAAACAATAATATTTAGAGATTATTTGTTTTCTGCTTTGTAGATAACCTAGGGCCATGATTTTAAACTTCTCTTTGCAGCCCTGCAGGCTAGGAAGATTCATTATGAAATACACAGGGGGAGGTTTGCTCTCTATTCACCGAATTTCAGCAGCAGGGACTTTAAGAAGAAAACTCTCCAGATTTTGGGATGTGCATCGTAAGATCACAGAGTTCCAATGCTGTGGGGTGAAATCCTGGCTCCATGCAAGTGACTGGAAAAATGACCATTAAGGCTTGAGTTTCACCCTATATTTTTACAGAATTAAAAGTAAACAAAGATTATGATTATACATCCATATCTATTTCTTTATCCCTCTCCTGTGCCCCACGTTAAATACCCCTGTCACAAACATATGTTGATTACAGGGCACTTACTAAAACAATCAGATAGTTTAAGCCCTCAGTCCTGCAGGGAACTTCAGAGGAGAATCACAGTCAAAATTCTTGCTGATATTTCTCCATGCTAAAATTGGGCAGTGTCATGGGACTCCTTTTGTCAGTATGACTGATTTAGTCACGAATGCTCAAAGAAACCGAGGGGAAAACCCCAAATTCTGTCTGTATGCACATTTTGAAGGCCATTCAAATAAGACATTTGTTGTACTATGTTTGAAGAGCTCCTTCATATGATGTTACATAGCTACACAAAGCTAGCATGCAGAAGTGTATTTAAGCAAACAACAGAAAAAAAATCAGCATGTGTTCTAAATCACTGTGAATTGTTTACATATAGTTTCAGGAATAAAAAGAAAATTAATCTGAAAGAAACACGAATATTTCCTTCCTTTTTAGCATCTGTTATTTAAAAACTATTTAAAATTAAACTAGTTCTAAAAGTCTCTAAAAATATGTATTGAAAGACACCTTCAGCTACCCCTGTTTCAAGACTGGTGTTCCTGAAGAACCAGACAAACTGCAAAATCACAACTGAAAAAGGAATTAAATGCAAGTTTTTTTGTCTGGGATTTTTCCTATAAGAAAGCTCTGGGGCCTGAGCTGTGCAAAGAAATATGTGAAGAATCAAGTAGTGCCACTGGCTTTTTAAGAGAGTGTTTTAATAATTTTCCTTGCCATCCTTCCTGAGAAATCCTTTTGGGACCTGCTGTTCCTGGGCTGGTGGCTGGGACCACGCTGCTGCAATGAGCAGCCGTGTCACTGCAGGATGACCCAAGGCATCCTTCACCAGTGCCCACGGCGATGATGCCGGTGCAGACACGTTGCTCCGAAATGCCAGAAGCTGGTGCAGTTTTCAGGAGAAGCAGCCCCCCAGATCGCCTCACAGAGAAATGCCAGGCAGGCATTCCTACTTGCCTTGCAGTTTATTATGAAAGTCTGCCTCAGCACAATGGGATGCCTAATGTGGAACATCACATTAACAATATTTTATATTTATGTAGCACTCTTCATCTCCAAGGGTCCCTGAGAGCTTTACAAGCTACATACATGGCATACCAATGAAGCCAAGCCGTAATTCTTCTAATTAGCCGAACATCAGCACACAGCACATGGCACAACAGAAAATGTTACTGGTCACTCCTCTCTTCCGATGTAAAGAGGTACGTGATATTTAACAGAAACATGTTGCAGAAGGACTCCTGAAAAATGAAATATAACCAGATAGGTCTCCTTAGCACCAGTTCCTGCCCTCCCTCATTACACACACATACACTTTGCCAAATATAAGACACAGAAGAGGAGCTGCCCTAGACCTGCTGTTTGTTAAATATCCACTTTCACACCAGATTCAGCATGTTATCATCAGACAGCTCAGGCAGCTGCTCTGAGAACAGCTAGTGAGCAGCTGCAGTTCAGCGCACAACAACATCACCCTCGTTTTAAGATTAGTAAGTTCATTTCTTTAGCAAAAAGGAAGAGCAGCCTATTTAATACACACATCCTCTGGAGATCAATGCTAACATCCAAGTGTATGTGCGTGCAACCCATCAACCAGTAAAACTAATTACAAAAATCAATTTTAGATACTTTTCTGAGCCTTTCATTCCTCAATATACTCTTAATTGATTTTTGTTGGAGAATAGGAAGCCTAATTATTATTTTTATTATTAAAAAGGAGTGCCGGAGGGGGGCAACGGTCAGTCCTTAACTGGCTCACCAATATTTTCTACCCAAAAAAAAGAGAAACAATAAAAAAATTTTAAAAGGGCATTTCATTCACAGTTTTGCCACCTGCTGGAAAGATGGAAAAGCCTTTTGAAAGGGTGACAAAGCACAAGAGAAAAGCTGGCAGAAGACAGTATGGGGCAGAAGAGGAATGTGACAGGATTGTGAAATACACAATGTGAGAAGGTTGTACCTATTTTTAGATGGGGAGAGATGATCAAGTGTAAAAGCAGTACATTTCCATGAATGATGTACAGTTCCTTTCATCCAAAAAGGTCAGCAGTGCCCTTACAGAGAGATGGTTCTGATCATATCTATATTAGAGATGGGGGAAAAGAGGTTAAGAAGTAGACCCAATGTCCAATCAGTCTTTCTACAAACTTCAAAGCTCCGGATTAGTCCCTAAGGGCCTAGCCAAAGCTCATCTACTGAGCCAGCAGCAGTTTTCAGCATGTAGCCATTCAGGACACAAAAAGATTCGAATTTTTGCAGCATTATGTTTTACACACACATAAGCACCCAACACACATCCACAAAGCCCGCTTGCCTAGCTGAAAAGCAGAGAAAAGCAAAGCGTGTAGCAACATTCAAAGAAATGGAAATGCTCCATTTTCTATTCAACTTTAGAGGATGCATTTAATACAGTGCTGAGCCCTGAAGGTGGGAAGGGATGCCATGCTTCATCTCTGTGGGTCTATGCAAGACTCCCACCGAGAGTGATAAAGACTTGGAAATGCACTCCCCGTTCAAACCCCTTGTCTGCAGCTCTTCTCTGAAGGAAGCTCTTGGATGGTGGGGAGCAGGGCTGGGGGACAGATGCCGGTGCCAGCCCGAGCACACAACCCACACTTCTGCCCCATTAATTGCCTGCACATCCTCCCCCAGCCGGGCCCTGGGGACAGCAGCAGAGCGACAGGTCCAGGCGGGCACCCGGCAGCAACACCGGCAGCAAAACTACCCAATTAAGGCTCCAGAATCAGTGGGGGAGGGAGAGGGGAGAAAAAATGGGGAAGAAGAAAAAAAGAAAAGAAAAAAAAATTAAAAATAAGGATGGAGTTGCTTGGCAACAGGAGGGCAGAAGCAGCTGTGCAGCAGGTCGGGCTGGTACCCAGGCGGGCTGGCCCATTAACACCCCGCATCTCCTGCATCTCGTGCCGGGGTCTCCTAGTAACAGCCTGTGCACGCCAGGCTGTTGCGCACTTCCCCTCCTCTCCTCCTGTGTCTCCCCATCATGCGAGGCATCGCTGTTTGCCCTAATTACACGTTCTCTGCTGCTTCAAGCTGCCATTACTTCGGTCCCCAGAGGAGCAGCAAGAACTTTAAAAAAAATGTCCTCTAATAAGGGCTTCTAGTTTCAGATTCTGCGGAGCTCTGGGAGCTCAAAGGCAAGGTAGCAGCAGCGGAAGGAACAGATGAAAAAGGAAAAAAATTCAGCAGTTCACTGGGTCAGATTTTTCCAGGACCCCGAAACATGCTTTTCCCCTTTGTTTTTTGTAAGGTCTCTTAGAGGGTGGACAATGAGACAGTCCTTTAAGGAATATGGTGCATATTTACATAATCTGGAGCAGTGTATCCAAGATGTGTTCCTCAGACACAAGCATTTTAGGTCAAGAGTTTCTGAGAAATTCCAGACTATATATAAAGGCAAATAGGCCAGGAAAAATATGAGACACATAGAGCCCAGAACTGATGAAAAAAATTAAGAGGAACAGACCCCCCTTTTCCAGATGCTAACATTTTAAATGTTTTTGTTCCATATTTTGGCTAATTAATGTGGGTTTTGCTTATTCGAACTATTGCAGTGCTGATGTTTTTCAGCATTTACCATCTTCTCCCTTCTGCCACTAAAAAATCAGAGAAAGATGACAAAAAAAAAAAAAAAGATGCAGACTGGCAGAGACAGCACAGGAATAAAACACAAGATGAAAAGAGCATAAATTCCTCTTTCCCAGTTTTATCAACAGAAAAAAATTGAAAAAGAACAGGTATTTCAATCATTCAGATATTGGATTTTATTTGGGAGTGGATGCAAAAGGGCATGAACTTAAGAATACACTAGCAAGTCCTCGCAGTGAAAGCTGCCCGGGTGTCAAGGCAGAGCCCCCTACATGGTGGCAGCCATGTGATGTTTGATCCTTCCTGCGCTTCCTCCCTGTCCCGCGGGCAGAGGTGGCAGGCTGTACTCAGCAGCGCAGGGGCTCCTTGCCGCTTCACACTGAGCAGGGCTCAGGAAAAGAGTCTTGGCAACGCTGCTGGGCAACCCTTGGTGAACCAAGCAGACTGGTCTCGAGCGCACAAGGCAGTCAGTAAAGATAATTAATTTTCCCGGCTAGAGTTTTGGAAAAGGTAAAAATGACTACTTGTCCTTAGCTCTAAGGGAGGCACAAGCACCCAGTTGGAAACTGCCCAGGTCATTTATGCTGGCAGGTGAGTGTAACTGAAGGAGAACACAAATGTGTTACGACATTCCATAGCTGGGTGACTCTGCAACTTCAGGGAAAAAATTAAAAAATTGAAGAGGTTTTCTGTATTAAACATATTTGCTAACACGTATTCAAAGCCAAACAAAGTCCAAGAAAAGAACCACCTTTGGGATTTATAGGGTTTGCAAAGCATTAATGATAACATTTTATTACGTATCAGTCATATGGGAGTCTACAACAGATCATAGCTTAATTCATTCAAGTTAATTTTTACCCAGATATTCCCAGATAGAAGACTTCTACTCAAAGACTGTTTTCCACTACACAGGCCAAGTTTTTAGTGAAACTTGTTACACTGTGGATAGCTCTTTTCTTCCTGCCTCTCCCCAACACACATGCCATGTTCTCCTACAAAACAAATATTTTTCCTCCAACATCTAAAATAACAAACAATCACCACACTGGAAAAACACCAAATGTGGAAAATTTCACTCCAAGGAAGGAAAGGCTTTGCAAAGTTACAGGTGGCCAACGAGAACATGTACAAATGGAAGTTTATAATAACTAATCTACTAAGATCTCTCCCTGTGTGGTAGGAGTCCAGAGGTACAGGAGGAAGGAATAAATCCCCACTAAGCCTCTGAACGTGCACTGCCATACAGTGAGTACGCCTTTCTTTCAGAACTTAGCTGGGGATCAGCTTTTATCTTGAAACTCACACTTGTCAGTCATTAGCTTAGCCAGTACACCGCTAGATGTTTTATTCAGCATTCCACTATTGCAGACCCAGTTTTCAGCCCTGAGTTTTGAAGGCCAGAGATCTTCAGGAATGCCCAACGCAACATCTGGACACCTATCTGCAAATGGGGACTGCTGGGATTGCAAACTGACCTGCAGTGTTTTAAAGGCCTTGATTCTTATTAAAGCCTTCTTATCATGTATAAAGCTGACCAATGGAAAGATTTGGGTTCTGCAGCTGTTGCCCTAAAAAAGAGTTCTTTCACCCAGCATGCAAGAAGTGGATCCACACACAAGCTGAAGTATTTATTTACAGTTCTGTACAGAAAGGGGTGCTGGGTGACAAATGCACAAAGCTAGGTATAGATTACTTACTACTTTAGTGAGAATCTGAATCACCACACGTGTTAGGAAGGGAATAAGCCCCTTTGAAATTTTATATGGCAAATCATATCCAAGTGATACTGTGGTGATGAAAGGTGATCAAACGCATGTGAAAGGTAATGGAATGTTGAGAAATTATCTGTCATCTCTCTAAGGTCAGTTTGTCCAAGCCCCTGCTTAGGCAGGGTTAAGATTTTTGTCAAAATGAGTGAATTTTTGGCTTTTCTCTTAACAGAAGTTGCCTCAAGAGAATTTTGCATGGAAACATGTCACAGCTGCCCAGCTGGGGCACAACATTGAAAGCAGCTTGGATGGAGTCTGGGCACAGCTCCCAGCACAAATCATGTGGGACATAGTCCCACTCCACTGCTGGGCTGTGTCTGCCAGCAGGCACAGCAGTGGGAGCAGCAGGCTTCAAAATCCACCTCCCCAGGTCCTCTCCAGCTCCGCTTCAGCGTTCATCACCTGCCAGCCAGAGAACACCTTTGTGACATCACAGAGCCTTGCACGCAACAGCCCATGACATCACATTGCCAACATGTGCAAGCACATACGGACTCGGAAACCACTCAGTTTGAGTGGTCACTGCCTGAACTCTGATCAAGGTGACAGGCCAAGGCAGCTGCATGTCAGGATTTCATCCATGGGAGGGACCACGATGAAGCTCATCCTGGTGGTCTTCCTGACCATGGTGCTCTACAGGCGGTCTCTGTCACCTGTTCGGACCAACTGCACGGACGAAGAATGGAACAGCAGCATTGATCCTCGTAATTCCCAGGTTTGGGTCAGGGTCAGGATGGCCACCATTCCAAAGGGCCCAAGGAAACCACCTGTCATCACCAAGACCTTGACTGCTGAATTGTCCAGACCTTGTAGTCTCCAGGACTGGGTCAGGGTCAGGACAGACATCACTCCTGAGGGACTGAAGCAATCACCCACTGTCCCAGAGAGTGCAACCTCCAACCTGCCCTACCCTCTGTGCCGAATTTGGGACTATCTAGCCGGTTGACATGGCCTGGCTGCTCTGTACAGCCCAGCAATCCGTGCGGCTGCTTGGCATGGCTTGTAGTGCCTTCTGCAGCTGGAGAAATGTGAAGAAACCTCATGGACAGGGAAGGGGATGGATGTCCTCATCTTCAACAGGGACAGACTCTGGGAAAAGTGCACCTCCAGGTGGTCCAAATTGTTCTACAGGGCTGAAGCCCAAAGCAGCCTGCTGCTCAGGTCCGTGAGGCTTTTCTATTACTTTTACCAGAAAGAGCTCTGCTGAACCAACGCACCAAGGACACTTGACAAAACAACCAAGACAAGACCAGATTAGGAGGAAAAAACAATGCCAACTCATCCAACTAGGGAAAGGGTAATTCCAGCAGGGAGAGACCATGGCACACCAATTCAAGAAACCCACCAACTCAAAAAAGACCGAGCATGCAGACTAATTAGCAAAAGGAGCAAATAATTTAACCAACAGAAGACAGAATACTAATTAATGAACTATAAGTTGTAGCCAAAGAATATTAACGGCTTTGTTTCAGTCAAATGCTCTGTGGGGGTGGCTGGACCAATGGAGAAAGACCAGTCAGCAGTGCAGAGGTAACTCCACTGGGACTGCTGAATCATGGCAAGACATCGCTGCCCGGGTAGAGAAGTTGTGCATGTACATGGTGTACTTTTACAGTCATGTACCTAAGACTTGGGCTACTGAAGGACACCGCAACAACAGACACAGGGATCAGGTGATTAAAGTGTCTCAAGTGTTTCTGGACTGGCAACATAAAGGTGAATTATATCTGGCTCAATGGGCCCATGACATCTCAGGTCACCAGGGAAGAGATGCAAAATTCAGATGGGCTCGTGATCGAGGGGTGGACTTAACCATGGGCACTACCTCCCTGGGTACCCGTAACTGTGAAACACATGCTGCAACTAAGCAGAATAGGCAGGTATAGTCCCTGTCATGTGGGGGACGATGGTCCTAATAAAAATATGGGGAGGCCTGGCAGGTTGATGACATTACACTCCCACAAACCCACAAAGGCAAGCGTTACGCGCTCACAATGGTGGAAACAAACACTGCATGGCTGGAGACATACCCCTGTGCCTCATACTACTGCCCGGGACACCACCTTGGGCCATGAAAAACAGGTCCTGCAGTAACATGGCACCACAGAAAGAAATGAGTCGGACAATGGGACTCATTTCAAAACTAGCCTTATAGACACCTGGGCCAGAGAGCATGGGATTGAGTGGGTATATCATATTCCCTATCATGCACCAGCTGCTGGGAAAGTTTGATGGCGCAATGGACTGTTAAAATCCACATTGAAAGGCTCTACCAACTGAGCTGGCCCTGTCCAGTCAAAAACTCTATGTACCATAGGAGGGAATAAAGTCCCCATGGTGCATATGAGGAGCACGTTAAGAAAAGCAGTTTGCATTAGTCCTGCCTCAAGCAAAGGCAGACCCATCCATGGGATTGTTTTTGCTCAAGGCCCTGGGTGCTCCTGGTGGGTAATGCAGAAGGATGGGGAAATGGAATGCATGCCTCAAGGGGCTTTGATTTTTGGGTGATAACAGTCCATAATGTTCAATTGTATGACACTGATTGCTGAATAACACTGCCAATGTGTGCCATAACCACCATGGACAATGAGTAGGGACTGATCTGCATACACGAGTCCTGAACTCCTGATGCAGCCTGCAACCACCCAACTGCATACCAGCCTTCCGTGCACAGGACTAGATATAAATCAAATACCTCAGCTCCATCTGTGTATTGGCTTTTTGCACATCAAGTGAAAAACTGTTTCAGGACAACACAGTGACACAAAGATTTTGGTCATTCTCAGAGACCTGTGAATAAAGCAGGTCCCATGCAGTAGTTTGTCCCCTGCTTTCTGAAATGGCTACACTATTCTTTGAAACTGCCCTCATGTGACATCCTTGTCTCTCCTTCATTTCAACCTACTGCTGCACATTACCATTCACTGCTTGCCATGTAGTATCCAACTGGCTCTTGCGAATGGTGATGGACAGAAGTTTTCTGAAGACACAAATACACTTTCTCCAAAACTGCAGCAAACCCGAAACAGACAATTTTATTCATTAAATCCACCCTGCATTCTCTGCATCATAAATTTGCCCTTTGGCTACCTTTAAGTGCATTTTTTCAGCCATTATTCCTGGTGTCAATGCAGGCCTGGCTGATCTCCCTACCTGCAGATGGTTTGCACTGTACGGTGGGCACCACTTGTGCCACGATGCCCATGGTTTTATTTGGGGTCCCACCACCCTTGGCAGAAGTGTGGGCACCTCAGCTGTATTTAGGTCAGCTTCCATGAAGCCTTGTAGTTCATCCACTTCTGCTTGCAAGTTGCTGCTGCTGGTGTGTAGCTATGTGGGACTGTGTCCACTTGGGGTGTGAGAGAGGCTCTGGATTAGGAGAGGTCCATCCAGGCTGCTGGCTGCTTACCCAGATATGACCCCGACTCAAACACCCACAGTGTGCTTAGGAAAAACCTAACCCAGCACTCGATTTTGAGACAAGAGGCAGATCACTTGGCTTTTCCTGCCCAGAGCACTTCACGTCTCCCAGTCTGCTCAGGCCCTGCTCACCCAGCACGCCCACCTTAGCCTAAACTAGCATTTCTGAGCACGCATCTCCAATTCTTGCCTGGTGTGACCTCAAATACTTCAGAAGGGACAGTGCTTTGGACAAATGGACAAGAAAATCACAGCTCCTCATTATTAACTTGCCAGCTGTATCCAGTGTGGGACAGCAGCAACACAAAGGGAAATTGGCAGAAAACAAATTGGTGTTTTTTTCTCTGAATAGTTCTCTGTAATGTCTGTCATTCAGCCACTGGCTGGGTGCTTCATGAGGGCTCAGGAGTGGGTGGTCAGGTATAAAGAAAACCCTGAATTACAAATCAGAGAAGGCTCCTCTCTGCTTTACTAAGGCAGGCTGCCGCAACACTTGGTGTGCCTGCACTTTCTCTCCTGTAGCTGCTGAACAGACAACCAACATCACTTACTAGGTCTACCTTGAGCCAAAAACCTTCTCACATGGCAAACAAACAAACAAATAATAACTATTTACGTTTTCAAACCCAAACAATAAGACTCTCCTGTGCTATTGATTTGGCAAATGATGGAGCAGAAACACAGGACTGAGAATTCAGGTATTGACAACTAAGCAGCGGATGAACACCACCCGTGTCTTAAATGGCACAGGCTGCTTTAGGCAGGGGCCATCCTCCTACTGCCTTGGAGGTTCTCAAAGATCATTTCCTAAGTTTAAGTTCTTGTTGTATTGAAGTGAGGCTCTGACCCTTTGCAGTGAAATGACAACACTCCCCTCCAAACTTGCCAAGTAACTGAAAGGCTTCAAACCCAGAAAATTTTGAAGAGCTCATGATCAGGTTGGGCTCATTTTAATCAGCTTTGACGAACCCTTTCAATGTTTTTACACAAAAAAAACCTTTAAAAAAATCCAAGACCACAAAAAACCCACATCTTTCCAACTGGGAAAAACAACTGTACCCCCAAAAAAATCCAGCCCTGAATGAAGGTCTTCCTTACACACCCTTTCTCCCTCAATTTCCTTGTTCGCATTTCCAGTGGCAAGTTCACCTGTTGCTTCAGCTGCTGCCATGGGACCTTCAGCATCCTCCATGTCCCTCCACGTCCCTCCATGTCCCTTGGGCAGATTTCAGCCCTGTACACAGCTGCGGACTCGCCACAAAGCTATGAGTCTCTGTTCAACAAAAAATCTTGGGCTCTGGCTTTAGTTTCTCCTATGCCACCTATACTTTTCTCCCAAATGCTTCTCCCTAAGTCATTATTCACAGTCTTGCATCCTGCAGAATTGGTGCTGTGCTTGGCTGTTTGCTTTTTCTTTCTCTTCATTGACTCTCTGCTACCACACTAACACAATACAGCTTCCCATGTGGTATCACTGACACAGTCTTTAATTTCCCTATTATTCCTTTATTTTGTATTATCTTCTTTATTTATCATCCAGCCTACTCTCCTCAATTTTGTCTCTTCCAATAATTTCCAAATTCTGGATATTTCCTCTTCTGTCTCCAACACTTGAGGAAAGTTCTCTATTGTTTTAAATCTCATCTCAAAAACCTTTCTGTTGGTTAATGCTCTTCCGAATCTCTTGTGTCTCTCATCTTTTTCTTGCAAATGTAGTAATTTGTTTTCCTGCAGGGTAGAGTTGTTTGTTTTAGTTACTCTCACCCAGCACTTTGGATCAAAGAACTATATAAATTAAAATAAGATGCCTTGACAATGTGAAACAAACCCCACTTGAATAAGTGCTATCTTAAGATTGCACGTAGACTCACAACATCCATTTATGTGGGTATCTCCCACTTATTTAGGCCTTAGAAACCTAAATATAGATGTGAGGTGCCCAACAGCTGTTTCTCAGACTTGAGCTTAAGTTGTATCAAATCCTGATTTCAGATGGATGAAGAAAAAAAAATACAAACCTTCTGATACTCATAAAATGCAAACCCTAGCAGAACTCCGTAAGGGTAATTTTTTTATCACTGTCCTAATCTTAAGGATTTCCTGGTCAGTTTACATGAGATGCTTTATCTCTGGCCAGAAAGGAACAACACCATCTTATACCTTCCCCTGGACATTCCTGCAAGGAAGGCTGATGGGAATGGTTTTGTCAGGAGATAGAAATCTCCTCCAGCAGTCCTTGGTGTGGGAGATACAGCCACATCCCATGACTAATCTTTCCATAGGTCACAGGCCAGCTCACCCTTAGACTTATTTGCATTCAGACACTCTACAGCAATATCCTGTTTTCTAATTTAGGAAGTACTGATGATTATACATGGGGTTTGGCTCATTCGAATTCCTTTCCTCTCCACTCTCCATTACATTGGCAATTCATCTCCATGCACGTGTGAAGGCAGGGTGAAAATTTCTGTCTCTCCAAAGAGACAAAATGTCATTGTTTGCTCTGATGTCTGCTCCCTGTGAGAGAGAATGTGGTAGGGCTGAATTACCATGCCAGTCCTGGTTATTCCTTCTTTACATGTTTTTACTTCATCCTCACACTGGCAGCACGGTATTTCAAACCTACAGCACAGCTCTTCCTCCTGTTTGCAGGCCCAGGCACTATTTCTTCCCTGATGGGCTTCTTTGCTGCAATCTGACAGCCAGGCCCACCGCTGCTCTTAGCTCCTGTACACACCCTTAACTTTAGATGCCCCAGCTTGCTTTGAGTTCAGTCAAATATTTTCATTTCCCTTTCCATACAGACAATGTTTTTCCCTTTCCCTTCCAGATTAAATTCTCTCCCACACAGATGATTGTTTATCCCTCTCCAAAGGTCATCCAGAAGGTGGTTTCATAACCAGTTCGACCATTGATGGGCCTTACAGTGCTGTCCCGATTCTCTTGCAGATGAGATGTGGGAGATGCACCAAGTGTCATGTGGGGTCCCACTGTCTCTGGGCTTCCCAGCAAAGTAAAACCCTAAGCGAAGACAGTTCCCAATCCAGCAAGCTGCTATCAACCTGTACTGCCTCCAGCCCAGCCTGGCTCATCACGCAGCAGTGTGGAACAGCAGCCAGCGTCTGTCTGGTCAGCCTTACATACGAACCAAAGGAATGCAACCTCCTTCCGCTGCCTCCCCCCTCCTCCCCCTCTCCGCTCCCCAGCCCATGGTTTTCTTGTTTTCATGCACTGCAGTAAAATCCCTTTGAACCAAAAAGTGGACTTTGCACGTGCAAGCTGGGTGATGAGCCCACATGTGCCTCACTGCCTGTGAGCCCCGCACTGAGGGCTCCTTGTCTGTCGGGGCACTCGCACCCTTAGCACAGAGCCCATGCTGGCAGGCAGCTCTCGCATGACACACCAACAAACCACCAGCCAAAGGAAAATATCTCGCAATCATTTCAGACCCTCTGGCTCAGCCACGGACTAAGCCAAGTGGCTACTAGCCATTGGCACTGCTGGGTGCATTTGCAACCCACACCACACTCAGTTCAGGCGTGAAAAAAACAAAGCACTGATGGAAAAAAAAGGCTCCTAGTCCCTAGCCCTGAAGGTTGCAGGGGAAAGGAGGTGGCCCTGCCATTTATAATTCAGTCCTGAATTTCCACAGCTATTCCTCTCTGTTCCTCTCTCTACCAGAGGCAGGAGCTCCCTGGGGCAAACCCCATGGAAGAGGTAAGTGTGAACACATTTAATGTCTTGATTTAAGGCA
Source organism: Grallaria varia (assembly GCA_013396735.1). Taxonomy (NCBI): domain Eukaryota; kingdom Metazoa; phylum Chordata; class Aves; order Passeriformes; family Formicariidae; genus Grallaria; species Grallaria varia. Next base: position 33,568 of record VWZG01008671.1, read on the forward strand.
TCCAATGGTCAGTGCTTTTTAACGAAACAGAGCACCTACGCAGTATGAAGGAGTCTGAATGACTTTGTGCTTTGGACTCAAATAAGCCGGTTAGATAAGCCTATCGCATTCCTTCCCTCAATTCATTCAGACTGTGCCCAAGACATAAATGTTCAAAGGTATCTAGACAACCTGCTTTCAACAGACAAAAATGAGATACAGGTTCCTACCTGCTCCATCAAAGATGTGTTTTAACAGCAAGGCTGCATTCAGCCCTCATCACAAAGGGAAACCATGCTTTCTGCACAGCTGTGCACAGCCAGGACATGGTCGGGGCTGAGTCGTTATACGGCTACTAAGACAGGAGACCTCCTCATCCGGGTTTGTATTCCCTCTTGTCTTTTGCTTCCTGCTTTCCTAACAACCTATGCTATCTGGTTAGGACATGGTGAATGGAAACAGAAATACTCCCATAAAGTACTAAATGGTTTAGGGGCTGGTTAAACCACTGATGGTTTAACTGGCAGGATCAGAGGGGTCACTGAACCCAGTAGGTGAGGTGCTGGGAGTGGGAGGTGTGGGCACTGCAACTGGGAAGCTGCAGTTTCATCATCTGACAAAGGTCTTCCCCATCTGCCAGCAAAGATGGACTTGCCCTTCTCACCATGTTGAGCACCACTGTCAATGGGCAGACTCAACACATCATTGTCTAAGGGTAGTCAACGGAAACATCACAGGACCAGTGAGAAATGTTTCTCATGAATTAATTGTAAAACATAAGATTTCACATGCTGATGTTAGAGGGGAAAGGTTTCAACCTCAGATACAAAACTCAACCAGACCTAAGGCTAAGTTCAAAAGCATGCAAAATCTCAACAGGTTCTGACACCAAAGGGTAACGCTGTTAAGAGATTGTAGTTTTAGCAAGTGCTCTCCAGGACTCCTTGTCCACATCCCCACCTACTGGGTAATGAACACCACAAAAAGTCCACAAGCTCACCCTTTCCAGGCTATCATGTCACATCCCTGACTAACTTCAGAAAAAGCTGTGTAAGACTCATCACTTCCAGCTTGAGGAGGAACATGGGGTCACATCTGAACAAAAAAGACTGCTGGGTTAACAGCTCTCATACTCTTCACTTTTGCCTTCATGGAAGCTCTGCTGCCTGCTGGAAGGCCTTGGCTGGGATGTCCCACTGGACAGCCCCAGAGGGGTCCAGCCTCACAGCAGCACTGGCACTACAAGGAATCAACTTTCTGACCATGCTGATGACGATTTTAAAATGATTGCGCTTTCTTCACTGGCTGTCAAATCACTGGATCACAGGTAAGGTCACTCCTGGCAAGGTGGCTATCCCCAGTAAAAGCACTAGAAAGTCCATATAAAAGATCAAAACAAATGTGTTTTATGTCTTAGTATGATTTATACTTCAGACCGTGTAACTTTTACAGGGCTGCCTAGTATTTGATGAATGCAGCTCTCTTTAACAACCCACATATTTGTCTGATTTACTGCATTGGTCCAACGTGTTATTTTCTACCTTGCAAGAACCACCTTGCTTCTAGGAATCTGCCTGCACGATAAGATCGTGAATTAAATGTGCAGTTATCGTAAGAGACCACACATTTTACAGTAAAATTGGGAAAACTGATTACAGCAATCCCTCTGGAAACAAGAATAATCACATGATAAGACAGTGTTAATGGAAATTTATCATCTCTCATCACATGTGAAGCTTAGAACAAAGCAGCAACGTGTGTGACCTGCATAGCTATTAATGCCAATGAATGCTAGCCGAAAAGCTACTGGGGACTGTGAAGAAATAAGAGGAGAGCGAGGAACCTGAGCTATCAAACCTAAGCCAATTCAGTGTGCTTCAACCAGCTTACACAGTGAAGCTCATACACAGCATTGTAAATGCCATGCAAAATAACAGCCTCACATCTATCCATACATCCTATTCCCTTTCCTACACGATTTCATTCAAACTCCATGTCATTCTTTCATTTATTCTCACTGTATTTTAGCACCAGGTAAATCCAAGATCATGAGTATCTGAAGGGTATGTGCATCTCCATGCCTACATGTCTGCATCTACACACACACTGTCTCATGCACACATTATTCTTAAACCATGTATCTAAGAACTGAAACACATTTTATTCTTTCCCACATAAAAAAGGCAACCCAAATCTTTCCCACGCTATTTGTTATTTGAAGGAAGTAACACTTGACTAAAATCAACATTTTTAAAGTTGTCTTGCGGAAGTGAGTGCCAAAAACCAAAAGCGGCATGCACACAGTTTTAACATGAATGATATATCCACATCCCGTACGCAGCCGAAAATTACTCCGCATCAAGCCCAATAAGACATATGAGACCCCAACAGGTTAATGGTAGGTGGTGAACTCCTCTGTTATATCAAATAATGGGTACATTTGCTGGCCTACCATATTTTCCCACTGCCCTGTTTCATAGACAGAAGCTTAGACTTTCAGAAGGTTTTTTTTCTTCTTTTCTACATGAGAATAAAAGGAGATGCCTACGGTTAGGTGGCAGGAGGAAAAGATGAGAGAAGCATCCTACATAAGTACCTGTATGAGTCCTCTGGTGAGCCTTTAAGTGGGAGCTCTTTGTATAAACTTTCCGGCACCCATTAAATTGACAGCGATGAACCCTCTTCTTGTTTTCTGGAGATGCCTCTGTCCCTGTACCTCCTTGCTCACTGTCACTTTGTACGCTTTTTATTGTCCCCGCAGTTGCTGTTGCTACACCCAGTTTTACAGAGCTGAGTGAAGTCTTCTTGGCTACCAATTTCAATGTCACTGTGCCATCCACCGCTGAGAGAGTCTGTGAGGTTTTTACAAGGTGGCGGCTGAGCTCTGGAGAGGAAGGGGGAGTTAATGAGGTTACTGCATTGAGTTGGGCTTGGTTGACGGCTGTGTAGCCTTCTGTGGAAGAGCTGGTGGACTGCGAGCTGAGGCACGTCTCAGACAGCAGTTTGTCATGTGAGAGGATAATGTCCATGTTGGCGCTTTTGTCACACGTACTCGTCTCCAGTGGTAAAAGGATGGGGTCCAGCTGTCGGATACTGTCCTCTGCATCTGGGGCTGAGGAGGCATGAAGGAAGCAGTCCAAATCCTCCCCAAAGGTCTCAGAAATCTTCCGCGGTTCAGTCTGAAGGTATCGCTCCAACTCCAGGCATGTCTGCAGATGGGAAAGGGAGAGGGAAAGGGAGAGGGAGGGAGAGAAACCGCTGTTAGAGAGAGATTACAGCACACTCTCACCTAGGGCAGGAGAACAACATGGTCCAGAGCCATTCAAAGACAGCACTCATGCACACCAACTCCTTCTTGTGAGATGGCTACACATTAGCAGACATGAAGACTTGCCACTTGTTTGATGCTGCTCTGACACAGAGTCTGGGAATACTCACGTATGGTAGCAGGTATTACAGTAGAAGTGAAGAAATGACAACAAGAAAGCATCCACTACGTTTTCATTAAAGTCTGTACATTGTTCATGGATACCAGGGCCTTCCCAATTTTAAGAGTATTCTGGCTAACACTCACTTCCATATGAAACTATCCTAATGGATCCATCGTCTGGACACGTACAAACAAAGAGTCACCTCTCCAAATAACTGCTTCCTCCTTCTTCACAAACATTAACTTTCACTCCAAATTTAACTCAGCGTAGCTGGCTGGGGCCCAATCTGTTCCTAAAACAGCACAATTTTGACGCGTAGCGTTTTAAGATAGGAAACAAATTCCAGTGACACCACAGCTTCTTTAAAGGGCCTGTGAGAAGGAAAGGAGACAGAAAAAAAATTGTCTCCTGTCAGTTTTAGAGGGATTTTTGGTACATCTGGTCAAATGGGGCTTCCTGTGCACAGGACATCAGATTTGCACACAAACACACAACATTTATTAAAAAGTAAGTGAAGTTGCGATCAAAGAGGCTGCCACATAAAAACGTATTCCTGCATCTCCACAGCAGTGATCACCAGCATGAGAACGGGGGCACCTCCTATGTGAACATGCCCTATTATGAGGTGCCCTGAGCTTGCCCCAGTAAAGCCTCCAGGCACCATCGCACTGCCCAATGTTCTCCATAGCCAACATTATAAACTTTTATTGTTTATAGAAAAACGTTTGCTGTAGTTTCAGGAGCTTTTAATGGAGTTTATTAGCACTGTTTTTCATTTCTCGCTGCCTGAAAGGATAGCTGGTGAATACCACCACTGTGATTTCACAGGACTTAGATCTAACTAATAGTTTTTAGAAACCTCTGAAAACTACTCCTCAGAGAACACTTCTAGAGATATTAAGAAAGGGATTTTAGGCAAAAATTCTGAGTCTACAGGAGTTGGCAACCCAACTACATCTCAGTTTGGAGAGTCCCTCATCTGATCAAGAGATAAAAGCTTTGTGTGACTAGAAAAGACAAAGAGACTTCTGCCTTCTGGGTACAAAGGTCCCCTCAACAGGAGTGTAAAGGGGCCCCACTCACAGCCCTGTAGGAGCTGCCAGATAATTCAGAAATATTACTTTCAAAGCTCCCAGGAAGCAGCACTGCTAATTGCTGATACAATGCAGTTGGATGACTTTCAGAGTTCTCAACAAAATCCGCTACACTGTTATGCGTTGTTCTTCTTAAAATCATAGCTGATTACAGATTTGAGCTGTAGAGATGGACTTGGACAAAAAGCCAAGGGTGGCAATACGTGCAAGTGAGACGTGCCATACTTCAGCACGTAGGTTATTTTCAGAGGTATAAGACTGTCTGCACAGTTCTGGCAGTAGGACACATCGATTTTACTTGCCTTCAGGAGATTTTCCATTTTCTTTATAAGGTGCATTTCTGGGACTGTGAGAAACACCTTTAGATGGAAATCTGGTCTCTTCCTGGATAAATCCTAATGGGTTTTGGGAGAAGCTTTCCAACATGTCCCAAAATCTTTCAGGAATGAACCCCATCACCAGAAGAGGCAATGCTTTTCAGTTCCCACATCATGTAATTTGGGCTTTCTGGTCCACTTGGCCTTCATCTAGCAGGGCAGAAACAGGTTTAGGGGCCTAATAAATAAAAGGCTTCCAAAGGAAAGTGCAAGCATAATCACAAATTAGGGGTGGAAAGGGGGGCAGCAGGGGGGAGGAGAGACAAGGACTCAAGGCCATTAAATCTGATGACAGTGACATGAAATTTCAATTGCTGTGGGATCAGAAAGCTGCATGCCAGCTCTGGGCTGCCTGCGGAGGACAGACAAGCAGGAGGTGCTGCTCCTTTAAGGCATCACTACCCCACAACAACAATAGTGGGCCTGACAGTTTTTTCCAGCTTCACCATTAATTTTCCATAAAGAGCAGTTTCTCGATGAGCCCTTTTCAGGCAAAGCCTGATGCTTCAGAAACCTGTAATTATTCCTGGCTCCCCCCTCCCGCAGCCACTGCACCTGTGCCATTTCAAGACACCAGCTGGTCATGTCTTGCCTTCTGCCTCTGAAATCCAAAACCAGTGGATCAAGCCCATCTCCCCATAGAGGGGGGAGAAAAATAACTCCGAGAAACATTATAATGAAGTCCCTCCCTTCCACCCCCCTCAGCCTCTCCACGAAGTCAATAGCAGGGAAGAGCCTAGCAACAGAGCCAGAACAGGCCTCCACCTAATCTGCATGGCAGACAAAGCCTGGCGAGGGGCTACGGCCACAGCCCTTCTATTACCTCCTGCCAGGCCCCTACCTGCTGCTGCATTTGCCAGAGCAGGCAATTGCAGGCAGAAACAAAGCATCTTTCCCCATATGCACTTCCCAGCCTCTGCCAAGTACCTTATGCGACCTTCTCTCCTTGTGGTCCAAATCACCCAGGGAGTGGTGGGGAATGGTTTAGAAACCAGCTTGCTTTCTTCACTCCTGCCCTGGCATTACAATTTTTAGGTCAACTAAGCCCACCCCCTTGCCTTGAGCTCCAAACTGGAGAAACCAGTCAGGCTGAGACCACTAAGGTTCCCCACTCCAGCCTGGTAGACCACCAGGAGAGGCAGGAGAGCTCTCCCATCTCCGTTCCCACAAAGCCATTTGCCAGCAAGCACATCAAAAACTACCACATTTTGTGGGAGCAGCAGGATATTGACCACTATTCACAGAACCCAAACTGCTCAACTCAAATGATGGTGAGCCCCTGTAGGTCTCCTACCTCCACCACCAGCCTGGCATGAAAATGGTTCAAGAATTGCTAGGAAAGGAGTTACCTGCTGTTGTCATAGTTCTGCTTGATGTTCAGCTTCTCCTTAACCACTTGTGCAAGAGAGAGGGAGCTTTGTGTTACAGATGTAGTACATGTCACACGTGACAATAAGTCTGATTATATTGCAGGCAACTTGGTGGATATAAAACTTTCTGACCCAGTGCCTGTAGGATTTACAGAAAAAAGGACTTCAAAAATTGCAATGGGAAGAAGAAGATGGCTCCCTGCAGGAACACAAGAAGATCCATAAGACTGCTGTTTGCTGTCAAGCCAGTTTCACAGGCCACAGATAAAAAGTGACCCATTACTTCAACCCCTTTGCCCTGATTAATGAGGGTCATTCTCCTTACACCTTGCTCCTCAATTTAACCAGTTAAAAGAAATGATGATTCATGGCTCACAAATAATAGGATGGGACTTTACAAGACCCCATGTACTTGCAGAAAGCCAGAGAGAAAAGGCTGGCAATCTGGCAGTGGACAACGCTGTCAAGGCCTCAGTCTGATTTTTCAGGTTTGGATACAATTGAAAAAAGGCTCACTTTCCCAGCAAAGCAACATTTCCACCACCTGCGAGAGACGCTGTGTGTTTCCTCCCTCGTAACTCAGCACATCTCTTCTCTCCTCATATTAGAATATCATCCCAGTTCTCTGGGAAGCATATAGCAGCAGAATACACAGAAACTGCACACCATGACACTTCCATGGGCAGTACCAGATCCTGCAGACAGTACAAGACAGCTACCATAGTTGTCCTATGCCTGGCAAGGACTTACTTCTTGCTAGTCCTTTCAGAATTTGCAGTAGCGCTGATCCAGGAAAACTCAGTGTTCGGTATGTCTGTCAATTCAGAAAGGTATGACTTCTAATCTAGCTATATTCTTACCTCTAGAGCCCATCTAAAGCTCATCTACTGAAAGTAAAGATTATTTACCAAACACATTGACTAGGCTCAGCACTGTGAAATACAATGCAAGAGAAACCCAGCACATGCCTCCGATAGTAGAGATGTGGTACATGTGTGCCATTTTCAGCAGAGCTCAGCACCCACCTAATCCTGAAGCCAGCAGAAATCAAGACATCTTGCTACTAACTGCACCACCAACGAGGCAAACCCCAGACTTTGCAGTCCCTCCCAGACTTGCAGACACTCAGAGAGCTTACGTTTTAGGGAGTCTGTCAGCTGCCCAGGTTAAAGTGCAGCCCAGAACATTCAAAATCCAGATCCGAAGGAGCTGGAGTCACCACTCATGATGTTGATGATTGACTTCATCATGCTCCCCCGGAGAGGAGCCAGGAGGAAGGCTCCAGTTGGGACCACCTCCAATGAATTGTACACAACTAGTCTTGGTTGACAGCCATGTCGTGTATTGGAATTTGACCCATACATACAGGCTTTTGAAAAACCACAGGTCACTTCAGAAGCACCTGCCCATGCTGTGAAGTCTTTAACTCAAACTCCTGGGCATTTTGCATAGTTAAAGACAGGACAATATGGCAGCAGTAAAGTTCTGCCAAGAGTGAAAGAAAGCACAAACAATAATAATCTGAGGACAGAGAGTCAGGGAAGACACCTTATCAACATGTTCACTGGGTTCCTCTGTTTTATTGATGCTCAAGCATTTTACAACATCTTGATCCTGAATTTTTCTAGCAAATCATGAGAAGTTCTTATCTGGAAGTGCTAGTTACTTCTAAGTGCCATTTTACTGCAGATATAATTGGACATCAAGCACTAGATTTGGAAGTTATCCAAAACCTAATTAAGAGGTTGGATACTTAGAGCAGGCTGTGACAGAGAATGAATATGTCCAATGTGGTTGACAAGCAGGTCTGATCTACCAGCTCTGTTTACAATACTTGGAAGGATTCTCTTTGTAATTTACACAAGCATGACAGAATTATACATGCAATAGTGAAGGTCAAATTTCAACCTCCATCATGACCCCATTGCTTTGCACTGGCAGGTTAAAAAGAGACTTCATATCTAACTTTAAATTACTGTGAAAGTCTCAAGACTGTAAAGGAAGAGAAGGTATCCTGAGGACAACCCAAAACAGTAATACTAAAGTCAGTGCCACTGCAGTTCACTCAAGCTTAGAGCAAACGGTGGCACCAGGTCCAGTGCCTGGAGTCAGTGTCTCATTCTGCAGTGGAACAGCAAAAGCTTTGAGCTACAGTGGCACTTGCATTGCTGATACCAGAGGCAGAAATTGAATTGGATGTTCTGGGGCTGCCCTGAAGTTAAAAGGAGTAAGATTCAATACCTACCTACTTTCCCCGAAATGCCATACTACTTTTTCGCTTGACCCTAAAACAAGATTTGAAAGATGTATCTTCTTCCCACTGCCAAAAGCCTTCATAACTTCCTGAACAACAACAATAAAACCCAATACTCTTGCCCATCTATTCCAAGATTGTCATCTGTTCCCACCCAGCTGCCAAAACCTCCAGCTTTTCCTCTTGGCAACCTCTACTGGGCAGTTGCTAGTCATGAGAAGCTGCAGCATATCAGAAGCTTAACATTTGGGACAGCATAAAATAAACAGAATTTTAGTATTACAATAAGTAGTTTTGCAAAATACACTTGGGAAAAAGTGGAAAACCACAGCCTGAAATGAATGAATAGTAAGAAAAAGATTCAAGCAATAACAAATATTCTCTAAGGCAAAGGTTTTAAAACAAAACTAGTAATGTGCCAGCACATCTTGCCTATGTGCTATATAGTTCACTGAGAAAAAAAAAAAAAGAGCTAAAACCATTTTTCAGGTATAATAGTAAGATGCTTATTGAAGCTAACTTGTGGTAAATATCTACATGCATGTTCCTAATCCCTTGTATATATGAAGCAAAACAAGTTAACTGGATGCTCAACTGACAGGCTTTTGCAAGAGCAAAAAGCAGGCACAGGCATAGTCAGCAAAGACCATATGATATGCAAAGACTTGTTTTCCTGTGGTAACTTCACCATATGGCTGAGCCATCAGGCCAGTCCTCTTTAACACCAGCCGAATGGGTCACACCGGCCACCAGAGCCTGCAATGGACAAGACTGTCATTAATTCTTGACTACGCTACACAGGACTCAAGGCTCTGTTTGCTATTTTCTTCAATACAATAACGGCCTGTGCCCGTTCACCCTCCTGATCTCGGCCCAAAGAACAAACCGTTAAGGAAATGTATTTATCCAAACCAGCCCATTCATGCACAAGAGCACTCTTAATAAACTCTCCTACCACGACCCAGATGGCTTTCTTCCTGAATGTTCTCCACTTCTCTTATACTTCTCCAGTATAAGAAATGCTGAAATCAGAAGCCTCAACTGCATTCAGCAAAAAGTTCTGTGGATTTAAAGGACAGAACCACTACCTTCATATGAACACAGTTAATCTTCCTATTGCTCTGGGGCATGATGTAAACGGGGTTATCAGACTTCGATCAGACTCTAACACTCAAAGAAACAAAATCCATTTTAGCATCAATTAGCAATTTTCACCAGTATAAGTGGGTGGTAAAACAAATGCCTCAAACAGAAAAAAAGACTGAATCCATAGCTATAAACAAGGAGTCAAAATCAAGATTTGTTCTCAAATGTAATGATTTAAAAAAATCTTTATCTGACAAATATTCTTCAAAATGGACAAGTCAAATTTGTACACTAAAAATCTGTGGTATTTGGGCCCTAAGCATAGAGAATTTCAGTGCCCTGGTTATGAGATACTGAACAAAGGACTGCAGCTAAGCGTGGCCGAATTTGATAGGCATCTAGATAAAAAAAGAAAAAAAAAGAATGAAAGAAATCTGCAAACACTGAACCAGGGCTTTGGAGGGCTTTTGTTATTTTTTAGACTGTTTAATAAAGATAGGAAAAATATCTGCAACCAGTCACAACAACAAAAAATAGCATCAATGTCAGCAAAGGATTAGGGATAGCCAAATCATGAATTCAGAAGTGCAGGCAGTCCATTGTGCTCATATCAAAATATGATAAAAGCCATGTGTGCTAGCACACCATCACATACCCTGCATGCTGCCATGCAGTCCAAACAGCCAATAGCCACACAATGATCATTTGAGACATCATATAGAAAAGTAAGAGTGTTTCAAAATGTTTCTGAAGAGAACATTTATTTATTTAACAACCTTGGGTGGTTTTCAGTGAACTGGCTAGTGGCCCTCACTGCAAACTTTTCTCCTAACTTCATCAAGAGTGTATGTAACCTGTTGTCATCCAGTTTGGAAGCAGCTTTAATTTTGCATTATAAACAGCAAAAAGGCACAATTAGCTCCTTGAATTGCCAGTCCTAGCTCCCACTGAAATCAAAGGATCAGGTTCAAAGCATGCCCCAGAGTGTGGTAAACTTCTCACAGGAAATGGATATGCAAGAGCAAATGCTGACGGCTGTGGAATGTACAAAGCAGAGCAATATTTTAGGTCTCGATCCTCAATTAAGATTCATCCATAGAAAGTATTGCAGTGGGGTTACACAGCAGAATTGGATTCCTTGTAATTACTCTGGTTAGGTTCATGAATGAAAAAATGCACTCCTTAGAGATGCTTTATTAACATCCAGAGATAGCTTAACATTTCCTACTCAACAGCTGACACAAATGTATACACCAGTTGTGATCGTGCACTCGCAGGCAACAGCATATTCATAAGCACAGTTTGTCACAATTAGCTTATTAAATCAAACCTGGAGAAGAGATGTGATCAATACACTCAATATATGGTACGTTTCATAAGAGTCCTGGGCTGTGAGTCACCTTGTCTGCTCTGACCTAAAAATATATTAAATAAGAGGATGCATAACACTGAATTCCTAACGCAAAAACATGCAATTCCTCATATTGACTTTGCGTGATCAACATTTTTGTGCTGGGACTACTGTATCTACCCCGCACATGACGGCCATTCATTATCACATGTCAGGGCTCAAAAACCTTTTGTATGTTCCCTTTTGTATTATTTTTGGCTGTGGGGAGGAAGAGGTGGGGACCTGTCTAGGAAACAGGAAGCAGGAGGAAGGAGGGGAATGCGTTGCAGAATAAGGGCAGAACAAAAAAGAATAAAAGAGCATTTATACCATTTCTGAATGATAATAAACATATAGGACCAAAGCCTGCCTCCAGCCATGTGAGGAGCAGTGGGCTGTTTGGCTGAAGTTTAAACTTTAATGGGAGCACAGGAACCGTCCAAGCACATTCACAAAAAGCCATTTGCTGCTTTTTTATTTTGATTTTTTTTTTAATCACTTGGGCAATTTGTTATCTTACAAGAGCAAGAAGATGCATGTGCTACTGTGATAAATATGCCAATCTGGGCAAGGAAAAGAGAAGACAACAGACTTGAGTTTCACTGTTGCACAGAGAAAAAAACCTCAGTCTAGAAACAAAGCAACGGGAAGCAAAACCGGATCCTCAGTTGGGGTAAATCAGCACAGAGCAGCCCTGATTTCACGGTTCCTGTTTACATCAGCTGAGGTCCTTGCCAACATTCAAACTCCAAGAAATTCTGCTCTTGATTAGCCCCATCTAAGTCTGTGGCTTACACTAAGCAGAATTCTACATGTTTTTTGATGGCTGGAGATGGTTATTTTATATTACAAATCTTGTCTACTTTATTAGGTACAGTGTGACCCAAATGGAATAATAGGAAGAACTTAAAAACAACACCAACTTCAGACATCCTGATATCTGAACTTGTTCAACTTCTCTCCCATTCTCTTTTTTGTTGTTCAGTTTCTTTTTTCTTTTTAATTTTGAGTAGTCTATATGGAGTATTCACAAACAGGTTTCTGCCACTTCTAGGCCACAGTTTTCATTATCTGAGCACAGAAACAACAGCCTTCATGCTTGAATGTCCCACTGCAGGTAAAACGTGTGTGTCACTTTAAAGCCAGGCACTGTCCAAAGGATGCGCCCTTAAAGTCAAGAGTGTTTTTCCATTGCTTTTCTTTTTTACAGTGCTCTGCCAAGGCTCCTGTTCCTGAATTCTAGCCACCAGAGATTTTGATCAGCCTCACAATCTCCCAGGCAGTGCACTCAGGCTGTAACACACCCTGATAAAAGCAGCATGGCCCTCTTTAACAGCAATTTGCCATAGCACATTGGAGAAGAGCCTGCCAGTACTGGCCCAGCCACTTACCAGCAACCCAGGCAGCTGCCCACAGACATCTGAGGAGACTTGTATCCCCAAAATGCATTAGATTAAAATAAAAATAGGAGATCTGGCACAGCCTTTTGTGGATATCATTAGCCACTCAAGGTGTGCTGTCAGAAAGGATCACGAGATCAGCCTCGTGGCAGCACAGCTTCCAGCAGGCTGTAGAGCTACTGGATGCAGCATGGCGTGCAAAGCCAGGACATCCCACCAAGAACCTTGTCATTTACTGACTTGAGAAAGCTCTGCAGGACAGAGCCCAGCTGCTCAGAGTCAGCACACCTCTGTGATCCAATTTACACAACCACGGCTCTCACACCGGCTCATGGGACACCCACCCAGTTGTTATGATTTTAATATGCTGCAATATGAAAGTGGTATTTCAGGACAAAGTTATTAATAGCAATGAAGCCAGAAAATAGCCCAGAAGGAATGCAGTGTCTTGGCATTCCTGGAAGATACGACAACTTCCCAGCATTCAAGAAACCACCATGGTTAATTCACGATGTTTCTGTGCACCAGCCTGCCTTTTTGTTGCTGTATGATAAGCCATCATGACATGCCTCCACAGGAATGCCCTGCATGGGTAGCAGCAGACACCCAAGTCCACAGAGGCTACAACGCAGAAAGGCCCAAAGGGCAGTACTTTGTTACTCTAAGTAGGCTGGTGAAAAGCAAAGGCTGGGTGCTATGATGAACCATCAGCAGAAACAGGTCAGGAGAAGCTCTACACTTCCTGAAGGAGGTGAAGGAAAGGAAAGGACCTGCTTAAGTCTTTCTCAGAAATCTGTCTGACTGAGGACCTCAGAGAGGCTCTAGTTTTCAGCCTTCCTTCTCCTACAAGCACTCTTTCCTTCCCTTGTTTCTTGGCACTGCATCTCCTCACCAACACTCTTTTCTTGGGCAGGAGCATTAAGGCAAGTCATTGACCCTTTTCATGCTCTCTCTTAAACCTTCTGTTTCTCCTGGCAAAATATTTTTGGAAATGTATTGGAGAATACTGTGGAAAACACCAGACCCTGACACAAGTTTATGTTGGCACCTTTCCACCTAAAATTAATTGAGAGGGTTCCCAAATTAATTCCGGGTACATCACTGAGCACAACACTCAGCACTACCTTGGAGAGATTATGCCCTATGAAGGCATCCCTCCACTGGCAAGGCTCCTGGCACCCCTTCTGCCTGCACCCACACAGCTGAGAGACTCTCCTTGCTCTCCAGCCCCATTCCTAAATATCCTCCTTGAACAAACCAAACGAAACTCGACATTGTGTCTTTCTCTGAGAGGAAATGGTCAAAATGATGATGCCAGGAATTAGAAGATGTCATGTCCACAGCACCACAGACTAACCCATTAAGCCGCCATAGAGAGCTCCAGCTCACTAAGGACCATGCACTGCAGGGAACTGTGTCCCTCACCACTGTTTGAAACAAACAAAACCCACTTACCAGAGGAAAAGAGGAAATATATTTAGTCATTACAAGTCCAGCAATGGACATTTTATCTGGCATATTTCCAACTCAGACATTTTAAAAATGTAGTTAGTTTACCTTAAGTGTTCTATTTCCCCTAATTTTCCTTTTCCACTCTACTTAAGCCCATAGAGCATCTCCTGAGATAAGCCTGCCTTTGTAGTTTGGCATTATAACACTCCTTCCCTCTATTGTCTTTCTGAGATGTGATTGAAGTCTCCAATGTCATGGCGTGAAAGACTATGGGCAGGTTCTCTTGGCATGGTTTGTGGGAAGAGGACGAGTGGGAACTGAGGAATGACAGCCTCTCCCACTGCAGGAGGAGGGAGGGTTCTCTTTCTCATGGGGTAACCAATCCTTCCTGGCATTTTGTTTATCATCAATACTGTTTAACTAAAGCTGTTTTTAGTAGCCTTCATAAGTGGAGTCTGTAGCCAGCTACTGTCATCCCAAACACTTCAGCCCTCTGTCACCATGTTCTGGTACAATCCCTGCAATAGCAAACACAAAGATTGTGTTTCCCCAAGTACAAATTACAGCTTTCAGGAGCTGCGATTTTATTTTGGTTATAAACATACAAAGGTAGTTTTTATGGTGGGAGAGGAGGAGCCTCACCAGAGACCACAGGCCGAGCCTCTGTTTTGCAGGGCTCCTTCCTGGGAGCACTTTGCTGCTTTGCCTCCCGCCGGCTCTGCTTCCCAAGTGATTACCTTCCCAAGCAGTTGTGCTTCCCAACTGGTCGCATGATATCAGAGCTCATGTGAGCGCCAAAATGCCTTGTGGTGGCCAAGGCTGCTGGAGGGATCTGCTTCAGATGCCGCAGTCCAGAACTGGGACTCAGAAACACATGTAAACTGCTTCTGTAGCTATAGCCAGCATAACTGGCAGCCTATGCACTCAGGACAATTTTCAGGCACAACTTGTGACTTGGTTGTCACTCGGAGCCCCTGCAGAATACATCACCCCCCTTCTGAACACGTGAGCTCTGCTCAGAGCACCTCAGAGGCGCTCCTGCCATCACCAGAGCAAGCTTCAGGGGGCTTCCTCCATTTGAGTGTCTCTAACCCTTCCCTCTTCTGCAGATGTCCCATCATTACCCAACACCAACCTCCCCACACCTATCAAAGAAGCATGATATCGAATTGCCCCTTCAAGCCGAGTGCCCCCAGGCACTTCAGTGCTCCTGTCAAGCCTGCTAATGTGTCCCTTCCCTGCCACAAGTAATGATGCATTCCTGGAAGCAAAAACTGCATTAAAAATCTTCTTTACATGTGAGCTAAGAGCTTTCTTTGCCTCATACCATTTTTAGTCATAAATATAATATCAAGGTGATCGTGTTCTTCTCAGACTACTCAGAGTGTTCTGTAAGTAGAACCTGCAATTGGCAATTTATCAGATGGAAAAATAAAAGCCACATTCGGTTTCTCCCTACACTTAAAAATGACCACGTGCAGTCTCTGAAGCAGACTGATCTTTTTAACAAGGTCATGAATATCAGCTGAGGGGGCGGGGGGAGAAATAAAACCACCATGCACATGTTTTTCCTTCTATGCTGCTTTCTTACTGATGTTTTGCTCCCTTTCTAAGCAGAGAAGAAGCCTCTCCTGTTCCCGTTACCCTGTGTTTATCCACATTCCAGCAGCCAGCGGCTGCTCCTCCAGACGCTCTCCAAGGGCAAACAACTGGATCTCACCACAATGCAATTTTGAACTTGAGCCACATCCAGCTCTGAGTGGGAGTGAGGTGGGAGCCCTGTGAGAAGCTGCAACAGAGGCAGCGGATGGTGGGGCACCATGAAATCCTTTGAAAGCGTCGCTCCTGCAGGCTTAGACAAAAAGCACAGCACACCCCTTGCCTAGTGAAAGGCCTGGAAAATGCACTTTAGGAGGCACAGCCTTAGGAGTCAGAATAAATCCTCCCAGATGTCCCTGGTGACAAAGCAGGCCAATTTGATCAATACAGCAGCATTATTAACACTATGCTGCCTTACATGAGGACAGTCATATGTTCTTGCCTCTGCTAAGCGTGGGGGAAGGGGTGCAAACTCCTACAGCAATTCACAGGGGAAACGTCTCTCTCAGAATCATTATGACTGCACAAAGAATCTCTTACTCGTTTTCATGGAAGCTGCTTTTTTTTGGGAAAGCTCTGCTTCATTATTGATCAAGCTCGGGTGGAATCCCAGAAATAGTATGTGCTTTATGGTTTTCTCAAAAAGAAATTTTGTTTTTAACTACTTTAGAATCCCTATCTTCAGGCTTCTTTTTTTTTCTGCAGGCATGAGTACCCTTCCTTTTGGGGGCTGGGTAGAGACACATAAATGTAGGTGGTTAACAACAGAAGGCAGGACTTCACGATTACCAAATTTTGTATGATGATTATGAGAATTAGGGACTGAATTAAGTCCATTTGGATTCAAGCAGAAATAATGTTAGCAAAAAGGTGTGTATATATACATACATACACACACATGTACATACATATCACTGCAGCTCCCAAGCCCCAGCCAGTGTCATGGCTTTTCTATGCTTGCCTGCTGACAAGCACATTTACAGACAATCCTGGTGAGTAACTCAGAAATTGGCAAGAGAATGAAAGGGGAAGAAAAACAGTCCTAGCTAATCACCTGCTTAACCTTGGCCAGGAAATCTGAGGATTTTGTAAAAACTAGGTCCTGTGTGTGCCTCGTGACAAGTTTGCAGAAGGCTACAGAGGTACCACCCCTATGCCAAGTGACTCAGCGTGGGAGAAAACATAGAAAGACTTTCTTACCCACAAAGAGAAGTGTCATCCATTATTGGGGGAAAAAAAAACCCACCACAGAAATGCTCCATCAGCACCAGCTATCTTTCTCCAGCACTCATCTGGGACAACACATTGTCAAAAACAGAGAAAACAACACACTCACTCCCTCCACAGGGAAGAAATCCTACCATTCATTCCCTCTGCCACCTCTTCACCAAAACCCACTGAGACTATCAAATCCAAACCTCTACCAGGGAGGTGAAAAATGCTGAGTTTGAGCACACCAGCCCACTTCCACGCTGTGTCTGTTCAGTGCTTCTCACCAGAGAAGCGTGGTGCTGCTTCAGAGCTGCTGGCACAAAGTCCTCCCAGAAAGGGGTGCTGCAGAAGTGTCTAGACAGACTAAAATTAAAAAGAACAAATTATATGACACTGCCCACTGTCTGCACACCAGGGCCAGATTCTCAGAGGGAGGTGTAAATAGCTAGTGCCATAATTGTAGCTAGTGGAGTCATCTTAATTTACATTGAGCAAGGATCCGGCCCAGAAAAATATTCCTGTTGAGTTTGCAGCCAAAAATTCCTCTGCTAGACCATATTCCACCAGTTTAACTCCCAGGGAAGACAATAGCAGAAATAATTTAATTAAAATGGAGATGAGGGAGCTGGTATCCTTTTCAAGCTCTGCTCTTGACTTCCTCTCTCCAACAATGAGCACTTGGGTGTCCCAGTTTCCCAACCTGTAAAACAGGCATGCTACAGCTTCCCTGCTTTCTGAGTGCAATGGCTGTGAAGCACCTTATCTGTTCAAAGCCCAACCATCAAATCAAACAGATAGCTGAATGCTCTACACCTCTGGGTCTTGGATGAAAGGGTATGTACTTTTCTCTGCTGAAACAGCTCTGTCATTGCTCCTGGAAAATGTGAGCTTCAAAAAGGCAACTTGCAAGTTTTGCTTCCAAGACTGCAGATGTCACGTTCTCTGACTTATCGGGGTACTGCTGAGGATTTTTGCTGCTCCAGACGGCTCAAATTTGCCAGCACAGTCCCTTGTGCTGAAATAAGAGTCAGGCAGAGAGGGTACCGTTTTCCCACAATTTTCTCAATTTGTATTGTATTTCTGAACTTCAGCTTTTGTTCTGATTAGCATCTGGATGGACAGTGAATTTTCTGCATATTCACCTCTTCCAGGAAGTCATTAGGTGGAAAAATACACGCAGGATGCAGACCAGTGCAATCACACGATCAAGTCATAAGGACAGTGCCACGTGGTGCCTCATTGTAGCAGGTCCTTTCTTTGTTTTCAGTCCTTGATTTCTATTAAAACATTTGGCTTTTTACATGCTGGTCTGTAGAATCATTAGCAACGGCACACGGTTTAAGACCTGTTTCTTTACAATCCTCATCTTCCACTTGAAATCTCTCACAGATACCCACAGTCTAAGAGCTTGCTGAATAAAGGGGAGAAAGATGACAATTTCTGTGATAAGTTTTCACAGAGGCAGAACCAAGGAAGAACCCGCAGAGCCCTGCTGCCTGCAGTCAGCTCTGGGCCTCATTGCTATTTGATGAGGCCCCACTGTTTTGTTATAAGCCCAGCAGACCCCGTACAGGGCAAGCAGCTTCCCTCCTGCACAGGAAAGAGAGGGAATCACCCATCTTCTGAAACAACAGGAAAACACTCCTTTACCGTGCAACCAGCCCAAGCCGGCTCCAAGGAACAGAGGTGGTAAAAGCAGGACACTGGACAAACACAGCAGGAAGGTCCAGAGCTCGGGGGGTCCCAACAAGCGAGCCGGAAAGCACCAAGCAGACCAGAGCAGCTACCATGCCATGCATCCCCCTTCCATCCATTCCCTGGCTCAGGACCTCTCTTCTGCTTTCCACTGGTGGCTTTGGCAAATCCTCCTTTAAGGCGGCAGTGCCAGGGTTCAGGCAGACACATTGCTCAAGGCCACCACAGTCACTCACCCCAGTGGGTGGTAGCAGAGCTGGGGACCCTCCAGAGGGACAGTGGTGGGACCCCATCACAGATCACACAGCGTTTCAGGCAGGTGTGCTCCCTGCACACACTGGAGCATCTCCCATGGCTGAAGAGCTGTGCAGCCCTTTAGCAGGACCTCAGCAGGTTGGAGGGATGCGCTGAGAAGAACCATCTGAAGTTCAGCAAAGCCAAATGCAGGGTCCTGCACATGTGGAGGAATAACCCCAGGCACCAGCACAGGCTGGGGGCCAACCTGCTGGAAAGCAGCTCTGCCGAGAAGGACTTGGGGGTCCTGGTGGACAACAAGCTGTCCATGAGCCAGCAAGGAGTCCTTCTGGCCAGGATAGCAAACGGTATCCTGGGGTGCATTATCCAGCAGGTTGAGGGCAGTGATCGTGCCCCTCTACTTAGCTCTACTGAGGCCACATCTGGAGTGCTGTGTCCAGTCTGGCTCCTCAGTACAAGGGAGACATGGAGCTCCTGGAGCGGGTCCAGTGGAGGACAACTAAGATGATTAAGGGACGGGAGCACCTCTCTTATGAGGACAGGCTGAAGGAGCTCCAGGGTGTGGAGTCTCCATCACTGGACATAGGCAAGAGCCATCTGGGCACAATCCTGAGCTCTGGGATGACCCTGGTTGGGCAGGGGGGTTGGACCAGATGACTCGCTGCGGTCCCTTCCAGCCTCACCCATTCTGTGGTTCTGTGAAGAGAAGGGTAGAGGTGTGCTGGGTGGGCACTGAAAGTCAAGTGGTTGTTACCCTCTAACTACGATCCAGGTTAAACACCCACCTCACATCCATTAACCACAAAACCAGTGGTCTTTAACTAACTAAACAGCACAGAGATACTTCTTCACAAACAAAGGTCAACTATGCACAGCAACCCTAACAGCTTTTCCCAATACTAATATCACACCACAATTATATTTGTGCTTTTAGGCTCTTAAGAATGCTGAGGTCTTTCATGAGTCACTGTCAAAACCCAGCACTTAGAACCAGCTACCATCAAGTCATCAGCACCAATTTGACTTCATCCCACTTTAAGTCTGTTTCATAAAACAAACAAACACAAATTTGGCATCAATTTTTTGTTTCCCTTTACTCTGATGGATCACAGCCCTTGCTACAAAAACATGCTTACTAAAAACAAATTGGAAAACTAAGAAAACTGATAAAAAGTTGTGATTGTGAAGAAAAGCAGGGAAAAGGACTTAAGGAGGAAATGCTACATTGCTCTGTAATGTCAGCAGAAAGAGGCAGTTTATAAAGAAAAACCACATAGCAGCAGGAAATAAATCCTTGAGATAGAATTTGGAAAAACACAAATTAATGCATTTATGGAAGAAAGAGCAACACAACATGCACACCTAACACAAAGCAGAGAGCCAGTAAGGCTGAAATAAGACCTAGAACAGACAAAACACAAAGAAGACCAATATAGCTTTGAGGACACATTCTTAGCATCTGATATACCGGAAAACTGGAAGGAACACAGAGATGGAAAGTAGGACAAAACTGAAAGGGACAAGCACCTTTATTACTATTTATCACATCTGTTCCACAGTCAGAATTGTAATCTCCAGTCAATGAGCCGGGGTCTCGTTTCACATTTAGAAAAAAATCCTTGAAAGAGTTAATATAGATGAAGATGGGGAAAAGCATCACAGCTTTGTGCAGCTATGAACAGGGTGAATCCAAACAAAGCAACAGACTCATGGAGAAGAGAGAGAATATGGGAGAAGGAGGAATCAGACTCAAGCAGGAAAGAGATCAGCCTGTTAGATATCCCTCCCCCAAACTGGGTTTTAGCAAAGGCTTCCAAGGAAAACAGGGTCTCACGCTAGTGGATTTCAAATGAGACTGGAAAGCACCACTGAGGCATACATTAAGAAATGGCACCTGGACAGAAGAATTTTATGATCTAACAGTGCCACTCTCGAAGCTTGTTTGTTTCTGGACCATATTTGCTTAGATGCAGTTTATTGCTGCTGGATGAAGGCAGTGACCAAAAATGCTTTTTGTCATGTGCACCCTGCTCTTGAACCTAATTTGCCTTCAAAATTAGCCAGTAAACTCCCTGCTGAACACAAGGTCTTCCCTGATCCTTCTCTAACCTTGGAGGGTAACCTGCAGAAAAGATGTGGCCCTCATGGCATGACAAGGCATGGCATGGCCTCGCTTTTGGTTCCAGTCAGATCAGGAGGAAGCCCCCACCTCCATGAACCTGGTCTCTTCTCTGTCACACATTTCCAACCTGACACACAGTACTTGTGCAGATTCTTGAAATGAAACATGTCTGGCCATCTGTATGCACACACGCAGGAACCCTCCATAACTCACATTTACACTACAGCTTTTTGACATCATTAAAGTCTGAGAGTAAATAAGAATGGGATCTTTCCTTCTATCCATGCAGTGAGACTTTTAAGAGACCTCTCTCATCACCAGCACTTTCACAGATGGGTATGAATGTCCCGGGTGAAGCAATGTCCACACCAGACACCATCGTACGTTGCAGTGTTCAGGAGGCCACATTTAGCTCTTAGAAACATCTCTTTCTCTCCCACACCCACATTTTCTTAATTTAAAAAACCAATGAAAACAAATCATGCTACATCCTCTACTTTTATAGAGGGAAGCTCAGGACCTCCCACTCCTTCTTGGAAAGAAAATTTCTTTCCGGTATAGTTTCCATTATTTATTAGCTGAAGGTGGGGGGAGAAACGGTATTTATAGGATGCCTAAGGCCATGCTCACTATAAAACAGGAATAAGTCAATATAGCTAGAACACAGCTTAGTGGTCAATTGTGCAACATTTTAAAAAATGTACTTTCTCATTATGGCACTTGAGACTATCTCCCCTCGCCAACACCAGTGGAAATACATTTGTAAGAGCCATAGAGCAGCAATATTGTTTTAATCAAATCCTTAACATGGGTGTGCTGTTTTCTGCCCACATCCTGATATTTATTCCACATCCTGACAAGACCTGGGATTTGTACAGACTATTCTCCTGCAAGGTGTCAAGTGACTTTGTGGACACTGGGCCAGTGTAAATTAATGTATCACCACTGTAACTTTGGCAGATCTGCACTCACTGACTGATCTGAAATCCCCAATGTGATATGGGTATTTATTCTTCCCATTTACAAAAAGAAAAAGCGTTCAGAACTGAATGCCAAAGGTCTCCTTGACCTTTCCCATTTAAAGAAATGGAAACAAGATAGGAATTCCCATCTTATACCACAATGCAACACCACCTGTCCAGAGATGCAGCTTGCTCAAACAGAACACTGATGGAATGGTGCATGGCACAGCTCTCACTGCATGAAGATAATTCACATGAGACAGTCCCAGTAAGGAGGAGTATCCAGTCCAGAGCATCCACTCAGTGTCCAGCTCGAAAGGCACGCAAGACTTGGAATTGTATGCACTGGAGGTATCTGGGAGTAAGAAACCATCCACGCCTTGCTTCCCTTGCTCTGCTTCACATGTGATCTTCAAAGAAATGAATTTTTCATGTTGGAAAAAGAAATCCCAGCGCAGACTTTGTAGGGCTCTGCGCACCTACTGTCATTCTTCTTGGCACTCAGAAACCATGCTGGGAAGTCACCTGTTTACCAAGTCCTTCACACTGCAAAGTAACTCTGCACTTCTTCTGTTCTTCCTCAGACAACTGGGGTTTATTCATGTTTTAAACAATCCACCAGAGTTCAAAAAGCCCAACACAAGCTAGGCACACTCAGTAAAGAGTATTTAAACTGCATACCCTGAAACTTACTTGCCAGCATCCAAGAAAGCTTAATAAAGGAGTCACCCTTGGAAAACACAAAACTACCCTGAATGAATCAGGACTGACTGAAGAGAAAGCATGAGCTCTGCAGAAAACTCTGAAATACAGCATGGTGCAATGGGAGCAGGCTGTCCTGGAGGCATTCAAACCAAGTAGAGCAAGGCCCTCATGTTACCTTCTCAAACCCCAAAATCACCTTAGATCCTGAGGCACCGACTCAAGCAAACATTTTCATCCAGGAGGCACTGGAGACAGATATTTCAGCCTGTGTCTGGAAGGTTTTAACCTGCAATCAATGTAAGAAACACAAAGCTTCCCCAGACCTTAATTGTACAATCAAACACCAAAGAATCATTCCCCCTAAAAAACCCCCTCAGGTTAAAGCAGGTTCTTCCATTTTCAAACATTGCCTACAACAATCTTTCTTTGCACTTTAAAAACACGGAATAGCTAAGGGATGTGCCAGTAGGGAAGTCTACACTGTTTTCCTGCAGTAGAAAGTGGGAAACTACTCCAGGTGATGTCCATTTACCCTGAAATTCTCAAATCTGAAAGAGAAGCACCTTACAAGTTGTTTCACTGGGTCATGTCAGCACTTACAGCAGTCTGCCTCTTCTTCCAAGATACTGGAGACCTCCAAAACTGTAAGTGCTTCCATCTTCAGGTCTGATCAGAAACATGCCTTATTGTCCCTACTTCACTGCAACACTCACTGCTCTTCTACAAGTTTCTTAAAACCCTAACTCTCAGAGGCTCCTGGTTAGATCAGAACCATCTTTCTCACCACTAAAACCAAGCTCCTAGTTTCCTCAACTGTGCAGGAAAAGCCTACTAACATGATTTTACACTACCCTGAAAGATCACAACCCAAAAACAAATAGAAGAAACACGTACCTTGGTAAGAACCTGAGGTACAGCAACCTTCAGATGTTCACAACCACTCTGAGGTGCTGGCAGAGTTTATGAACAGCTGGGGGAGGACTATGACATCACCAGAATGAACTGGGACAGCAGCATCCGGTGGAGACAGAAAAGAGCTGTTTTACCCAAACTGACTGTATTTTCAAATCAGTCAGTCCAGTGCTCTTTTCTTCTCCTTTATTATCTTAAAATGCAGACAAATTTAAAGACAAATGCAAGAGACACTGAAGTTCATCCCCATCTGATCTAGACACTAATGAGGGAGGGGTTTTTTCACTGGCACTGATTTTTCATTGTGCAGCAAATGCAGCCTGTCCACGTGCCAGAAACAAAAGCCACTTCTGGCCTGATGCTTTCCATATGAAACACTAGATCCCATCTTTTTTCTTGCCTCTCCCTTCCTCCTTTCCATACTTAATTACTCACACAGCAGCTGTAGTAGGTTGCAGATGAGTGGAATGTTTTCTTCGGAGCAGCATAAATTTTCCAGGCTGACAGGGGAGGCCAAAAGAAAGCAAAATAAAAACAAGCCCCAAACGAGAATTATTTAGTACTTTTCACCAGCTCAAAGCAGGCAGCAAGCTCTGGAGGGCTGGCACCCTTCAAACAACTGTGCAGACACAGGAAAAAGCCAAGCCCTTGAGCCGCTCAGCCCACCCTGCACCCCAGGATGTGGGGCACCTCAGATCCCATGGTCAGCCAGGGGTGCCTGGGGAGGGTGAGCACAGCACCCCACTGGGGACCAGCAGTTGCAAGGAGACAAGGAAAACGTGTGACTGCTCTGCTCTTGTGCATCTCGTGTGCCAACCTGTCTTGCCAGGCCCTTCCCAGAGTGAGGGAGAGCCGGAGCCCAGGTTAGAGATCAGAAGGATGCAGACACTGCTCACAGCATCACGCAGTGTTGTGGCTGCAGGTCTCAAAAGATGAAACAGAGTCACAGGATGCAGGGAGTCTGGATACCTTTTGCTAGCCAAGCTGCTAATAGCTGAGAAAAATTAATCAAGTTTTAAGGGTGCAAGACCTGAAACGCAAAGCTAAAATTGACAACAAAGCGGAAGATGTCAGATGAACCAAGTCTCTCACACCAAAAACAGTGCCAGGCCATCGGGAAATTCTAGCAAGCACAACCGGTTGAAAGATCTCTACCAAACATTCTCAGAAAAAAAATACATTTTCATCCAATCTAAAGTGTTTCACTGGAATATATATTCATCCTGGAGTCAACATGTTAGCCACTGAAATTTCACACACCCAATATGCAATCTGGAAGGGCAGACTTCAAAAAAGCAAAGCAGTGACTCAACTCTGGGTCTCACGCCTAAGTGCAGTGATGTAGTCAATGCCCACTTCGGGTGTGAAAAGCAAACAGACAGGAGCACCTTTCACCCCTGCAGCTCTTCCACCCACTGAACATTTTTCACGAGGTCCTTTGATCGCTGGAACCTTTGTTTTCCATCCAGCCCAGGCAGAAAACAAAGGCAGGCGATTAAAGGCAGTTCCCTACTTCCCCCCCCCCACCAGCACAAAGCAATTCAGCACAATGCTGATTCCCCTCCTGGGCTGGAGGAAAGAGAAGTCAGCAGAAATTGCAAATGTTTACAAACTCAAGAACTTTCCTTATGTTTGGAAGTGAACTTTGCCCACTCGAGAGTCAGAATTAAAACCAAATGCCTAGCACCATAGTAGCCTACAAGTAGTGAAAACATTTAAAAATTT
Organism: Grallaria varia; assembly: GCA_013396735.1. Lineage (NCBI taxonomy): Eukaryota > Metazoa > Chordata > Aves > Passeriformes > Formicariidae > Grallaria > Grallaria varia. The sequence continues at coordinate 58,588 of VWZG01008671.1, forward strand.
TAATTTACTTGTCCTGCCATATGCATTTTTCCTCACGGCACAATCTAAACAAACACTCGTTGCACTGTGGTTTTCAGTCACCTCAGCTGCACCGGAAGAATGCTGCAGTGCCAGAGCTGCAAAGGCAGCAGGTGGGCTGAGATGATCCTGTCCAAAAGACACGAACCTGGCTTCCAGGGCTTTTTGAATTATACAGATGGAGATACTTCCCTTGATTGCAGTCTCTGTCAGGACATGCTAGTTTACAAAGGTCCATCATGGTCAAACATCAACCCTACGTCAGCATCCCTTTAAAACTGACCTTGTGAGGCTATACGTTTAAGGACAGGATTTGTAAATCAAGACACTAATAGGAACATCTCAGAAGAGCCTCTCACGAGCCAGTGTCCTTCTCCTTCGCATCATTCCCCATCAATCACACTGTCTCCCAAGCTCGCCTGTGTCACTGTCTACTTCTCTATGCCTTGCAGAACAGGAGCCATTAAACCCTACATATGATTTAAACTCCAGCTTTGCACTCGGGTTCACAATGCTGGGAAATAACATGAAGACTAGAAGACGTGAGACATGACCTGTAAGCATCATGTTCTAAACCACTGTGATGCTTAAATGTACGGCTGCTGGACCTAACAGGCACCAACAGGCAGTGCATAAATGACTCAGACTCATTCGTGGATGTTGCACAGTACACCACATACATCCTACCAGTTGTCCAAAGAGTAACACATGTAAGGAATAAACAGTTGCACTGAGCAGAAATGCTCTGGATTGGAAAGGATCCTTCACATGGAAGAACAGGGAGTGGATGAGTACCTGCCTTAAAAAGGATTTAGACTGTCAGAGCAGCTTAATATATCAGAGTTGGTATACTAAACCTTTTGAAGAAAATAATTCCATGCTCTCCTGCCCGACCTTCCTACACTCTACTCCAACACCTACTAAAAAACTCGAGGTCAAATCAGTTTGTCTCAAAAACAACACGGAGCTCTGGGCAGGGGGATTTCACTTACCTTTCAGACCCTTGGTTTGATTTCATACAGAGGCAATGCCACACCCTGCCGAGCCCGCCTACAGAGGAGCTGTCCTGCACTTTCAGCACATGCCAGCTGCTATGGCAGGATTTAGGCCCGCAGCTCCATTGGGACTGGCTGTGCCTGCCCCTGGCCCAGCAGAGCCCTCTCCTGCCCCTGCCCCACCACTGCCCCCGAGCACCGCAAACCCGAAAGTCCTACGACAACACAAGAGCTGCCAACTCATCTTGTAACTGAAGAACTGAGAAGCAAAGGTTTGGTGTCCTGATTAAATCCAAGATGTCTAACAATCTTTGCGCATAAAGGCTGAAACAATTTCTTCCAAGGAGGGAAATGAGACATGAACCCTGCTCTGACAGGCAGCCCAACGACCGGAGCAGCCAAGCAGTCTTCCTCACCGGCAGCTGCCAGAGCAGGGATGACAAACACAACCTGGTGAACACAGCAGTATGAGAGCTTTTGTTCATATACACACCTGTCCCTATACTGCCCAAATACTGGCATTTTCTTAATGCTGCTGGAATCAAGTAAGAGTTGGAAATCCCATGTTTTTTACTTTGGCGAATAAAGAACAATGAAACAAATCTTCGGTGGCTAAGATACAAGGAAAGTATAAAGAACACCAAATCAAAAAATAAAAGATCTGTGACTTTAATCTCAGTGTCTTGTAGACCAGGAACATGATTTTTTAACTCTAAGTGGCAATGCTGGTGGAAAGCTCTTTTCCTGGCAGATTTGTTTTGTTTGTTTGCTACAGAATCAGCTGAACTCTACAGTTCAAGTGAATCCAGACTAATTTTGACCAAGGCAGAAGCATCCATATTACAAAAAGGACCTGTAGGGAGAAGAAATTCAGCAATTCAGATTGGTGATTCCTGCAGCTTGAGACTGAAAGACACACAAAAATGACACTCCCAGCTCCTGAGCACTACTGGGAGTTTGGAAGTGGTGGGCACATTGTAGGTGGATAGATACATAAGGGAATGGGCAGGAGGCACTTGAGAGTCCAGAGAAACAAAAAGTAAGAGGGACTCAACATCACTCTTGAAAACGCCTTTATTAACTCTCCAAAATTCAGGTTTAGTATCAAAAAAGAAAATCACCAATTGCAGTATCTTTGAGTAACTTTTAATGAGGTTTTCAGCATAGTGATCAAAAGCCTACACATTTTCTTTCCCTCTGCAGAATGCAAGAAATTTTATAGATGAGGTGTACTATTTTACCCCATTGCTTAATGTACTGAACACCAATGTTGCTCAGCCAGTGAGCAAAATCCCTTTGTTTCATATGGAAAATTGCAATCAAGGTTGTTTATATGCATCTACAATCAAACAGAAGCGGTTTCCTTCTTGCTTCCCTATAACATGTTTCCCACAGCAGAATGGAAAAACAGCGCTCTGGATTGTTTCTCGGTGGAGAGCCATTCGACAAAGCCTCAAAAAAACACACCAAAAAAACCCCAAAACAAAACAAAACAGAAAACCAACCAAAAAATCCAAACACAACAATATCCAAAAGATATCATTTGCCTCAACCTGGGAGAGTATGAAATTACTGCCTGGAACTGAAAATCTTCTGCCATTTCCACAAGGAAGTATCACATTGCGGATTAGCTATATACCATGATTTTTATGTAGTCTACTCTAATCTATTCAATAGGACATACAGAAATGTGTGGGCTTGGGGGAGGGTAGACTTAAGCATCCCAAACAAGTAAGAGAAAATATTTTCTAGTTGAGTACCCACGTTATGACTGTGCATTGCTTAAATTTCAAAATCACTTGACACGGGTCATATACATAATCAGCTATTTTAAGACCTGTAACCTGGATTGCAGGGCTCTACGCTTTCATAATGCCATGAGATAATCACTTATAACAACAGATTCTATAATTAAGAAATCATGTCACAATAGAGACAGCAGTTTCAAGTTTGTCTCTCCCCTCTTTGTCCATCTCTTTCAGTAAGATGACATGAGCATGCTTTCAGCACATGGAGTAAGCAGAGAGCCTGCAGGTATAAATGGACTGGTGCTCAGAGTCTGAAATACCCTGCATTACACATGTGGCTGTTCTTGGAAGTCAACCATTTCTGAAAGTTATTCTCAAGAGGCATGATGTACAATAAGCACTTAAGAAATGTGTTACACTGTGACTGGAACCAAGATGAAATAGCAATATTAAAAGAGATGGTTTAGTTTATGTAGTGGCCAACTATGCCATTAAACTAGAACAATGGAGATGATGTGGAGGCAGGAATGTTCTCCAGTGTGATTTATTCTTTTCCAGTAGGAGCGGAAATTTTTTCTATAGGCCTGAAAATTACCCTGTCTGCCAAGCAAAAGTCAGCATTAAGATGTAAGAGTTCTGCTAGATTAGTCACCTCAGGATACGCTGCTCTCACACAGCACACAGACCTCAAGGCCCTTTGCCAGAATGGGTCAAAACTCAGCCTTGTAAACTCCACAAAGACCATTAGACCTCAGCATTGCTGTTGTCAGTCACCTCAGAAAGAGAGAAACTGAGGCTTGAAGAATTGATTAAAAATAGGCAAAGAAGAATCTATGAGAGGGTCAAGAGCAAAACAAAGGCTTCCTCAATCCTATGCTTTACAGGAAATGTGCATCTTTCTTGAAAGGATCATTGTTTGCTGCAGCTAAGAGCAGCTGGGTCAGCCAAGGCAAGAGGAAATGTTATCGGGCAATGATTATCAGGCAAACAATATAAGGCCATTTCCACTTCTGGCAGCCAATTAGCCCCGTGCTGCCTGCTGACACATGTGGGAAAGGCTGGCTCCTTTAGAGTAAGGATTTGGCACCTAAGCCCTGCTGGGTTTTTTTACAGCTGCATCAGCTACACATACCGTGACTCTCTGCATCTACCTGCTCTTTGTGCTATTCTGACACTATGGGAACTGCCATGCTAGAGGCTGCCCTATGGCCCCCACAGAATATGAAGAGAGCCCCAAAATGTCTCCACAATAGGATGGCGGATCCAGAGTCTCCCAAAGGGCCTATAGAGAAGGATAATAGGGATGGTTTGAAATGTTACCCGTAAGAAGAGGCACATCTGATTACAAAAGATGTTTTTTGCACCCTGATCTTTCAATGACCCCCACAAATGACATTGTGAAGGCCCATCAGGAAGATCAGACTGAAACCCCAAGACCATCCCATCCAAATTCTCAGTCCTGTTCTCTCTCTCTCTCTCTTTGCAGCCTGGCACACAGAGAGTGCAACCACGTGCAGCTGCACAGACTACGCTCCTCAGAGTCGTCTCTCAGAAACAACCTCCTACCCACTTCCTTCCTCTGCAGAGTAATGAGGCGCTCTTCGGCCTCATGCTCTCTCCCAGCAGTCTGGTTCCAATCTCAGGGATGCCACATCAGACAGCTACCCCTAAACAACAGCCAGAGGCCCTCCTGCTGTACCACAGCAGCCACACAGGTGCTGAAATCTCCCCCCATCCTGGTTCTGAACTGCAGAGTCAGCTCACAGGGAACAACTGGGACCATTCAATCACAGCCAGGCAGAAACACACTGATGCTGATATATCAGCCAGCTGATGTACAGCAAATGCCTAATTTTCCAGTGCACAGAGCCAACCTCTTCCTCTAATCCCTCCTCAGTGCCATAGAGGCTCAACACTACTGGAAAAGCTAAACAAACTTCCCCCTCCTGATGAAGTTGTGCTATGAGTTACTCATTAGATCCTGACTCCCCCCACTACAACAAAAAGTCCTCCTGACCTCAATTGTTTTGCCTGAAGGAGTGCACCCAAAGGTGATACAGCGAAGCTACGCTTTTGTTGCTTAAAACCCAAGCCCTCCCTTCCCAGCATGTGTTTTAAAATAACATCAAAGAAATCATGGGGTCAGTTCCAGCTTCCACTTCAGGTATTTTACTTGCACAATCCAGGTGGATTAAGGGGCTTTTCATTTGTACTTTTTCCTACTAATAATGAAACCTACACAAAAGGAGACAATGTTTCCATACACAAAATCTGTTTGTTTTGTCCATATTGCTGGGTCACTCTCATTCAACTCCAATGAGAAATGTAAAAAGCACACATACCAAACTTGCCCATATTCCTCTTGCAGTGGGAAGGAAAAAGGGGAGAGATCAGCTGACAGTGTATGCATTTAGCAACCTGCCTATGCTGTCAGTGCCCTTCGTGAGTGATGGGTGTTTCACAATCGGAAATAAGAGCAATTGGCCCAGCTGTATAGTCCCCAGCCAGCAGCTACAAGACTGTGGTCCAGGCTCAGGAGAAAAGGAACACAGGACTGTGTCAACACCTTCACCCCAAGATATGCTCTGATTTTCACTGGGGCAAGTGCATCTTTTATGGTATTACAGTAAACAGCATTTCTCGGACCAGGAGCCGGCAGAGAGTAACTTCTGCACATCAAGCACTAGTAGCTGCTAATCACAAAACTGGAACTCACAACGTGACAGGGAAGCTCCCCCTTCACCCACACAACTACCTCCTCTCCCCCCACCTTTCTAAGACACTGAAGTAATCTCCTGGGGCACTGTTTTGCTGCTGGGAGAAGCCCTGCTCTGGAACCTCTGTGAAGTTCAGGTATGGACCAGAGCATTGCATGGGAGCAGAGGTAATACCTGTTCAAGTGTTTACTGTCACAAATAAAGCTGCTGTTTCCCAGTTCTGGCACTTCCCACATGGATCAGTCACTGCCCTGTCAGTGCTCTTCCCTAAGGTCTCAACTGAAGCCAGACAGTTTTAAAGGAAACCTTCAGAAACACACACATCCCTTGTCCCAGAACGCCTATGGTTTGCCTGAAATAAATAAATCCTCAAGACCTGATTACACTTGATTCAGAAGAATTAAATTGGGGTCTCTGTGTCAGTGGGTCTGCCAAGCTTGCGTGCCAGCATGGTCTCTGCACAGCCAGCTTCAGCTGCTCCCACCACTGACACATCAGTTTTGCTGCCCCTTGTTTGCAAAGAGAGTCCAGGCAGCAACAGGAGAACAAACCATAAATACAGGATACATCATGAAACATCAGATGCTGGTTGCAAGATTTGAGAGGAAAGAAGAAAAAATATATCAGATTATTTTCAGCTTCTCTTTTTAAGCACATGAGGAGAATCAGTGGAGTGCAACCAGGAGTGTGACTTTAAATTCTGCAATAGTAACAGAGAGATTAGATAGGTACATTGTACTGTACACAACAAACTGCTGCTCTTCCACGCATAAAAGAAGGCAGAAGGAGACAGAGTATCACTCACAGTACTGCCTAAAGCATGCTGGCAATGTCAATAGACTGTCTCGCGTTGAACTGTTTGGACTGTTACTAATACGCAACTGAATATGCAACCGATCCAACACCAACAATGCCATGAAATATTTTTTTAATTCAATTACATTAACCTCTTCAGTTTAATTAGCATGTTAAAAATATAAAAGGAAAGCAGATGTGACCATCATGGATGTGCACGCTGAATATTAATAACAGAAAGCATCCCCTCCCCCTTGGAGGATAAAGCAAAGTTGGATCGGTCATTTTGCAAATTAAATCCTGAATTTGTTCACCCTGTAGCTGTCAATAAACCTCTGGTTTGTGTGCATATACACACAAAGATGAAGCCAAAACCATTTTACCAGGGTAAACCTTTAAAGATCCAGCCGTGGTCCAGCTGGATGACAATGCTCCAGCCCGAGTACTCCCCTGCAGCTCGGCTATCCACATTTCTCCCCACACACATTTCTAAGGAAAAATTAAATTAATATCCCACAGAGTCACTTACTGGACCCCTAACATAGGCTACCCTTACACTAGCCAAGCCTTGAGTGAATGCAAGATGAAATCCAGCGGCTCGTTGTTCTCACACTGATAGTGCCACGGGTCCGTGCGCTGCAATCGCACCACATGTCATCCCAGCCACACTCCACTATTTCTACCCACCAGCAGATGTTGTTTTTTTTCTTTAAAGAGACACTAGTTTCCAGAATTTCACCTGGCATATTACCTCTGCCAGAAAATCACATCAAGAAACAGAAGTATCTTACAATGTTCTTCCATAAATAAAAATTCGGTCTTTTCTTTTCCCTCAATATCCCAGCTGATAACTATTTACAGTTAACAACTAGGCTCATAGTGCATTTTATACAGCTCTTCTCTGTAACCTACTCTTCTCCTCGGTCGTACTTATTCACACTACCAGTCATCATTTTAATGCATCTGTAATACTTATTTCCATTTTTATCCTAATTCTGTCTGCACATTAACCCTACCGTGCCTCAAAACACACTGGTTTACTGGAACCAGCCTAAGGCGTCATTGTTTTAAGATTGAAAGAAGTGTGTGTTTCTCCCTGTCTTCTAAGAAAAAGGAAAAAAAAAGGAATGAAAAATAAAGTCACATTCCTAGGTACAGAATTTAGACTAAATGCTTTTTTAGTGCTTCCACACACCTGCCCACCACCATCTCTGACTAAAGCTACAATTTTTATTGACATATACTAATTACCTGAAAATAAGAACGATCTATTCCATTGCCACCAGCTGCCAGTTTCCAGCACTGGCTGGAAGTGATCAGGCTTGTTTAAGAGAACAGAACGAAACAAAAAAATCTGAACTCAAAAATAAAACAAAAAAATAGGAGTCATCATAAAAACAAAGCCCTAAAGAATGCCACCGGTTCTCAGGTGCTGTCGGGTGTGCTCGGGAAGGGCTGAAGGCAGACATTTGAACGGACTGCTCAGTTTGTCATGGTAAAAAAGCCACAGATTTAAAG